>WOXC01007151.1:0-547084 GCA_011680675.1 Gymnobelideus leadbeateri | reverse complement strand
CCTGGTGAGCGGGGTAGTTTCCAAGCTTAGAGTTGTGTTTATCGATAACGATCATTTCATATTTATGTGGCAGCTCACAATGGAAGAGCTCAGGGTGGTTTCCAAACAGTAGCTCATTAATCATTTCAGCATTGCTGCAAGTTTGTTGGGCAGTTATTATCCCTGTTCTATAGATGAAAAACATATTTCACAAAAGGTTCAAAGACATTCTCCAGTCCAACATCTCAGAAGTCATGCAATTTTTGTTATAGACCGTAGAGACCTAGTTTTGACCACCTGATCTAATGATGGCCCCAATGTAATATTGTCCTACTTTGTGACTTGACCATCAACCTCAAAATACTCCATGGCGACCTCTCCTTTATTATTTTTATGATCCTGTAAGCTTAAGAGTAAATATCCACTGTTCACTTTGGAGTATGAATGACTGAAAACACTATAGGTTTATTTTCTTTCCCCTACCCTCACACCCAACTCACCACATTCTCTCTCATTCTCTCTCTCTCTCTCTCTCTCTCTCTCTCTCTCTCCCCCTCTCCCTCTCTCCCTCCCTCCCTCATATAAAAATATCCATAGGAATTACTAAAATTTGTAAATTCCAATTTCAAAGTACTTTATCTAGAAATGCATTGAGAATCCCATCTTGTTCAAAGTTACAAGGTGATTTTTTTTAAATCATAATTTTGGGGATATATTTGAACATGGGTATTAAATGCACACAAGTTCAGAAAATGTACTGCTCTGACTTAAAACAAAACAAATATTTCTATATCAGGGAGCTAGCAGAGAGTTATTTAAGCTATATTAAGCAGAACTTGAGGAAGAAGGAAGGGGAGAGGAATTATAATCAGGCAGCATATCACCTAGGTGCCTTTATCTTCCAAAGATGATAACCGTATAGTCTTTAATAATTACTTTGAACTTTCTATGCCATATCCAGTGACATTTAAGTTCATCAAGAGAGATCACCTAAGCTTTGTATTAGTCTATCTAAAAAAAAACAAAAAGGGGGGAAAAACAAAGAAAAAGGCTTTTTGTGATTTAGTGAAAAGAGAAAAGGATTGTGAGGCAGATGGCCTGGGAGATACTAAATAGGGCATTTTGGGAAATTCTGAGCTCCACTGTCTTCATCTGCAAAGTAAATTAGTTGAGACAGTCAATCTCTAAGTTTGCTTCAAATCTAGATTTAGGATTCTATGATGAAAGCAGGTGGATGGAAGTTAGCTAATCAGTGTGATACATATTGGGAGCCATTAATTTCTACATGCCTAGGTGGTTATTTGGAATATATATATACATATATATATACATATATATGTATATATATGTGTGTGTATATATGTATATATATATATTTAAATTTATAGGGAATTTTAACCTATTATTCTGTAAAATTATGTATTATTATTATTACCATTATAGTATAATTGTTTTATTTTGTAATCTTTTAAATTTTATTTTAAACATTTAAATCATTATTCTCAGAAGGGGTCCATAAGCTTCCCCATGATAGAAAGGAGTAAACATTTTTATAGCACCTAGTATGTTAAGCACTTTTAAAAAATATCTCCTTATTTAATCCTCACAACTTTGAGAAGTAGGTGCTATTATTATCCCCATTTTATAGTTGAGGAAACTGAGGCAAAGAGATGTTAAGTGAATCACTCAGGGTCAAACTGCTAGTAAGTGTCTAAGGCTGGATTTGATTTCAAGTCTTCCTGAGCTCACACCCAGTGCTCCTTTATTTATATCACTTGCAAAAGCATGGGGAAGTCAAGATATTCATCACTGGGAAACAAAAACACAGACCTACACTGATAAAATCACAGACTTCAGAAACAGATACTATAGAGATATAAAAATAGATTCAAAGAACTTTCGATTCAAATCCTATAGCTGACATTGGTTGTGTGAGCCTGGATAAGCCACTTAATCTTCTGGTGACTCAAATTCCTGAACTCATCTACTAGGTAAGCACTAGGATTCAATATTTATGGCATAGAAGGCACACACACTGGGAGGTCACTTAATCTGTCAACATCACATTATTTCTTCTTTTTCTTTTTCTTCTTCTTTGTCTTCTGCTTCTGCTTCTTCTCCCTCTATTCCCCCATATAGACACACATATATGTTTGTGCACATATATACAGAAACATACATGTATGCATTTACACACATATACATACATAGCACACACATACATATTATAACTTTATCATGTATATTATCTGCAACACAACAAAAAATTTCCTATCATTTCAAACTTTCTCTTAATATAACTAAAATTCTCCCACTCATGAATTGTATGCTCCTTGAGGTCAGGACTTATTTCTTTTCTTTTCTTTTTTTGTATTGCATCCCTAGGGTCTGGGACATAAAAAGCCCAATTTTACATATTAGCTGATGAAGAATTTCTATATATTTACCCTGCACAGATCCATCATGGGACCTCTATACCTTATTGTCTATATACAAGTGGGCACTTTACTTACTCAGACACCAAAAATGAAGTAGTGCCCTGAAAATGTGTCCTGCCTTAGAGGGTAACTATGAGAACTTGTCTCCTTTTCATCTGAATGTCTCCGTATCCAAACTATCAATCACATTTTAAAAAATAACCCATTGTTGACTGTGCTGGTCAAGTGTAGCTTTGGCATGATAAGTGGTTGAAATGCTTCTAGGTGCCCCAAAGAGGTGTGGCCCATGAGTTTTAGGCCCCTGCCAACTACTTTCTCAGTTGCATTTGCTTTATTTTCATTTTTTATGGTTATAGGACAGCAGGCATGGCAGAGCTGTCACTGTAGGAGAAATAAAACTTGGGATCTTTTCATCAAGGACATGTACAGAATTAAGTAACAAATGACGAGGATTTTTGTTGGACTTAATTATCAATGGCAGAAGGTCTATCTCTAACTGTTCAGTAAGAGTGCAAAGTACTCAGTGATGGCAATTCCACGTGAATTATGTGTGAATATGTATGCATTTATCAGCTCTGCACAAGAGCTAAATAGGACCTCAGATATGGGAAAACGAAGACCTAAGGCAGTTAAGTGACCTGCCCAATGTCACGCAAAAAGTGTCAGAGGCAAGATGTGAACACATTTCATCTACTTCCAGAGTCAGCATTTTTTTTTTTTTGCATTATACCACACTGACTTGGAAGGCAAGCATAAAGAATTCCAATGAATTTTTATAGTATTGGAGGAAAAATTCAGACTGATTCAGTATGGCTACATAAAAAGAAAACAGAAGAAATGATCAGTGACATAAAAAAAAAGTCCATTTGCATAGAAATGTTGGGGAAAAGCAGATCTGGTTAAATGTGTCTATAACTAGTTATTATTTTATCTACCATCATAGCATCATAGATTTCAAGCTAGAAGGAAACTGGTGTTCAGGCATTTAGTCATTTCTAATAATTTGTGACCCCATGAACCATACACACCAATGCTGTCCATCTGTTTTCTTGGCAAAGCTACAGAAGTGGTTTGCCATTTCCAAGAAGTAATTCAACCTCCTAGCCCAAGATTTTTAGTGATGAATAATTTGAAGGTGGCAGAAATTAATTGACTTGTCCAGGGTCAAGTTATATAGTTAGTAGAAGATGCAAAATTTGAGCCTAGGTCTTACTGAGTCTAAGTTTAGAATTCTATCCTTTATTCAACAGTGCTTCTAAATGAATTACCTTCAAAAAGATTTATATTGTTTTCCTACTGGGGCATTGGGAAGGGATCTGTTATTTCATAGGTATAGAGAATTCTGATATAAAACCTACTTCCATCCCTGTAGACAAGAAACTTCGGAATATTTTCATTTTAGAAGGTTGTTTGAGGCATTGACCAGTTATATAACTTGACGAGGGACACATCATGCATCAGTGACTGGCATGTAATCCAGGCTTCCTGACTCTTCATCTGCCCACCTGTATACTATGCTATGATGCTCTACAACATAATGTATATGCCTATTAACACAATTAAAATAATATTGTCCATTTGTATATATACATCCACATAAGTGAAGTCACAGATCTAACAAAATATTGAGAAATTTTATTAAACATAAAGGTTGCCTCATCTCCAACTTGAAATGGATTCATAGAACTCCAGCTCCTGCAGGAAGTATATCCAATATTGTTGATGTTTAAGTTCTAGAGGCAGAACTTACCAGAGGCAGATAGATAATAGATAGATAGATGGATGGATGGATATATAGATAGATCTATAGATAGATAGATAGATAGATAGATAGATAGATAGATAGATAGATAGATAGATAGATATAGAGGTAGAGATAGATATCTATCTATCAATCTGAACATTAGCAATCTTCTAAAAGAAGCCAAGTCCCTTTCCTTGTAGCCTCATACCTCAACTGGCACAAAGTAAACCTTAACAGATGCTTTTCAGAGTAGTTTGGCATTAACTATTTCAAGTGTGTGTGTATGTGTGTGTGTGTGAATACATGAACTCTGGATTCACTCAGTCCTCCCATTGCTTGCTCCCATATCTCTTTTGACCTAACATAAGGATCTATTCCAATGGGTAACTTTGTAATGGACGAATTTATTTTGATCTTTATGTTCCTCAGTAGGCAAAACATAGCCTACTTAAATCTGATATTGAACACTGCCCATGGCCTTGACCCTTCCCTAGCAGTATCTGGGAGAGGATTTGTAAGTGGATTTGAGTTTCTTTTCCACAGGACAATTTTCAACTTCTTAACTTAGATTTAAAGTTCTAAGGGACTAGGATTTACAGCGAAAAGTATCATGGTAATTTCCCTTTTACTATTAATCTGTGTTCATAAATACTGACAATACCCCTAAACTGGTGTTTTAACTTACACAAAACTACAAAAAATATTCAATTTTGTCCTTATTTTATGCTTTCCCACTGATAAGAATAGCATCCCATTTTCTCAGACATTCACTGCATGGGTTAACATCTCTTATGCCCCAGTGTCAAAGTCCCATCTTTTATATGAACTTTTATGGAGCTTCTGTCATTCAGGAAATCCTGTTTTATAAAATTACCTACACAATATTGTCTCAAAATACCATCTCCAACAACATACTAGATGCAGAGTTAGAAAAGAAATTTTTGGAGAAGTCTGTAGAAGATAAAAATAATACATTTCTGAGTGTGTGGGTACCTCAAGACAGAAGTTACTAAGCAGGATAAGAAACACTGATGAATGTTTTGTACTCCTAGGCTGGTAGGGAGCATTTGACCTCTTCCCTTAATTCTCTTTCCCCCCACATGTCCCATGACACTAGGACTCACTATGTAAGCTAAAGGAGACAAAGTCAAATCCTGGACAAAAGGCATATCTAAGAGTAAAAGGATTTTAAAGCTAGACTGTCCATCACAGGCCAAAGCCTGGAGGGCCTTGAGCTCTCTTTCACCTTCAGCTTGGCAGGTTGCTTACAGATATCATATCAATTTATTGTATCATTGCCTATAGACACTTAGGAACCATATACAAAGGAAAAATATTGAGTTCATTCATTAAAAAAAAAAAACATTTAAAACAAAAACATTTGAGTCCAGACAGACAAGTGGTGATTTTGAAGAATAGCCAGATTTGGAAATCAATTAGTTAAATCAACTTGAATGAATTCTTTCAGAAAAATGACTTATTTGGAGGAATCATTTTCCCTATTTTTTTTAATCCTCCAAATCAGTTTATGCAGGTAGATATAATTTTAATGGGAACCAAGGAGCAAAATGTCATGATAGTAGAAAAGCATAGAAATTTTAGGTAACCAATATAGTCTGTAGTAGTCCTCCAAGAAAACAAACAGGCTTACCAGGCTTAAGCCTAAGAAAGGCATCCAGCTTTATTGGACTTCTTATACATGTCTTTCTTTTTTCTACTTATATTTGGTTAAGCGAAATGAAATTGATGGCTTAGAAAATACAAAGTTGGGAAGTATTTTTAAGAATATTGCAAACCATCCATATCATACAATATATAAGGACTGCCACAATATTTTTTTCTTTATTACAATTTCTACATTTGTGTGTAGGGATAACTTTATGAGATGAAGGATCCAGAAGGCTAATTGGTCTGAGCCTACCACCATCTTATGTTTGCATATGTATGTTACCTTTGCAGGCCATTGGCCATTCAAGAAACTGGTAAAAAGGTTAATGTCTAAAGTGTCTATAAAATAGTCAAGGGAACTAGGAAAGTGGACAGTTTGCACCTAGGCAGAGAATAGAAAGGGGATAAGGATTGCATAGTCACAGGATGTCTGAAATCTTCTTGGAAAAAGTATAGAGATAAGCTAACAATTAAAATCCCAAGGAAATGCAAATGAACCCAACCTACAGCTAATGCATTCCTATAAAAACAAAAACAGAATCACTCACCAACTTTTAAAACCATGACAGTTTAACCCTTAAAAGATTACAATAAGGTGCTTATTTCAAGGTTCATTTTTCTCTTTTCCTAAAAATTACCATGGTATTTTTTAAATTTAAAATCAAAGGTTAAATCATAGGACACAAGACTTAGTACTAGAGAGGTCCTTAAGAGCCATCTAGTCCAACCCTCTTTATTTTTCAGGTACAGAAACTGAGTCCCTGAGAAGTTTAGCAGTTTTGCTCAAGGTCATACAGGTAAGACATCACAAATGCAGTAGAATTTGAACTCAGATTCTCTGACTGATGATGAGTTGTTCTTTCCACTGTATTCCACCATGTCTCCTTTTCCCAATTTCTTGATTTGCTTAAGGTCATTATTCTTTCAGTGATTAAACTTCAATGATAAAATTAATAATGAAACACTCAGAGACAGAAGCAGCCACTGGTTTATTCTGTACGACCCCTTCATAGAGAAATAAATAAATAAATAAATAAAGGTATTCAAAGATGGAAGAAAAGTCCTTCAGGAGGTGAGAGAGGTGGTTCCATTTAATGAAAGATCAAGAAAATGTCATGAGAAAAAGCAAGAAAAGTAACGGTTTAATATTTTTTCTTTCAATCAACACATAAAAGTTAGGGAAGAATTGTTTAACCATTATGTCTTTTCTGTCTAGTCACACTGAGTAAAGAAGCAGTGAGGGCCCCTGCTAGGCTAAATAAAGTGGAACAATACTGATTGCAAACATTGTGACTTTAATTCCTTCCATCAGAATATCCACCATTAATCATGATTTATTACTTGAATTCTTTCTACTTAATAGAATTTATGATTGCCAAATAGAATGCATGTATACATACATATACATGTATGTATAAATACACATATAAATATATATGTACCTTATGGCACTTACAAATCAAAGTGGAGTTGAAATATATATGTATGTATGTCTGTATGTATATATACACAATTTATTCATATATATATATATATATATATATATATATATATATATATACACACACACACACCTGTGTGTATAGTATATTTTCCTTTCTCCAATTTGACTTGTAAATACTATATGGTTTATAATAATTTTTTAAAAATTGAATACTTTTAACTATGGCATCAAAGCTAATATTATCTTGGCCTATGGTGTCTCTGTGGTAGTTTCTGGATATTACTGCATGTCCTGAACAATCAAGGGCTTTGATAACTCTTTGATTTTCTTACAGAACTTAACAACTGAGAGAATCCCACTGCATGTATATAACATAAGGAATAAAAGAAAACTTAGCTGTCTTGCTAATGGACATGATTTGTTTTGTTGTGTTTTTTCTCTTTTAGGAATGATCCTAGCAAAAAAAATGGTGTAGACATAAAAAAAATGCTGATACATAACTAGTCTCTCAAGCTAGATAGGTTTTCCTCACATCTGATATCTTGTATTTCCTCTCATAAATACTGCTCAATGCATTTTTTAGAAGAAAAATTCTTCATCAACTCATATAGTTTTCTTAGAGACTCCCTTATTAAAAGCAAACCTAATTGAAGGTTTCCTTGATAAATATTTCTTAAACCATTTTGGCATTGGGAGGAGAAAGAAATAGTATTAAAAACAACAGAAACAATAACAATAATGGATATTTACATCAAGTGAAATGCTTCTAGTTTTCGGTGTGGTTTTGCTTTGGTTAAAACAATTTTTCTCCCCAAGACTCAGTTGCCTCAACTGTGAAATGATGGGATCAGACTTGGTGATTTCTAATGTCCCTACTAGCTTTCAAATGCCTCTGTGAATTTCCTTTCTATTTAGTACTTCTCTAAAGGGAAGAAAAAAGCATCAATCATTAGGTATAGCAGGGCTACTCAATTAACTTAGTGGAGAGGATGGTCTTCCTTTCCATTCCATCTTACTCAACATTAAGTGGGTATAAAATATAAGGCACCAATAGGGAGAAGGTTCTTCATCAATGTTAGCATTCTAAAGTGCTAATGAGGGTTCAAAATCCATCAAGACCTATAGACCTTCTTAGAAGGCCCTCCACTACTGCCCAGTATTCAGATAGAATTTATAACCTGGCTGTCTTGTTTCCTATTCATCCTCAAGCTGTTATCAGATGTACAAAGGAAGACAAAAAGTTCACCATTTGCAATGCTTTTCAATATTCCTCACTGTGCAAATTTCTAGGTTATTTAAGCTTCAGTGATTTGTCCTAAACTGTTTTAGTTACTAGCCAGCTTGAGTATTGTAGTCTGGTTGGAGTAGAGACAGTTTAAGGCTAGATGAAATTTACTATATTATTTGGCTGATATGGAAACAGTGGGCTGGGTGGGGTGGGTTGTGAGTCATGTGGCTCTAAACTCTCATGAAAAATATCTTTTCCAAAGGCAAGTAACTGTAAATAGAATATCAGACAGCCCCCTGCCAATCCTGAGTCCCTCCTTGTACTGGAGTAGTGGGATGACAGTGTCACCATAATTATTCATGTGTTAAGGTGAACTTTGTCTTTGAATACTATGAATTTATCCCTGAATAGGGGCAGAGATTAATGGAGCTGTAACTTTTTTTTTCTTTTTTCTGGTCTTTATTATGTACCCACAATTTATATTAAGACCTAAAGGATTCAGGATGTGTTCATCACAGATGATATTTCTTCCCCCAAACCTGAAATACAAATGCTAAGAGGCAATCCCTTAAAATATTGCTTTGAGACATTAGGTGAAGCTAAATGTATAGAAAGGGAAAACAGTCAAAACTCAACCCCCTGCCTTTCACTTTAACTGCATCTGTGGTCAGTTTTAGTCAAAGAGATTAACAATACACATCATTTCCTTCTGGGATAACACCAGCAATGAAAGACAGTTCATCTCATGCCTTCAATTGTATAATGACAAAATCACCTATAGTATCACAGCCCAGTAGAAGCTACCCCTTGATATGTAGTTACAGTTACACAAATCCTCTGATTCTAGACAACTAGCCAATACTCAAACATAATAAGCCTTTAAAAAACAAACCAGGAAAAAAGTGTCACGGGCCCTTCTGATGACAGGGAAAATCTCACATTGAAATAATAATAATAAAAATAAAACCTCCTTGTATTATACCAGAGCAGACTCCTGACATTCTCTAGGATGGTATAAAGTTTGAGATGGAAAGTAAAAAGTGGCAGGTATCCCTGTGTGTTAGACATAGCTATTACCTGCTTGAGTTAGAAACTGAAACATTTACAGCAAAATCAACCCTTGGTCAATTTCTCTTTGGTTTATATCCTCTTCAAATCCAGCAATTTTGGTATTTTTTTTATTAACATGGAACCTCCTTCATTCATATTTCTAAGAAAAATAAAATAAAATAAACCGGAAAACCAAGAACCAGACATCAAATCCATACTCAAAAAAAATGAAAGAAAGAAAAAAGAAACAGAAACAGTTCTTAAAAGTCCAACCCCTATGTACAAACTTTAAGAAGTAGATGCTGTAACACGGAGGTTTATTCCAACTTAATCTCATCCTTGAATGAACTTCCTTCAAGTCTCAACTCCTTTAAAAATAACCACAGTCACTTTCCTGGTGGTTGTAATTTAATTAAATAACCTTCCACACTGAGCAAAACCCCAAAGCAAAAGGCTCATTAATCTTTCTAGTGATTAGAGACACCTCAAGAGCTTCAAACATTTACCTCTCCTTCCCAGCAGCTGAAATGCTTTTAGGAGGATCATGGTTCATACCTCACATTCCCTGGAGCCAGAGATGGTGTATGTGCAAGGCCCCGATCCATTAACTGATACATCCATGGTCTCAGAGTTCGTTGGCTTGTAGTCCACGTAATACTCCTGTAACGGGGAATTCATTTGTCTTTCGGATTCTCTGGCCTTTTTCCGGCGTCTCTTCATGAGAGAATGCTGCTGGAGTTGCTTCATGCTGGCTGGGTAACGCTTCCAAGACACGTAGATCACCAAGAGGATCATGGCCACAGAGAGAAACAGGGCCACACTGCCAGCAATGATCTTGTGGAACGACACGTGCTCATATTCCGGCTCTGTGCCAGGCATGGGAAAAGCCGGGGAAGGGCTTGGTGTGATTGGAGTCGGTTGGGTGGTTTCCAGTTTGGAGACAGTGGGTTTGAGAACCACCAGAGGCTTCTGGGGAGTTTGTGGGGCCTGATGGGACTTCTCTGTCACAACTACCTGGATTTCGGCACATATATTGTATGTTTCCACCGCATCACTGACCTTTTCCCCCTGGATTTGCTTAGGGCCCGCACATATCATTGTGCTCTCTTTATTCCCTTTGAAATTTTTAAGCCAAGAAAAGAGGGGGCAGATGCTCCTACTACATTCCCACATGTTCCCTGACAAGGTAATGGATATTAAAGAGATCCAGGCATTGACAGTCTCCTGAGAGATGTTGGTGAGCTTGTTGGAATCCAGATTCAACTTCTGCAAGTTGGGCAGGCATTTAAAAGTGCCTGGCTCGATCCCCTGGATATCATTTCCTGATAGATCCAGGTTGTGAAGGGAGCTCCAAGTCCACGTTAAGCCTTGATTAATGGAGCGGATCCGATTCCACTGCAAATAGATGGAGCGAAGGTTGAAGAGGCGGGGAAAGTGAGCAAAGTTGATCTTAGAAAACTGGTTATGCTCCAGATGGAGCTCCTTCAGCTTCAAGAGGCCCGCAAAAGCATTCCGGGAAAGACTCCGGAGGCGGTTGTAGCCCAGGTCCAGAAAGTCCAAGTTCCGGCAGTCCTGGAAAACCCGAATGGGCACGGTCTTCAGAGAGTTGGACCTCAGGTGCAAAATGATCAGCTTCCGGAGGCCCTTGAATTGCTCTGACTGCAATGTCTGGAGCTTATTGTAGGAGAGGTCCAGGTTCCGGAGGTTCGGAACTGGGTGGAATGTCTTGTTGTGCAGGTGCGTAATTTTATTGGAGCTCAGAATCAGTTCCTTGAGCCTGCGGATCCCCTGAAAAGCGTCCTCGTCCACAGAGCTGATGTAATTATGGTCCAGATAGAGCCACACAAGCTGATTCAGCCCCGCGAACTGACTGGCTTTCAGCTTCTGGATGCTGTTGAAGCGTAGCGACAAGCCCTGGGACCCCCCAGAAATGTTCCTGGGGATGTCTGCGAAGGCGTGAGACTCACAGTACACAATTTTCCCATCGCATCTGCAGTTCCTGGGGCAAGGTCTCTGAGCACCCGTGAGCATCACAAGCAGGACTGTGGGCAACAGCACTAGGACCACGCTCATGCCTCTCAGCTGCTTAATTAAATGGAAACCTACAATCGGGAAAGAAGAAAACAAGTGGGCATTTGAGGCTAGGCAGATCTCCCTAGCAGCTTTCCGGGGGGAGGAGGGCCTCCGGAGGGCTTTGGCAGGTGGCTAGGTGGAAAGGCAGCTTACTTTTTCCCCCTTTTCTTAAGGCATGATTTTCCTTATCACCGCATAGGAGCTCTTAAGGAAGCGTCCCTTTCTTGACGCTCAGTTACTTTGGGAATGATTTATGGGTCTCTGGAGCTAGGTCCAGCCTCCTCAGGTTCCAGCGGTTCGCATGTTCATCAGCATGATACGTTGCAGGGATTTTCTTATCACCTGACACCACAGTTCTAACAAGTAACATATTTGTCAAATCATTGTATTGAATGCCAGCCATGGAAGGAAGTGAAGTGTGGCTTCTGGTGATTTAAGGGGGCTGCGGGGGGAGGGGAGGGTGTTACTTAACAAACCCACTACTTATAAATCCTTCCTGCTTGGGGGGAAACGTGATTGTTTCACATAACTATGGAGAGAGGAGTTCATAGGCTGTAAAGTTTCTCCTGCCGGAAAATGTGTGCCCCTCGCCTAATAGAAAGCTAGGATGCGAGGTCTGGGAGATGGCATGGGGACGCATCCCGGCAGCCAATGGAGCGTGGCATGAAGACTAATAACACAGAGCGGCAATTCCAGGCTCTTAATAAATGCATACGTAATAAACATACAAGAAGATAGCTGCGTTTTGTGGGTCCCTTGCCCATGATACATGCGTGGCAAGCAACGGATACTGCAAAGTTTGCCTCACCAGAGCCTCATGAAACGTTTTCTACGCGGCAAGAAATGGTCCGCGGGTAGAAGAGTCCTGTTACTGAACACAGTCAGTCGCTCTTTCATATTCAGGGACTGATTAAGGGAACAGAGATCAGAATACTTTCTCTCCTTCTAGTCCGCGTCCTCCCTGCCCCCCCTCCAACCCCTACTAATGTGAGGACTGCTGGGCTCCTGCAAAGTTGACTGCTTCTAGCAATCAGGTTTCATTTCCCTGTCGTTTGGATTTGAAAGCTCTTCTCTCTTATCAATAATGGTTTTATTATTTCTTGGAGGGGAAGGGGGGGGAATAAAGTCTTCCGATGACTGCAGTTTTCTTTTTCTCATGTTCCCAATTTTCAAACAAGAGGCAATCAGCACAGATCCTTCATCTAAAAATCCTGTCTTCCAGTGGAATGATTTTTTTCCCCTTTTAATTTAGACCCTGATCTTGCGCTGTGCTCTCTCCTCACCAGCCCCAGTCTCACTGAAATACGTTCCAGTTATTCCAGACAGGAGAAGGAGGTGGGGGTGCTAGAGAGAAGGGGGGGGGGGGGTTAGAGGCAGTCACACTTGAAAAAATAAGGCTGGCAAATGACTGCTTGAAATTTGGAAGCTGGGTTAGGGCTCTGGCTTCAAATGCAGGAAAAATGCTGGTTAAATCACCTCTAAAGTAACAATGCCACCCCCAAACAGACACACAAACACACACAAACTGGAAAGTGTTAACGAGCCTCCTGACAGCCAAGAAGACGGAAAGCATGGGTAATATTATCATGAAATCAGGAGGCAGCCCAGTGTTTGTGTAGTCCACAGATCCCGATCTGGCTATTGCAGGAGCAGCTAGAGATCATCTGAGGAGTCATCCCTTTTTTAGAGTCTGGTCAACTCCTTTCTGTGCATTTACAGAACCATTGTATACTTGGGGGGAGGGGGGAGAAGCTGCAGGGGGGAGAGGGTGGAGGAGACTGATCTAAAAATATTGTAACAACTCCAGTGAGTCACCTGGCCAAGTAATGTCCTACTGCTAGCTGCCACCCCTCATCACCCCCCTACCCTTCTGTCAGCCTTAATGCCAGGGCTGAGTCTGTCCCCCCAGAGCTAGAGCTTTGATGAGAAGGAAATAACAAAAGTTCACTTACCCATCCTTTGTCATCCAAAAGCAGCTCCCCCTCTCTTTCTTCCTTTCCTTCCTTCGTCCCTCAGGTCTCTTCTCGCTGGCTCCCTGGTCTTTAATCCACCACAGCCTTCATGCCATGGGTACAGCTGTCACTCACAACCATCATAATCGGGCATGTGTGCCAGGAACCCACACAAAGTTCCCCAGAGAGGACAAGGAAAAAAAAATAATAAAAGAAAGAAAAAAAAAAGAAATGGGGGTTGGGGAAGGGGGGAGGGAGGAAGCAGGTGGGGGAGGGAGGGGAGGAGGGAAGAGGCTCTAGGCTCTGAGGGCCATTGTGTAATTGACCACAGGGCCCCAGGCTGAAATTGACAATCCCTTTGGAGGGGCCCTAGCACATCGCAGGGAAAGCAACCAACTTCTCTGAAGAGCTTCCTCCCAGTACCTGGCATTCCTTATGGCGCTGCCTTTGGCCATGCCCAGCTCCAGCCAGGCATCCTCTGGGCCCCCCCCCCTCACTTCTGGGAGCAAGTAGGCCTCCCTCCCGGGGCTGGAGGGGAGACCAGCCCAGCCCAGGGATTTCAGAAGGGAGGCAAGCTCTGTTTCTCCATTGAGCAGGGCAGGTCTAGAGCGCTTTGTAGCTAGGCTGAGAGGCAGCTCTTGTCTAATTCCGAAGGCTTTCCCTGAGACTGATGGTGCTCGGAGCTTGTTGGTGCTAATGCTTTCGTTTGTGATACACTGAGTGCCCTCCACTGGAGAAAACAGATCGCACATTAAAGGCATGAACAAGTGAGCCTGTCAGGGCTTTGCAGCCTTCCCTCTCTGGTTCAGACAGGAAAATTAAAGGCACAGAAACACAACCCTCCCCCCCCCCTTATTAAATGTTTATGGAAAAGATTCCCTTGCACTGACTGCAAATCTAAATAAAACACCTGTTCCCTCCTTATTTAGCAATCAACAGTATTTATTTAAAGGAGGCCCTGACCAGAATATGCATTTCCACTGCAAATTACAAATGTTTTATTATCCTGATGCAACAGGGGAAATGGTGCATCTTATAGGGCTGCTTTTTCCCCCTTTCTCCTTGGTTTGTTTTTATTTTTTAAAAAAGCAACTTGAAATGGGGCTGAGCAAATCCAGCTGAGAATTATACAAAGCAAGTACCTACAGCTGGTAGTTAAAAACAAGGTTGTAAATCCAATGTAAACATGATATTAAGCAAGAGGGCAAACAGAAAGGACAAGCCTTAGCTTCAGAAAGACAGAGGTCTAGATCCTACCTCTCTGAGATTACTGAATACTCATCTCTGTGAATTCTACAGTCCAGCTAAACTTGGATATTTGATATTATAGTATATGATATCTCATTTCCCATCTCCATACTTTTGCCCAAGCCATCACCCCTGACTGAGAGGCACATCTTCCTTACTGTCTCCACTTGAAATTTATTTCTTTTAAAAAGCAACTAAAGCTATCACTTTTATATGTTTTTTTACATGAAACCTTTTCTGATCCTCCTCCCTCTAGCTATCCTTCCTCCCAAAGTCATCTTGTACTTATTATGAATGTAAATATATGTGTATTTTATGTGTGTATGCATCTAGAGGCAGCTAGATGACACAGTAGATAGAGCATCAGGAATCAGGAAGATCTGGGTTCAAAACTGGCCTAAGACACTTAGTATCCCTGTGACCCTGGGAAAGTCATTTAACTTGGTTTGTCTTAGTTTCCTCATCTGTAAAATGAGCTATGGAAGGAAATGGCAAAACACCCCAGAACCTTTGCCAAGAAAACCTCAAATGGGGTTACAAGAGTCAAACACAACTAAACAACCACAACAAGAAATTGTGAGATTTGGAGGGGGGAGAGTCAGACTAGACAATTACCTGGTCTGACTTAAAGTAACTGAACTAATGTTAAATATCATTGTTCAGGGAGAATACATATCAAATGAATAAACCAATGAGAGGTACCTGGAGCATAGTAGGTACTATGTAAATGCTTAGGCCCATCTCCTTCCCCTTAATTTTCTGTTCAATCAAAATGTTCAACTAAGTGTGAAAAGGAAGCTACACATATTGTTTGATAGGAGTGGTTATGCTCTTTACAAATTTTGTAAATGAAAATGGGAACATCTATTGTCTTAGTAGCAGAAGTCTCCAATCCAATCTATGAGAAATTGCTTCTAGGTAAAAAGGAGAACTTTGTCTCAGGGTTCCACTTCTCCCTACCCCCAACTGGAGAAGTACCAGTTAAACATTAAAGATTTAGCATTTTTATTCAGCATTCTTAGGTGTTCCAGGGACACTGAAAATTGATGGAACTAACTGTATCAAGAGTCTCAAACAGATTGGATATTACATGGAAAAGTAGCCAAGACCATACACAGTGGGATTCTTACATTTATAGAGTGCTCACACTTCTGATGATAGATTTCAAACATCCATTAACTTCAATGTGGTAAATTACAACTTTATTTTTATTAGCCAGTATTTTGCATTTCCTTCAATTATTTAAAAATATGATTCTGGGAAAGGGCTCATTCATAAGCTTCCCCGGACTAATAAAGGAGTTCTGTCTCTGTCATTGAGAGAGAGAGACAGACAGACAGAGACAGAGAGAAGAGAGAGATAGAGAGAGAGACTGAGAGATTGATTAAGAATTTCTGTCCTACAAAAAGTCGACTTTTATTGTACTAAATTGTGGAAATACATGTTTTATTCCATAATTTTTTTAAAGATGGCAGCTTTAGGAAATAACATCTTGCGGACTCTAGCAAAGGCAATCAAGAAACAATGATTTTCCTCCTTTGCTGTATGTAATTTTTAAGATTGAACCCACTTTCCCCTCCATCCTTTACATACTGGTAAAAGACTTTAGGGGAAGGGATGCTTGTACTGATTAGTAAAGCCTCATTTTAAAAGCTTTTTACATCTGTCTGAGTAACAGATAACAGCTGATGATCCATAAAGTATAATGGTAAAGGATAATGAGAATTAGAAAGGATCTTCCAGACTCTCTGTGTCCCCTAGAACTCTGAGGGGAAATGCTGCTATATTTCAGGAATTTTGATCAATTTTGGGCATACAAATCCAAGTGAGTAAGATGGTCTGCATACTCAAAGACATTGCTTTATTAAAAAGGAAAGCAAGTACTTTATATACTATTATATAGGCTAATAGTAGCAGGGTAGTGTTTTGGTAGTGGTGATCTGATTACCATAGCTAGAATGGATTGGGAGGGTGGGGAAAGGTACTTTAATAGCAGTGTGATATGAAGATGGTGAATAAGGCAGTACCTTGTTCAAGCTAAAGCTAGTGAATTCTCACCAATGCAAGGCCAGGGTACCAGAGCCAGAGGTCAGAGGTAGAGGTGGAGTACAGGAGCTGAGGTAGGTACTTAATAAAAAGGATTGGAATAATCACTTACTAAGCATCTGTTATCTCTATATACTAAGCACTTTGCAATTATTATCTGGTTTAATCCTTACAGCAACCTTGGGAGGCAGATTATATTAGAGAGCTTAAGTGACTTGCCCAGGGTGCCACAACTAGAAAGTGCCAGGGGCTGGGGTCAGACTTGTCTCTTTCCATATCCACTGTGCCACTGCTTAATGCATGATTGTTAATTGATTGAGACCTACCTTTATCCCACAGCCAGTAGTGGTCTTCTTCCACATTGTCGTGTATATAATTGGTGTGTTTAACACATGTTGATTGGTGCACATGTTTTTCTTCTAAGAAACCAATAGGTCTTTCTATACAGGGATAACATCATCCCTATCTTTGAATCTCTTGTGTCTAACAGTGTCTGGCATATATTATGTGCTTAATAAGTATTTATTGATTGTCTGATTGATTGCTTAATTGAATGAAAGAATATGGAAAAGGGCAAGTCACTTTGTTTCTCAGTGTCCAGACTACCAGTTTCTGCTGAGCTGACCTGCGTGTATGTGTGTGTGTGTGTGTGTATACATATATATATATATATATGCATATATATATGCATGTATAATATATATGTACGTGTGTATACATGCACGGCTACATACATAGATGTGTATATACAGATATATATGAGGGGTTTCCACAAATAAAATCTTCTACATAGATGAAATTACAGATTTACAAATAGGAAAGAAAAAGAAAAATGAAAAGACTATAGTCCCCTCTGATCATTTTGAGGGACATTTTTTTAACTGTGGTGGATCATCTATTTTATAAAAACAAAAATAAGTCCCCAAACAAATGCTAAAAGTCATCCTCGTCACCATCAGGGATGTTCATAGAGTAAAGCCTATTAGTAGAGACTAATATAGAGCTGTATTGACAAATATGCCCTTACAGGAAAAAGAAATGTGGGTGATATTACTGATTAGGAGAAGAATTCAAGTGTAAAGCTTGCAATGGGATTTATCTAACACCTTATTGTAGGTTCCTAACAGCCCTGTCAGGGAGGTCCTGGGGTTCTGTTTTCTCTGAAGACAAAGAAAAAATTTTTGTAGTAAGTGGCAACAAGCTGCAATCTAAAATGGAAAATAAATTCTGAAGTTTAGGAGGAAAGGATGTCCTCAAGGAACTGTATAAAGGAAAGAGAGGAGGGGCTGATCACATGGTAAGAGAGCAGTAAAATGGACAGACAGTAACAGAACTCCATTGGCACCTTCCATAGCAGCTAAGTGGTGCATTGGATTGGGCATTGGCCCATAGTCAGGAAGAACTGAATTTAAATCTAACCTCAGACACTGACTAGTTACGGGCACATCCATATATCCTCTGTTTTCCTGTTTCCTCATTTTTAAATACGAATAATACTAGGAAGTCTTTTATGCCTCCTACACTTGTTGTGAGTAGAGAGTGAGTTTTTTGTAAAGAATTTTGCAAACCTAAAGCATTATATAAATACAAGATTGATGATCATGATGATGATGATGAAGATCAGTATGATGAAAGAAAAAAAAAAAAACAAACCTTCCTATATGTCAGTTAATGGCTTGTGATATGAATCCTTGTAAGAAACTCTCAAATCAATGAGATCATTGACCCTGGTTGTTTGTGTTTGTGTGTGTGTATGTCTGGGGTTTAATCCAGTGCATACAATAGGAACATACTAAATGCTTGCCAACTTGGCATTTGAGCCGCTTTGAATATCTGAGTATTTTACATAGGAGGAAACTGAGGCTCAGAATTGTCAAATGATTCCCCTGTGGTCACAGAGCTAGTAATGTAGGCAGAATTAGAACTAAATCAATGTGACCCTATGGCTCACATTAATTTAGTTTAGTCCACTTTGATTCAACTGAACCCAATTACACAAACATTTATTAAACACCCACTGGATCACAAAACAGGCAAGGCATCGACAGAATGGAACGCCAGGTAACCCAATAACTTAATCACAGCTGGAAATATTTTCAGACTCTTTCCCTAACTTCTTCCAAATTGAGTATATAAATTGGTTCTGGCTTGATGAATCTCAGCCTCACTGAAGATTTGAGTTCGCTATTGTGATTCCTGGGTATTTATACACCAGTAGCCTGGGAAGTTCCCTGGAAGGAGGGAGAAAGTGATAAACTATTTCAGAGAAGGTAAGAAGCTAGGGCACACTTGGCAGCTGAACTTAGACTGAACTTCAGAAAACTTCAAATAATTCCCCCCAACTTCTTCTGGCTCCCTTCATTTATTCATTTCCAATTCATCTGTCAACCACAGCTTTCTCACAACCCAGAAGCATGAACCAGTGAGATGCTGCGAATGAGAGATTGCTGGCTAAGATTCCTAACCTAATTTCACAAATGCAAGAAGTTTAAATGAGATTTAGATAAGCATCTGTTCTTTGTGTAGATTATTGCAAATAAAACGTTTGAAAAAAAGTACTTAGTTATGGATTGCCTATGTAAATATTAATAACCAAGAAGGCTTTTTGTTAAGAATAATAATTAACATACAAGTTGACTTTAAATATAGACCCTGTCTAGATTCTTTGCAATCTGAGGCAATCAGAGTGTCCTTATCTCTCCCCCAACAGACACACACACACACACACACACGATCCCTCCCCCCATTCCCCCATTCCCTACCTGGAGTGTGAAGCCTAAGATTCTATCATGAAATCCTTTATCCCTTTTGATTAAGACACAGAGGAGAGAGGTCAGCAGGGGTGAGGAACCTTCAACCTCGAGCCCACATGTGGCCCTCTAGGTCCTCAAGTTTGGCTCTGTGATTGAATCCAAACTTCACAGAATAAATGTCCTTGATAAAAGGCTTTGCTCTGTAAAATTTAGACTTAGTCAAAAGGTTGCAACCAAGGACCTGTCAGTTCACATGTGGCCTAAAGGTCACAGGTTCTAAACTGTTAATAGTCAGTAGTATCTTAAGATGAATGAAGTCTTCAAAAGCAAAGTCTGATACTTTCCTCTGTGGAAAGGTGTGAAAGTTTTCAGGTACACAATGGTGAGCAGAGGCTGGTTATGACAGTTATTTTTGTTTATTGTGTTTAGAGGTATGCTGGTAATTGTTTAACAATCAGGCTTGCTAGAAGAAGAAAAAAATATCCTCGACCTTTAATGTTCAATCTGAATTATTAGCATTTTCTTAAGTCCTGACAATCAGCCAAAAAACAAATTCTCTCAATTGCAGGGAATTTCTCAGGTACAAATGGTCACTTTACCATTAACTATCAGTCTCCCAAGCTTGGTTAGAATTAGCTAGAATACAGTGCCCAGTTACTATGCCCCAAAGAGAACTCAGCTGGGATACTCCCAGAGGCTCAGTGTAGTTTTAAGTTTTTAACTCTTGCAGATGCCCTCAGATTTGGGGCCACCCTGCATCCCCACTAAAGCATGAATCCTCCTAACTGTCCAAATTCTACCAAGGGTACTTCCTCACCTCTGCACTTCTCCCATCACCAGCCCCATATCAAATCAGGAGCATAGTGGTTTTATTCTTATGGCTAAAATGCATCTCATTTCAATTGCCTCCTCTTCAAGCAGGCTCCAATTTCATCTACATTGGATCAGTGATACAGAGATGGAAATGACCTTTGTAGTGAATGAGTCCATCCAAAGATAAAGACTTTTATGCCAAGAAATGTTAAGTCATTTATTCAGAATCACCTAAGTAGCTTGCATTGTTAGGCAATAAACATTTGACTCCTAACTATTTTCCTTCTTTCTAGCCTCATCCTTTCCCAACTTCCACACAACTATTAGAATAATTTTATTAAATCTCAAAGGATGCTCAATGGAATCCATTGGCTTCCTACTGTCTCCTGAATAAAACACAAACCCCTTAGTTTGGTATGTAAAGACTTTCACAAACTATTTCTTTAAAAAATGACTCTGGAGTCAAGGGTCTTCAGGTCAAATCTGGCCACTGATGCTTATTGCCTTAAGTTGCTTTGAGCAAGACAGTTAAGCATCTTGGGACTTATTCTCAGCCCATGCAAAATATGGGGCTTTGGACTAAAAATATGGAGTTTTGGACTAAGAAAATAATGAAGTATGCTCATTTGACCCTTTGCAGTACAATTTGCAATTTCTCTTCATTCTAGCAAAATAAGCTTATTTACTCTTCTGCACACATTTCCTTCAGTGCCTTTTCTAAGTAATGTCCAAAACCTGAAATAATTTCCATCCTCTCCTCCCAGAATCCCTACTTACCTTCAAGTCTTAGCTCAAGCACCATTTCCTATACAAGCAGTTTTCCAAATCCCACTAAGTGTCACAAAGTTAGCAGTTGGAGAATCCAAGAGATTCAAAACATTGTTTGTCTAACTTTGAACTCCAAGGTCTTTCAAAGTGCCATGAAACTGGAAAAATCTTTAAGGAAACAAAGCCAAACTCCCTCATTTTAATAATGAGAAAACTAGGTAAGTGACTTGATCTGGGTCACATAGACATTAAGGGCCTGAGGCAAGCTTTCAATTAGTGTCTTCCTGCCAGTAAAGTTCTTGAAGTTTTATTGTATTCACTTATCTCTGCATATATGGGCAGCTAGCTAGGTGGCACAATGTATAGCTTGCCAGGTCTGGAATCAGGAAGGCTCATCTTCCTGAGTTTAAATCAGGCTTCAGGCACTTACAAGTTGTGTGACTCTGGGCAAGTCATTTAACCCTGCTTTCCTCAGTTTCCTCATCTGTAAAATGAGCTGGGGAAGGAAGTGGCAAACCACTCCATTATCTCTGCCAGGAAAACCCCTAATTTGGAAGTGTGGGGTGATGGAGAGTCAGATACACCTGAAACACAACTACTACACATCTCTGCATGTATTGTAGTCCCCAAGGATAATATAAGGTCCTTGAGGATGGAGTCTGTTTAATTTTTGTCCTTGCAACTTCAGGCACCTAACACAGTGCCTGAAACATAGTCCCAACTTAATTAATTCTTTTTGAATCTAATTACATGGAACTTGAAAACATACTTGAGGCTTAAGGAGACCATTTCGCAAGGTCACACAGGAATCATTTCAGCAAGCAAGGATTCACAATTGCTTCTCTGGTTCTAGCGTTAGGTCTTTTCCTTAGGATTACAGGACCATAGCTATTGAACTGGAAGACCATATAGTGGCAATCACATCTAATCCCCTTGTTTTACAGAGATGGGGAACTGAGGCTGAGAACAGTTAGAATCACACAGTTATTAAATGTCTGAGGCAATATATGAGCTCATGTCTCCTTGAAATAAAATTCCAGCACCCACTTCATTATGCCATGTGTGCAAAATAAGCAGGGGCCGCAGAAAATAGCAGCACAGGATCCTCGGGAATAGACACAGGGGACACTTTGGAGGGGGGAAGGATAACATGGGGAGGTGAGGCAACCAAAGAAACTCTTGCTCACTTCAAATTTTGTTTTATCCTAGGACTCAATTTTCACAGCACAAGAAAGAGTTTTAATGCATGTGGAAATTACATACACGTGCATGTATTATGTGTGTATGTGTGCATGCATGTATGCTCTCTCAACTGATAGCTAAGTCGTACTTGGAAACTACCTGGTTGTACTGATGGCCCCAGTGACTTACTGGATTTTGGATTCAAGACCTAGAGACTGTTGGTCACATCTTGAATTCTTAGCCTTTTTCTAATCACACTCTTTGTTGTTCTTATCTCACTGGGAATCACTTATCTCCTCTCTCTGCTGTCTACAACGAAGCCCCCCAGATCAGCACCATTCAATAATCCTTTTCCAGGCTTCCATATTTACTGATATCACCATATCCCCAGAATTTCTGACACTTTGTGTCTATGTTTTCTGAAGCCCTGAACTTATTTTTTTTTTTTGGAGAGGGGAAGGCAAAGCAATTGGGGGTCAAATGACTTGCCCAAGGTCACAGTCAGTAAGTGTTAAGTTTCTGAGGTGAGATTTGAATTCAGGTCCTCCTGAATGCAGGGCTGGTGCTCTATTGACTGTGCTACCTAACGGCCCTGAAGCCCTGCATTCTTTAAGTGAATTTCATATTTCATCCTTCTACCATCATTAAAGTATTAAAAAATAATTCAGTCAATAGACCTGTGCTATTGGTGGGCCTCTGTCTCTCAAACATATTGTCACATTTGTAACAGAGAGTTCACTGGATCAGATAATCTCAGTTATTCCTTAACATGTGTATAATGGCCAAGTCCTCTATCCAAAAGTTCTGATCTTTTCTCTCTTCCATTTGAATCCAGCTTCTCACTTCTTCCAACAGATAGTTTACTTATGAACAGATAGTTTACTTATATCATGTATGTACGTGGTTGTATGTGCGTGGCATGGAATTTTCACTCTCTTCCTTTCCTCAAGCTATAGCTTAGTAACAGTTGATGTAGTCATAGGAAAGAAGGGGTGAATAACGGAAGTAATGAAGCACTAATGGCTTACCAAAAACGAAAAGGTGGATCTTGGCTTGATTATCGCTATGTGGTATGAAACTATATCTGAGATTGGATTAGACGTGAAGCTTGCCATTAACTGGGAAGTAAATGGTCATGACCCTTATGGACGTTAGAAAGGTGAATTTGTCTGTTCTCAGGGAAGTCACAACAGCTGAAACATCCAAGAGCAGAAGTGTGATCTCTGTACCTCCTAAGGAGAGGAATAGGGGAGGGGCTTTTACCACTCTGTTCCACCCTGGCTCAATCTTTGCATGGAAGTTCCCTGCCCAGTGGGGAAAGATGAATCCCGCAGGGTGCAAAGAACTATAGTCTCTAGGGAAACAGAGGCAGAGAAGCCTTCAACATTCATGGTAGGCAGCATATTCAAAGATAATGATCCCGGCAACAAAGAAGAAAGCCCCCAAAGGAGAGTTCCTTGAGAAAATCACACAGAAGAGAAAGGGTATTGAGTCCCTGTACCAACAGGGGGCAGGTAGGAGGTACAGTAGACAGTGCACCCAGCCTGGAGTAAGGAAGACCCCTCCTCCTATGTTCAAATCTGGTCTCAGACACTTCCTAGCTATGTGACCCTGGGCAAGTCACTTAACGCTGTTTGCCTCATTTTCCTCATGTGTAAAATAAGCTGGAGAAGGAAATTTCAAACCACTCCTGTATTGTTGCCAAGAAAATCCCAAGCAGGGTGATGAAGAGTTGGACAGGACTGAAAATAACAAGAAACACCGGAGGAAGTAAAGAAGGAAAAAAACACCCAATTAATTAGTACCCACTACATGCCAGGCACTGTGATAAGCACTTTGCAAATATTACCTCATTGGATGCTTATGACAATCCTGGGAGGCAGGTGTTCATTTATCCCCTTTGACCATTGAGGAAACTGAGGCAGTGGCAGGGTCACAGTGTTAGTATCTAAGAACAGATCTGAACTAATCTTTCTGACTCTAAGTCAGGCCTGCACAATGTGTGGCCTGCGGGTGGCCCAAAATCCTCTGGTGGGCCATAGGTTGTGCAGACCTGCTCTGAGCTGACCATTCGAGCCATGCCCCACTGCTGCCTCTACTTTAGCAAACATGTTCTCAGAGACTAGTAACTCTGCTCCATGACTATTTAACACAAACTCAGCAGTGAGGGCTTAGGACTTCTCAGAGATTTAGGAGTATCAGCTCGCCCCCATGAACTTGGGCAGTCCCTAACATCTGTGGAAACCAAGCCACGTGTGAGAATGTTAGTAAGAAGGAGTAGCAACCACAAGGACACTACCCTGAGTTGTCTTTTAACAAACCCTGTATTGCCCCCACACATATACACACAAATGTACAGTTTAGTTCCCATCAGCCTTTGGGACTTCATTTCACATTAAAGTGGTACACATGACACCTGGGGTTTCATTATGAAAAGATGTCACTAGGAAGGAAACTCCCTTTGCCAGTCCAGCTTGGCACATACTACACGATCTTAGAAAGGGGCCTGAGGCTCTCGGACGATGATTGGCTTGGACCTGGTCACAAAACCTACATGTGTCAGAAACAGGGCTTGGACACAGGTTTTCCTGGCTCTAAGCTCAATTCTTATTCCACTGAACTCCATATTCTGTCAGACTAGTCTCTTCACTGCCTTTCTCCAAATGTGACAGGGCATCTCCCTCCTCCATGCCTTTCCATAGCTCATTGCCCGTGCCTGTAATGCTGTCCCTCCCACCTGTCCCTCTTAGAATCCCTGATGACACAGCATATAAGTGACTTCAATAAATCAGTAACATGTATGGAGTGTGCTGAGACCAAAGATGGCCCTTGCCCCCAGGGAACTCATTCTAAGAATGCTCATCCTCCTGGTTTTGTTTCGTCTTTTTTGTTTTGCTATAAGCATGTGTGCTTTCTCTCTATTTATGTGGCCCAGACCTATCTGGGGATGCCCCTTCTAGGTTCTCTGGGGTCCTTGGGAGGGGCCTAATGTAGAGGCCTCTGTGCCCCCTATCACGTTAGGGGGTGTGGCCTCCTTTGATTGACTTCTTGCTGTTCTGAGAAAATAGAGAAAATGACTCTGTGCTTGACCTGTGGTTGAGCATCCCATGCTCCCATTGGTCAACCACAGTCAGACAAAGCTGTGACTTGACTCTTTGGTCCTCTTTAAGAATGAAGGACAAAAACCATTTGCAATTGGTCAGTCATTTCAGTTGTATCTGACTCTTGTTGCCCAATTTGTTGTTTTCTTGGCAAAGATTCTGGATGGGTTTGCCATTTCCTGCTTTAGCTCAATTTACAGATGAGGAAACTGAGGCAAACAGGGTTAAGTGACTGGCTCAGGGTCACACACCTGCAAAGTGTCTGAGGGCAGATTTGAACCCAGGAAGATGAGGCTTCCTGACTTCAGGTCTGGGGCGCTGTGCACTGCACCACCTCGCTGCCTTTGACAGGCTACTTGTATGATTAAATTTGACAATACTTAGGAGGTGATCCTCTTTCCTACACTCTTATCTTCTGTGTCCTGAGGGTAAAGATCTGAGTTCAGCTACAGTGACCAGAACATGGACTGAATCTGGGATGGGGATGGGGGGCAGGGAGACTCTCCTTCCTCACTTTTACTCTACTCTGAAAAGTTGGTCAGCAGATGCTTGTTTCTGTTCTGTTGTCTGTCCTCAGTTGCAGGTATGGGAGGTGATCCCATGGGACCTGGAGTTAGAATCTGTCATCTGAATGCTGGCAATGAACTTGAAGCCAAGATGGAAGGTTGATGGTAAAACTGGCCTGCTGGGCCTAGGAGCCCTGAGTGCCAAGGGCCTGGGACATGAGGCCTTAGGGAGCCTGGGACTAGGAAGTGGGTCTGTGCTCTAAATTAACCTTGCAACCTGGTTCCTTTATCCTCTCCAGAAACAGAGGTGGCACAGGAAGGAGAGGAGACTTAACCCTCCCACCATGAGGAAGGAGTAATTTGTATCCTTGTGATCATGTCTTCTGAAGTAAAGCTGTCTGTGTAAAAGCACATCCCACACAGCCCTAGGTATCCTGAGGAGCCTCTGGAATGTGTCGAAACAAGTTCTGGTTACATTAACATAGTTATACAAATAGGTAATAGCATCCTAGAACCAAATATTTAGAGCTGGAAGAGATTTTGAAGGTCATCTGGTCTGACCCCGCATTTTATACACAAGAAAACTAAAGGCCATGGAGATTAAGTGACTTGCCCAAGGTCATACAGTTGATTAGCAATCAGTGGTGAACTCAGAACCCAATTTTTTTTTTTTAATTTTAGAGGAAAGGTTCATTCTGGGACAGCCCACATGGTATATTCTCTCAGAAAAACAAACAAACAAACAAACAAAAAACCCATCCATTCTGAATGGAAAGTACTGTTTGGTTTCTGTCTTTGAATTTCTAGTACTTTGGCAGTGCCATGAACATCGTAGATATTTAATAAATATTTAAACTGAATTTGCATATTCTTTGTTCTAGCCAATCCAGGCTTAACCCTGACATGCTCTGTCCACCCTCCCTTGCCTTTATGCAGAGGTTATTCCCATTTCTGAAACGTATTTGCTTTTCATTTCTACTCATTGCAAACTTTCAGATTCTTTAAGACTCAGGTCTTCCAGATCTCCCAAATGAAAGTGTTTTCTCCCTCTCCATGTTTTCCCAGAATAATTTGAAATTAATTTTAAAATAGAGCTAAATATACATCTAGCAGCAAATTTAAAAATCCCCTTTCACTTTTAGCTACACCAGAAATTATCCCTAGGTTTGTATTAGTAATCCTGTCATTCTGAGTGAGCTCAAAGACCGAGCTCCAAAGGAGGTAATAGAGGGCTTTATGGCAGAATGTGGAAAATGTACCTAACTTTTAGCAAAAGGGCCTTTGAGAATGCATCAGATCGCACTATGCCTGGGACTGAGACTCTTCTTGATATACAGATATTTTTCAACAGACTCCCTTTCCTCCCAGTTCCATTGCTTTTGGCCCTGGTGGTTTTCAGCTGTGATAAATGTGAAGCATTCTCTGCTTCTGTCAAGGTGCTACCAGCCTTTTGCTCACCTAGAAATCTCCCTATTGACTTCTTCCCACCAAGTTCTCCTCTGATTGTGACATAATCACTGATGCCATGGTCTTCTTCAAGAACTAAGGACAAACCATACAATCACTGCACGAGTTTCTCCCTTTTGCAAGACACAGCATCCTTGATGCTGGATACAGCTTTTGTTGGATCCCTCAGATCAAGCACAGGACCCATGCTGACTCCTCATCTGGCTTTTCTGCCACACAACTCTGAGGTGATTTCTGGCCTTTTAAGTTCTCTTGGATCACTGTAAGGAAAGGAGATGGAGAAAAAAGAGCAAGTCCCATAAAGTCAAGGCCAGAAGCTCGTCAGAATCCTTGCATGACCTGCATGAGAAAGCGTTTGCAGCCTCTTTTCTCAATGTGCGGCCTATAGTTCTTCTGACTCTCTAAAGCAGTCCAGCGAAGGACACGTGGAACAGAGGCTGAATTTTTGGACGCTTTTGTATGCCCACTTAGATCTGGCTCACCAGCCAATCAAAAGACTGGTTCTTCAGCAGAGGAAAAGGGGATAGCCACAGACCACTTGAGCATTCTCTAATGTGGAGAGTCCTGACTTAAGAATGGTGGGAAGTTGTCTTAAAACATGGGGATTACATTAGGTAGAGCACACTTCACATGTTCCTAAAAACTAGGCTTCCATAAGCTAGTCCCCTAGCTTTGTCCATCTGTCTCTGTCATATAGATATTTTTGTACATATCTGTGGGTTTATGTACATATATGTACATGTATATGTTTATGCACACACATGCCTATATTCTTCTCATAATCACTTATAATCCTTCTTTGTATGGTTTTACATAT
Source organism: Gymnobelideus leadbeateri (assembly GCA_011680675.1). Classification (NCBI taxonomy): domain Eukaryota; kingdom Metazoa; phylum Chordata; class Mammalia; order Diprotodontia; family Petauridae; genus Gymnobelideus; species Gymnobelideus leadbeateri. The sequence continues at coordinate 518,807 of WOXC01007151.1, read as the reverse complement.
GAGTTTAAATGCGAATCTGGGATTGCCTACAGACATCAGCCATTTCTCCCTGTTTGGCAAGTTACTCAAAGGTTTTATGACTAAAGTATTTTTGTGTTCTTTATAATCCCCTTGTTGTGGCAATTGATTTACAGTTTAAATTCCACATGGAGTTATTGTAGTGTAAATGTCATTCCTGTTGTCTCTTTAGGATATTTTCAGTAACTTATTAGAAAACTTCAGGGTTAAATTTCTTAATTGTGCATTTTTCTTCCTATTACTATTCTTTCTGGTTTATCATAAATTCTTATCTGAATTCAGGTGAATTGATGGTCTGACTGTGCAGTGTATCTTCTTATCAAACTGAGAGAAGCAGAGGAGGAAAAAAACCAATCTAAAGAAAACTTGACAAGATCTCCAACTAAGTTAAGTCATTCCAAGGGTATTCAAGGATAAAGAAGTAAAGCGGATTGCAAACAGAAGAAAAAATGGAAACGATTTGCTATAAATAAATGGTCACAACAAACTCTTTTCTCCATCAATGATAGCGAAGCCATTATACTTAGACTATGACACCTCTATTCCTGATGTATTCACATCCAAAAACAAATGGCAGTAAAAACAAAAAAGACAGGAAATCAGCTAAATCAGATTGATTTTGCATAAATACCTATGCACATATATAAACATGTATACAAATTTGCATATACATGTATGGGCATGTGTATATACATATGTGCATATGCATAAACATTTAATTTTTACAAGATGTCTCCCACCCATAGCTCAAGAGTTTAAATTTAAATTTTTTTGCAAGACGTAAGAGCATAGTTACCAATGTACAACAACCTTTTGATAACAAACATGGAGCACCTCATAAAAGAGGTAGATAGAAATTTGTCAAAAGTCTTGCCTACTGTGATGTTGGGCAGCTAGGGGGCACAACAGATACAGAGTAGGGCCTGGAAAGAAATGCCTGAGTTCAAATCCTGCCTCAAACCCTAAGTAACTATGTGACCCTGGGCAAGATCCTTCAGCCTGTTTACCTCAGTTTCCTTATCTGTAAAATGAGTCTGAGAAGGAAATGGCAAACCACTACAGTATCTTTGTCGAGAAAATCACAAATGGGGTCATGTAGACTCTATTGAAACAATTCCACAACAAAATACTATGATCTAGGAAATCCACTGTCTTTGGCAAGAGTGGGAAACCTGCGGCCTCAAGGTTACCCATGGCCCTCTAGGTCCTCAAGTACAGCTCTTTGATTGAATCTAAACTTCATAGAAAACAATTAAAGAGCAGTACTTGAGGGCCTGGAGTGCCACATGTGGCCTTGAGGCTGCAGGTTCCCCACTCCTGGTCTAGGTCAAGGTAGGGAATCCCTCTGGCTGGTGAAATCTTCTAGATACTTATTTGTGAACCTGATGGGACCCTGAACAATATAAACTCCCCCTCCTTTTTTATGACCCATGAAGGGCTTTTCTAGGATCCATTGAGGAGAAGGAAAGGGTAAAGATTTTTTTCTCTGGTTTGCTATTTACACATCCATCAAGAAGTAAGAGTGAGCCCTAGAGAAATTCTCCATAAGCTCAGAAATACCTTCCTCCACAGAACCATCATCTAATCATAAGTAGATATAAGCATTAGAGAGGATAGAGACATGGGCCATAGACTGTCAGAGCTTGGAGGGGCCTCAGGACTCCATTAATTCCAAATCCCTCATTTTACAAAAAAGGAAACTGAGGTCTAAAGAAAATAACTAACTTACATCATGGTTTCTACATAAAAGTTTATTTTTAGTACTTAATGTCCTAAACGTGGCTTGTCAGAGTTTACAAAACTGTTGAAAAAGTGGATTTGAATCTTTCTTATTAAATGTTTATTGACTGACTGCCCTTGTGTCAATGTGCCTGGGCTATTCCCATAGTACCTTAACTCATCTTCCTACCTGTAACATCTGTTCTTCCTAAACCATTCTCTACACAGCTGCCAGAGATAATTCTAAAACACAAAGCTACGAACAGATCAACCTACTCTACCCCTAACCTTCTGATTATTTCCCATGGATTCCAGCATAAACATCAAAATCCTTAGTCTGACATTCAAAGGCTTCTAATATAATAGTTATCTTAGGCTAGCCACTCAATCTCTGCCTCTTCTTGCCTGCCTATATAATGGATTACATATACCTTATTATACATGGATTACTTACACCATGGCATTTTTTTCAGGTTCACATAGGAAATTTAATGGCAAATCACTTTAAAAATAGGAGATTCCTTAGAAATTATCTTTGTTGCTCTAAGTGTAGACGTGTGTGTGTGTGTGTGTGTGTGTGTGTGTGTGTGTTGGGGGGTAGAGTCTATAATTTTAATTTCATCTGTTTGTGAATCTTATGTTGTGAAAACTGCTTTGATTACCACCACAACCTACTAGAAACATTCCTCTCCTTCTCCTCCTATTTGTCCTGTTCCTTACACCTTCTCACTTTCAGAACACAACATGTTGTTCAGTCGATAATCATGTCTGACTCTCTGTGTTCCCATTTGTTGTCTTCTTGGCAGAGACACTGGAGTGGTTTGACATCTCCTTTTCTCACTCATTTTATAACTGAGGAAACTGAGGCAAAAAAGGGTTAAGTGACTTGCTCAGGGTCATAGAGCTAGTAAGTGTCTAACACCATATTTGAACTCAGGGCTTCCTGACTTCAGGTCTGGTGCTCTATCGACTTTGCCACCTGGCTGCCCATATAATATATGGCATTGTGATTTTCTGGTATCAAATCAAAATATGAAATATTTTTAAGCTAGAAGGCATAATACGCGTGTCCACCATTGTCAACACCCCCTTTCAAGTATAAAGGAATGTCCTTAAGGTCAAGGATGTTTTCACTTTTGTCATTGTATCTTCAGAACAGAATACAATGCTTGACACATGGTAGGCAATTTGATTTTGTTTATATAAAAATTACCTTCACAACTACTCTGTGTGGAAGAATTATTATTTTTTGGGCCACTAGGTGGAGCAGCGAATAGACACCAGTCCTGGAATCAGGAGGACCTGATTTCAAATCCACCCTCAGCCATTTAACATTTACTAGCCATGTGACCTTGGGCAAGTCACTTAACCCCAACTGCCCTGCCTTCTCCCCTCCAAAAAAGCAAAAATAAAAAGAAAGAATTATTTTCATTTTAAGGATGAAGAAACTAAGATTCAGAGATTTATAATGAAGTTAAAGACCTGTATTGAGTAAGCAGGAGAGCTCAGAATAGAACCTTTGCCTGCTAAATCAAGTTCAGGGGCATTAACACTGATTCTAATCTACAGAATAAATATATAGATATTTCTATTAGTTGCTAGGTACAGACCCAGGTATACTCTCTAAAAGAAGGTATTTGAATTTAAGGAATATCACCGGAGACCCAATTTTCCAACTTGACTGAAATAGTAGGAAATATGAGTTAAGGTCCTTAAGCTGGGAGGGAGGGAAGATGTTCTAGTATGAGAAGCTAGAGGATAGTCCAGAGTGGAACAGTGGAGAGTGGAAGAAGAACTGATGCCCCAGGTGTAAAAGGATCTCCTGCAGCCAGGGCCCAGTCAAGATAATGGCACAAAATTTGTAGTGTGCCCGAACAGCATCACTTTGTTGTACAGCTAGTTAGTAGTGGAGACAAGCCACAAGGTGTTAGAATTGTGTTCACTTTTATATAATATCCTTAGCATTTTAGGGTTTGCTGTATGCCTCAGGCAGCTGTCTTATTTGATCTTCACCACTACCCTCTAACATGGGTAATATAGGCGTTATATTCCCCATTTTACAGATGAGTATACTGAGGAATCTCAGAGACAGTAATGTCTTGCCTATGTTCCTGTGGCTAGTAAGTGACTATAGTCAAGTCCCAAGTCTAGCACATTTTCTGATAACACTTCTTGGAAAAGATACAGGAGTGGTTGGCATTTCCTTCTTCCATTACACAGAACAGTCTGCCTTACTTCAGTTCAATTCTCAGGCAAGTCAAGACATCACTCACCAATACTGTGATGCCATTGATCTTCAAAAATGAAGGATGAACAACAACAGTAAGAAACTCCTGCAGCTAAAATTCTCTCTGGATACACACACACACACACAAACACACACACACACACACACACTTTGCCTAGAGAATAGTATTGAGAGAAGTAGCATGGCAAAGAGAGGCTTTAGGATTTTAATCTCTGCTTTGTATCTGAGCTGTTCAGAAAATCTCCTAACCCTTTGGGTCCCTGCTTTATCCTCTCTGAGGAGGGGGGAGCAAATCCACATTTACCTACTGGGGCTGTGGGTAGGATTAAGTAAATGATGACTGTAATATACACAATGGCCCATAAAAATGCTAAGTACTCTTCTCATATTCTCAGGAAGTTCCTTGCTTACATTGCCAGTCAAAAAGCTATTTTAATAAGTTCTGTCTGTAGCTTATTACATCATGCATATCATTCTGGCATATTGTTTTTTATTATTGAGAAATTTTAAGTAACCAGAAAAATGAATTAAGTTATAATCCCTATGCTCAGATCCCTCTCCCCAAAAGTACAAAAACAGTTAAAAATACCACCAAAATGTGATTGTGTATTTGAAATGCACGCATCTTTTGTAATTTTGGTAAAAAGAATAAAAGCTATAAACTTGAACTTTAAATCATGCAGCCAACAGGAATTCATTAAGCACCTACTAAGGCAAAATACTGTACTAAATGGTGGGCCTATGAGGAAGGAAAAAAAAACAAACAATGCCTGCTTCCAGAGCTCATATTGCAATGGTGGGGGAGGGGGGAGACAGCATGCAAACAGCTCTATATAAAGGAGAGGCAGAAAACACAAACAGATGATGATTAGCACCAGAAGACACTAGAATTGAAAGGGGAATGGTGGCATTTTAGCTCAGACCTGATGGAAGTGAATGAGGGAAGGAGACTGAGGTGAAGAAGGAGACCTCCCAGACAAGATGGGCAATGACCATCCAGGGGGAGGGAGATGGCCTGGCTTGGCTGAGTAACAGCAAGCAGGGAGACCAGTGTGATTAGATAGCAGGGTACTTGAAGGAGTAAATTGTTAGAAGACAGGACAGGTAAGTAGAGGCCATTTATGGAGGACATTAAAAGTCCAACAGGAAATTTTGTAATTGATCCTGAATACAAACTTAGAGAGGAAGAGTAAAAATAATTCAAAATATTTCTTTCACTGTCATTATCTAATAGTTTTATTAAATTCTCATCTGTTACTGGTGCTGAGAGACTGGATTTTGTCACTTTGCATATCTTTATGTCTTCCTGACACATAGTAGGTGTGTAATTAATATTATTTGGTTGGATGATTAAGTATTGATTGAATGGCCCCTCCCTTGCAAAGAATTCCATAGAATCAATGGATTTGCTCTTCTCTCAGCTTCCAGACCTGTAATTAAGCTAATAGCTTGTACAATGCTTATGTGCCATGGATTGTGGATTATATCTATTGCTTTCCCATTTACTTTTATAAATCTCATTCCCTCCCCTCCACTTCAGCCTACTTCCCCCTCAAGGCAAGAATTATGGCTTTTACTTCTTTTGTTATTGTTTTAGACATAGACCTAGACACATATTAGATGCTCAATACATAATTGATGTCTAAATGGGAAAAACAAAATTGCTTTCTTTGTGTTGATAATCCCAATGGAACCACTAGGTGGTGTTGACAGCCACTCACAGGGGTGTCCCATCCTCACCTTGGTCATTTGTGTAAGTACTGCTTGGGGGGAATATTTACTTATGCAGGTGTAAGATGGCTATGTTTCTTAGAGAGTTAGGGCAGTGATCTTCTATATCTTATTTCATAATCTTTTTTTTTTTTTTCTGTACAGAATCAAATAGTTGTCAAAAGGAGAATGGAAATTTGTAGATCTATCCAGTTCAACCTCTGTGCACAGGACCCCCTTTTTGCCATTCCACCCATCATTCTCCACTCTTTTTTTTTTTAAGCAATTGGGGTTAAGTAACTTGCTCGAGGTTACATGGTTAGTCATTATTTATGTGTGGGTGCTCATTTTCTGAGGCCGGATTTGATCTCGGGTCATCCCAACTCCGAGGCCGGCGCTCTTACTCACTGCGCCACCTAGCCGCCCCTTTTAGGGCAATTGGGGTTAAGTAACTTGCCCAAGGTCACACAGCTAGGTTTTTCTTTTGTGTGGGTTAAGTGTCTGAGGCCGAATCCGAACTCAGGTCCTTCTGACTCCAGGGCTGGCGCTCTACTCACTGCGCCACCTAGCCACCCCCATCATTCTCCACTCTTGCTGGAACCCTTCTTCCTTTGTAAGCAGTATGTTTCAATGGATTCTAGTCATATGGTATTAGCATAATTGACATGATTTTAGACAAATGCTGACAAACATGCCTAATACTTCATATGGTTATTTTTTTACTCTTGGCATAGAAACAGCAAGAAACTAAACAGAAACTAATAAGCAGCACATGATTAATAACACAACTTTTGCAGAACATCTCCAAGCCTGCCATTCTCTTATACAATGTCATAGGTTTGGTTGGACCTCAGGAGTTCTAGAAAATATACAAGGTGAGTTTGCCTTATTCTTTATGGCTCTGAGGTCTGAGAGTAGACAAACAAGACAAATATCATAATTTCACAGGAATTTCCAAGCCTTTCATTTTGGTAGACAATCTTATCAGATAGTAATGACTTAACCCATTCCTCTAGGACTATTTTTTCCTATGATACAGCCCAGGAAATGGACACAGAATAAGATAAAATACCTTCTCTTTTCCTCCTCTCCCTTCCAGGTCTTGGTGTCTCAGGGTTCTTAAGGATTGCCCACCTCTTTCAGGTATAGCTCTTGGGAGACCATGGATTTGATGGTCAATGCAGGCAAAGAAAAGAATGCCACCATGATTGCAATTGTATGAACCATTTTTGTGGCTCTGTTCTTTCCTCAGTTCTAGTTACAATCCCAGTCCAATCCTCAATGCTGTATGAAAAGGGTAGGGAATGTACAAACAATAATAGGGACAATATCAAATGCAGAATGACATTTAATAACTCTGGATTAGTTCACAAATAAAAATAATACTTCATACAAAATGTTAATCATAATAAATAAATATTAATTATGTGCTCATTGTGAAAATTGGGTAGTCCTGGGGGATAGGGAGGAATGATAAATTGGACATCTCGATAGCATAGTGACTGTGGTATAATGTCTGGTGTCAGGAAGAAGATTTCAAACCTATCCTCAGACACTTATAAATTGTGTGACAGCATACAAGTCACTTAATCCTGTGTGACTCAGTTTCCTTCTCTGTAAAATGAACCAGAGAAGGTAATGGTAAAACACTCTAGTTTCTTTACTAAGAAAACCCGAAATGGGGTCATTAGAAATCGAATATAATTAAAAAGGACTAAGCAACAACAATAATAAAATGATAAATAAAATTCAGTCCCCACATTCAGCTAACTCACACCCTAGTATGCTGGAGCTACAGGGACATAACTAACCATATAAACAAGCTGGATAAGTTTGGAGGAACTTAATTTACAGGAGAAAACTGTGGCAAAGTAATTTATGTAAATGATTCAGTGGAAAGAACACAATGGACTTGAGGTTACAGTATCAGGTTTGTGATTTCAGATCTATTTAATGCCTTGTGACCTTGAACAAGTCACTTATCCCTTTCAGGCTTAAGTTTCCTCGTTGCTAAAATAAATAGATAGGGTCATCTGCAGTGAAAATCATGATCAGATGGTCTTTAAAGGCCTTGTAGCTATATAGTCTACAACCCCATGACTTCAAAGTGTTATAATAGGATGTTATTTTTCATTATTTTATAAATAATGGTTATTGTTATTCTTAAAATTTTAGCAGCTGCCATTTCAATGGGTCTCTATACTTCCAATCATCCCTGACAACTGGGCCCCAAACTCATGTCAGGTAGAGAAAGCTAGATGCTCTAATGGATGCAGTGTTGGGAACGGAGTCAGGAAAAACTAAGTTCAGATCTGCACTTAGAGATATACAATCTTCATGACCTAAACAAGTCATTTAATTTCTGTCTAACTAGAATATAAATTAGGATGATATTAGCGTGTCCCTCCCATTTCTCTTGTGAGATTCAAATGAGATCATATCTGTTAGGTGCTCAGCACAGTGCCTAGAATTTAGTAGCTGTTTAATAAATACCTGTTTCCTTCACAGGTTCCTTAGCACAATCTATTTCTCAGGAGGCATGTCTCTCAGCTTCTAAATTTCCCTATGTCTACATGGAAAGGATTGTACTGATAACTAAGGAGCTCTAATATTCTCTCTCACTCTAAAATTCTCTATTTTCATGATTCCTTTAGGGTCTTTCTCGATCATTGGATGATTGTATGAATGAGGAAACTAAGTGCAAGGTCAAAAACAAGAGCAATAAAACTTAGAGGGGCTTATCTCACTGTGAGTGTACCAACAGCGGCTAGTAACAGGACCACCTCTTAGGAGAAATCTAGACCTGCTCCCCCTGGAGGTGGAGCAAGACAGCTTCTAAGCTGTCTCCTCACTTGGGAGAAAAGGCGATCTTTCTCCCACTTGATACAAAGGCTATTTAGTGATTGAATCTTATGCTTTCCTTTTGGTTGAGCTTGAAGGTTTCTTATTCTTTCTGGTTATATAAAAAGGCAAATTGTACCCAAATCATGTATATTCATTCAGTAAGCTTTTATTAAATACTTATGGAATTCCAGCTAACTGGCTTCATGTTTGAGTGAACAGACAACTGACTTCAGAGACAAAACAACCTTGTCTCATCCTATTAAGAACTAGACCTATACTTTCAATGGGTTGGAAAGGTCCCTTTACTGATATAAATCAACCCTTGACCTACAGCATAGAATCTTAGAGACATGCCTGGTGAATTGAGAGTTTAGGGACTTGGTTAGGGTCACACAATCAGTATATATGTCTCTTCATTCTCCATTCAAAATAGGGTGAGCCCTGGGAAATTAAAGACCCAAGCAAGGAGATGACATTATATTTGTGAAAAATAACTGCTATGGAGGGGAAAATTGTTGTTGTTTTTAATGTGGACTCTTAATTTTACTGATATAAAGAGACATCATTTTGGAAGTTCTATCTGCTGAAGCACATTAGAAAAACTGCAACTTGTAAAACTTCCTAGGGAGCATTGAAAGCTCATGTAAATGATGTAGAGGAAAGGTAGCCAGTGATCTATCAAAGTCATGATTAAAAGCAAGATCCTCCTGACTTGGAAACTCCCATTTATTTGCAAGAGAGGTTGGTCAGTGGTTTTTCCAGTTGTGTCTCGTCTTTGGGACCGCATTTGGGGTTTTCTCGGCAGGGATACTGGAGTGGTTTGCCATTTCTCTTCTCCAGCTCATTTCACAGATGAGGAAACTAAGTTGAACAAGGTTGAATGACTTAACTAGAATTACATGGAGAACAAGTGTGTGAGGCCAGATTTGAACTCAGGGAGAATCTTCCTGATTGCAGGCCCAGTGCTCTACCTACCATGCCACCAAGCTTCCCTTAGCTAGAGGCCATTGCTTCCTAACTACATCACCACTTCTCCTGTTTGCCTTACAAAGTTATCCTATATTTGAGTGTGTAGGAGAGATCACTAATAAGTTATTGTTGTTCAGCTGTTTTTCAGTTCTATCCAACTCTTCATGATTCCCATTTGGCAAAGATACTGGAGTGGCTTGCCATTTCTCTCTCCAGCTCATTTTACCTAAAAGGAAACTGAGGCAAACAGAGTTAAGTGACTTGTCCAAGGGTATGTGCCTGAGGCCAGATTTGAATTCAGAAAGCTGAGTCTTTCTGACTCCAGGTCCTGCACCATATGAACCCTACACCACCTAACTGCCCCCTAATAATGACTCAAGAAAAACCTAAGAAGAGATAGCACTTATGACCATTAAGGGGGCAGCAAATAGCAAAAGCAGAAGTGAGGAAGAAAAGCAAACCAGGAAGATAGGCCCGTTTGCCTAAAAGTTAGCATGTACCTTGTAGGGTGATGTAATCTATTACAAACCTGGAGATACAGTCTGGACAGATTTTGAGGACTCTTAGATATCAGAGGGAGGAAATTACATTTAATCTCTGAGGCAATGGAGGACCATTGAAACTCTTAAGTTGGGGAGTGGCATGGTCAGATCTGAAATGGATCCAAAAAAATATATATTGGGATCTGGTTTCCTTGACTTTGAATAGCACAGTAACCATTTTAGTTTTGTTGTGCTTTTTTTCCCCATTGTCTTTTATAGTGTGCGGGTAGGTGGCACAGAAGATAGCTTTCCAGACCTGGAGTCAGGAAAACTCATTTTCCTGAGTTTAAATCTGGCCTCCAAACCTTCCTAGCTGTGTGACCATGGATAAGTCACTTAATTCTCTGCCCCATTTGTAGTGAGCTGCAGGAGGCAATGGCAAACCATTCCCATATATTTGCCAAGAAAACCCCAAATGGGGTCAAGAAGAGTCAGCCATGAGTGGAAAATGATTGAACGTGTCCTTTACGTTTTCTGTGATAACTCAAATGGCACAGTGGCCAACAAAGAGTCACTTGTCAATGAATTATGTAGGATGGAACTAAATCTTCCCCCATGGGAACAGAGCCCTCTCTGAGTCAATGCTTTGGTTTGAGGCCGCCCACTGTTGCTAAAAATGTTACCATGCTTAAAACAATTATAGTTAAATATACTGAGAGATAAAGACATTATGTTTAACTCCTATGCCTAAAGCCACCACGAATTACGCTGTTAAACATCCTAGTTGATAAAAATGTTGGCCTGCCAATCATATTTCTGGCTTTTTTTATGGCTCCAGCACTTTTCTGAAATTAAAGCATATTTTCTCAGAGAAGCCAGGTATATAACATGAGCTGGGAGGTCTCTCAGTGCCCCTGAATCACTCCATCCAAGCCAAAGAGGGAGAAGCCCATTGTGACAAGTCAGAAATGAGGGCTACACAACACCCTTGAGCAGATTGGCTCCGGGTCCACAGAAGCATAAATAACTGAGTACAAGGCTCCTGAAATGCTCATCATTGGAATTCCCTCACCCTCTAGGTTTTAATGATTAACTAAGAATTAGGATGTAAATAACACCATCTCAATATTATCTGGAGACATATTTCACGCTATTATGTCCCCATCATGAAACAACTCCCATAGTTCTGAATAGGCAGCTCATTTTCTTTACACAGCAATGTATGCTTTTATTTGCAATAAATCTATTGCCCATCTGATTGGGACTGCATCTGAAAGTTTTAATTCCAAGCAGTTAGTGGTTATATCCACTTGGTGCCACAATAGAGAGACATTAATGAAATTTTCCTGTGTTGATTTTAGTAATAAATTTCAGTTTAATCTTGGACCAGCTCCTTCTTGTGCTGTTTGAATATAAATTGTGTTATGGTTTCCAATGACAAATAGTGATATTCAAATACATGAACAAGAAAATACTTTAGTGGAACTCTTATTGATTAATAACTGATGTTTCTGTGGGATAGGCATGGGGAATGGACTTGGGATTTCACTGGTAATAGACTCCTTCTAGGTGAGAAAACTCCATCTACAGGGGAGATTAGCAACCTCTCTGTAATTTCCAGCTTTAAGGAGTTCCTAGAGAACTAACATGTCAAATGACCTGTGCAGCAGCGCAAGCAGGAATGGGACCCATATTTTATTTGTTCTGAGATAAGTAATCTATTTACTTGACAATTTTTTTGGGGGGGAGATGGGAGGTAGAGATAGAGAAAAAGATACATAGATACAGTTATGTAGATATGGACATATTACACGTCTACATGTACACAGCACACATATAAGCACATATTTATATGTATATTTAGGCATGTTTACATGTATACATATGTGTACATATATATGTGTATGTGTGTGTGTGTGTATATATATATATATATATATATATATATATATATATATACATATATACATCTAGGTAACTATCTGTAAGGAGGCCAAGGTAGTTAGACAGTACACAGGGCTGGGCCTGGAGTCAGCAAGATCTGATTTCAAAATTAGTCTTAGTCATGTTAGCTGTGTGATCCCAGGCAAGTCACTTAACCTCTGTCTTCCTCAATTTACTCAGCTATCAAATAGGAATGATAATTGCACTTACCTCCCAAGGTTATCATAAGGATCAAATGAGATAATATATATTTTAAGTGCTTAGCACAGTTCCTGGAATATAGTAGGTACATACACACATCTCTCTTTCTCTCTGGAGTCAGGAAGAACTGAATTAAAATCTAGTCTCATGAATATATTAGCTATGCTACTCTGGGCAAGTCACTTAGCCCTGTTTGCCTCAGTTTCCTCATCTACAAAATGGGCAGGAGAACTAAATGGCAAACCATTCCAATATTTTCACAAAGAAAAAGAGAAAATTAGTCACAGAAAGTCAGAAATGACTGAAACAACTGAACAACACAAATGTGTGTGTCTGTGTTTCTGTCTCTCTGTCTCTCTCTGTTTCTAGTCTTCCAGGTTCCTGACCAGCTTTCCAGAATGATTTCACAGTAGTCTCCTCTGTTATTCTACTTTGCAACTAAACTTTCCTCACTTCCCCCCCTCCCATACATCTTTTTTTTCTTCTACCAGGCACTTGTCTAATTCCATTAGATAGTAAACTCCTTACGGATTAGGTCTGTTTAAACACACACACACACAACCACACACAATGCATCCCCAAGGGTTGATCATGGAGTCTAGCACAAGCATTTGCTTGAAAAAACATTGTATTGTAAATTGACTGAAATGCTCTGCTTTTTTACTTTCCATTTGGAATCCTTAGCTCCCAGAGGCTCAGTTCAAATGCCACCTTCTACTCAAAGCATCAGCTCTCCTTCCCAGTTCTTCAGCCTCCTTAGGCTGTACACCATGATGTAAAAGTTACTTTGCATTTACATTGTTCATATTTCCTATATAATCTCTGTATGCTTGTCCTCTGTTCCCAGCAGAATGTCACCTCCTCTAGGCAGGGACTGGCCACTTTTTGCCTTTTTTATTTCTTCAAAGCCCTTGATATTTATACATGCTTGCTAGAGTGAATTGAATGCAAATTAACCCAAACCTTTGTTTTTTCTGTTCTTATGACAATCCCCTCCCCCCCCCCAAAAAAAAAACAACCAAAGAAAAACACTTGTGCAAACACATCCAGCTGGTCAAAAATGCTAGGGGGCTTCTGGCACTTTTCGTGAAGTTGCATGGATCCCTGATCCCCTGAGAAATACTATAATCCAAGAAACCCTGAATTATGGTATATGTATCAATAACTTTCATTATTTATCAATATTAACCTCACCCCAAAGTGCATATATAGTGGTATTGAAGAGGGAAGGGTGATAAGGAGGGGGGAGGGTAAGTGGTTCTGCCAGGGATACCTCTCCTGGCATCCAGTCTGGAAGGAATTCACCAGGCTCAAGCAAACTTTGAAGCCGAAATTGTAAAGTTTATTGTTACGCTGTAGAGAACAGCTGGCTAGATTCTTATGGAACCTGCAAACTCGAAGAGGCCACAGGCATAGTTTTAAGGTGTCAATTATGCTAACTAGGTGAGTAAGGGTGGGATCAGGGAGGAGTTAAGGAGTGGTCAGTGCTCAAAGGACCATACACTTTTATTATCAACTGCGCAGGTGTATTGCCCCATGATTCACTGGGAAATAGCTCAAGAGGGGCTAACTGGAGGTGTGGTTTTAGGCCTGACACGTCACTAAAGAGTGCCCAGTCTGTCTCCCACCAAGGTCATCAGAGACAGTGTGGGTATATAATTGACTAAGGAGTTACCCTATAGATAAGGTATTGAAGAATTTCTGGTGGGGCTGGCCACTCTAACTAAGGGAGATAACATTTACATAACTTATTGTTTCAAGCAGAGATAAACAGGTCATGAGTTGTTGCTGGGCAGAGTGCTGGGAGGGGGAAGGGGCAGAGTCAATGCTCTGAGGCTGGGGGGGTGGAAATGTGATCTTACAGACTGCTTTTACAAATTGATTTTACAGACATAGATCCCAAAGCACCCCATTTACAAACTGATGTTACAGATTGATACTACAAACATATACATCACAAGGACCCCATCAGTATTACCCACTAGGAACCACATTATCCTTGTTGACTTACATATTGGAGGCAAGCTATTTCATGAGGTTATGTCATTGTTTATGAAATTGGATGTGGAAGAATCTGCCTTTACTTCTCTAACGGTTCAAGTCTGAAGACATTTCTAATGGACAACAGGAATCTTCCTTTAATGCTCATATGGCACCACAAAATCAGCATGTAAAGGATAGTTTATGTTTTCCTCAAAATCTATTCTGACCATTTTTTAATGTTACCACCATTCATAATTTACACGTCTGAAACATCATTTTACAATTTATTCTTTCCTAAATCATTCAAATCCAATCAATTGTTAAGTACTATTCACCCCAACTCTTTAGCGTTTGTTTATAAATTCTGTCCCCTCCACTCTATTCTAACTAGTTGATATGATCGATGAATACCTATTAAGTGCCTACTATATGCCAGTTCCTATGCAGCTTCTTATTTCCATCTATCCAGACTACTGTATCAGCCCCATAGAGGGTCCTAACCCTTCTAATCACTGCTCCCCTCTATACCACCCCATATCTACCTACAGCCTCCAATTCTAGAATCATGAATTAATAACTTATGACATTTCCTGAAAGCTATTGTCAACATACTCCCTGATGTCTCCAATAATCATCTCTCTAACTTTCTTAACTAAAAAAAAATGGTCCTGCTTGATTCACAATGTTACCATCGGTTAATATGTGAGCTCTTGAGGAGAAGGATTGTCTTTAGTGTTAGGTTTAAATTTCTAGCAGTTAGGACATTCCTCGGTACTTAGTATTTAATGCATTGCCATTCATTCAACCATTTGGGTTTCTTTTACTACCAAAATAATTATCCTCCAAAATAGGTCTTTGCTCCAAATCCTTCAGGGCAGTAACTTCCTGATAAATGTTTAATGTTTCATTTTAGAAAGGAAAAAAATAAAAGAAATATATGCATATGACACCCTTTTAGGTTAATATTTATTATTAACATTTTCTCCAACATTTTGCTGACACTGAGGTTTTCATAATGGGTTCTTACCAGGTGGCATGACATGCCTGTAACACATCCTTGCTTCAGAGACTCCCACTTAGCTGCTGGGGAAAAATTCAAGTCCTTTGTCCCATGGCCAAAGGCCTCTAAGATTAGTTACTACCTTGCTAGTCTTCCCTATAGATTTTTAAATTAAATGTTATGTTTATTTTTATTTTACATCATAAATTTCCACAAGATTTTGAATTACAAATTTTCTCCCTGTCTTTCCCCTACCCAACAGTGATCCCACTGTATACCTACTCTGCGAATCTGTATTCTCCTATAACCTCTCTTAGCCCTCCTTCTACTTTCTAGTAGGGCAAGATGGATATCTATACCCTAGTGCCTGTATATGTTATTTCCCAGTTGCATGTAAAAAAATCATGTATATACATACATACATATATATATATATACATATATATACATATATATATATATGTATATATATATAACATTTGATTTTAAAACTTTGAATTCCAGATTCTATCCCTTCCTCTCTTGTCACCCACCCTTATTTGGAAGATAGGTGGTTCAATATACGTTGCTCATGTGTGGCTTTGCAAAACATTTCCATAGTGGATAGATTGTGAAAGACTGACTATATTTCCCTCCATCCTATCCAGCCCTCAACTTGTTCTATTCTCTACTTTGACCCTGTCCCTTTTCAAAAGTGGGTGCTTCTAACTTCCCTCACCCCTAATCCTGTTGTCCACTCCATCATACCCCCTCTCATCCCTTTACCCCTTACTCTCCTGTTGTAGCGGCAAGCACCCCAATATCCCCAGGGTGACTGCTAACACAGGTTCTTAGATCTGCTTTTCAAAAGGAAAGCAACTCAAAATGGGTTAACAAGCTTACTTTAATCAAACAAACATACATTACCTAGTTCAGGGGAAAAAGGTCAGCACCCAAACTTCAGAGTTACAGAACTTACAGATCAAACAGACAGGCTTCCAAACTGTCCTACCATTATATCAATACCAAATCACGGTTACCAGAGAGGGAAGCATCAACATCTGGGTTTTCAAAGCCGGGGGGCTCTCAACAACGGCTTCCCAGAGTCTCACCTGGTCAAATCACACAACACTTCTCAAAGTGAGCCCCAAAGCAAAGCCTCTCCTCAGGGTTTATATAGCCTTCTCCTGGCTCAGAGAATGTAACAACCTCCTTGACCCACTGCCCAATCACAAAGTATCAAGGTGTGGGCTTTCCTGAAAAACAAGCCTCCTACCACAGGCTCCAGGTGCACTTAAGCTAGGGGCAGGGAAGATCTTTAAATCTGCATTTCCATTACACCTGTAGGGGGAGATACCCTATTTAGTGTGTATGTCATTCCCTCCCTAGGCCAAATTCAATGAGAGTAAGTTTGACCTATTTCCTTTTGCCTTCCTGTTTTTCTCCCGAATTGTAATAGTTTTCCCTTACCTCTTCTACATGAGATAATTTACCCCATTCTGTCTCTCCTCATCTCCTCTCATTATATTCTTTCTCACCTCTCAATTTCACCTTTTAAGTATCATCCCTTCCTATTCAATTGGTCCTGTGCCCTCTATCTATGTATACTAATACATATATACACAAACTCACGTATGTATTCACATGACCATATACCCCCATATAGACAAATATGTATGTATAAATACACATATATACATGTACACACACACACACACACACACACATATATACATACACACACACACACATATATTCCCTTCCAACTATTCTCATACAGAGAAAAGTTTCGTAAGTTTCAATAATAGTTTTTCCTTGTATGAATGTAAATAGTTCAACTTTGATAAATTCCTTATGATTTCTTTTCCCTGTTTCCCTTCTCATGCTTCTCTTGCTTCTTGTATCTGAATGTCAAGTTTTCTATTAAACTCTGTTTTTTCCAACAAAATGCTTGAAAGTCCTCTATTTCATTGAATTAGATAATTCCCCCTGAAGCATGATACTCAGTTGGTGATTCTTGGTTTCAATCCCAGCTCCTTTGACCTCCAGAATATCATATTCCAAGCCCTAAAATCCTTCAATGTAGAAGCTGCATATCCTATATTATCCTGATTGTGTTTCCACAATATTCAAATTGTTTCTTCTTGGCTGCCTGTAATATTTTCTCCTTGACCTGGGATGTCTGCAACTTGGCTATAATATCCCTAGGAGTTTTCTACTGGGGATCTTTTTCAAGAGGTGATAGGTAGATTCTTTCAACTTCTATTCTGCCCTCTGGTTCTAAAATATCAGGGCAATTTTCCTTGAGAATTACTTGAAGGATGATTTCTAGGTTCTTTTTTTGATCATGGCTTTCAGGTAGTCCAATAATTTTTAAATTATCTCTCCTGGATCTATTTTCCAAGTCAGTGTTTTTCCCCATGAGATATTTCACATTGCCTTTTATTTTTTCATTTGTTTAAATCTGTTTAATAGTATCTTGATTTCTCATAAACTCACTAGCTTCCATTTGCTTAAATCTAATTCTGAAGGAATTAATCTCATCAGTGAGCTTTTGAGATTCTTTTTCCATCAGGCAAATTCTACTTTTTAAGGCACTCTTCTCCTCATTGCCTTTTTGTGCCTCTTTTGCAATTTGAGTTAGTCTATTTTTTAAGGTGTTATTTTCTTCAGTCAGGTTGTTGACTCTCTTTTCATGATTTTTTTTGCTTCATCCTCATTTCTCTTCCCAATTTTCCCTCCATTTCTCTTATTTGGTCTTCAAAATCCTTCTTAAGCTCTTCTA
Organism: Gymnobelideus leadbeateri; assembly: GCA_011680675.1. Lineage (NCBI taxonomy): Eukaryota > Metazoa > Chordata > Mammalia > Diprotodontia > Petauridae > Gymnobelideus > Gymnobelideus leadbeateri. Next base: position 500,925 of record WOXC01007151.1, on the reverse strand, counting down.
TGTCCTGTAATCAGTTCATATTTTTCTTGGAAGCTTTTGGTATAGGAGTTCTGACTTTGTTGTCTTCTTCCTGTTCCATGCTTTGATTCTTTTTGTCCCCCGCAAAATGAATCCAAAGTTGGATTGCTGTACTTGCTTTGCTTCCTTTGCTTGCTCATGTTGCCACTCAATTACTTGATTTTTGAGCTTTTTGCCACAGTCGATCTCTGCTTCCAGAGAGGAGAATTTTGTCCCAAATCACTGGGGTTTTCTCAGCTGCAGGAACTATTAGTTGGATGCCCTCTCTGAAGCCTCCACACATTCTGGCTTACTGGTCACACACCCCAAGACCTCTAACCTAGACACTAACCTGGATCCAAACAGGTTAAAGCAAGAGTGATTACCCCTCAGAATGGTTACTTTGTCCCCTACAATCTGCAGTCCAGGATCTCTGAAGCAGTCATGGAGTGGCAACGCACATTAGCTGCTTCTTCCTCTATTGGCAGAGGCCGGACCTCCCTCCTAGAACCCTGTTCTCTAAGTTCACACTGACTTCTCACTTTGTCTTTGGCATTTATGGGTTGATAATTCTGGAAACCACCAAAGCTGCTGGTGGTCCACTCTCCTGAAATTCCTCCAGCTGGGGCTGGTTGTGGCTGCCCTGAGGCTAAAACTTGGGCTCATGCAGGACTGGGTTCTGGATTCTGCTCCCAGTACTGCAATGAACCCTTCCTGTCTACCTGCCAGGCTGACTTCAGTGGAAGATTTATTTCTCTCTGTCACTTTGTGGGTTTTGTAGCCCTAAAGTTTGTTTAGAGTGATTTTTATAGGTATTTGAGGTGGTAATGGGGGGAGCACAGGTAGTTTTCCTGCTTCTATGCTGCCATCTTGTCTCTGCTCCCAACTATTTATTTTTTACATTTCATGCACTTTTTAAAAGCTGATTAACTCCTTCCTGTCCCCCAGATATTCCTTATAGTATTTTCCCCATCCTCTCTCTTTGTTCACATGGTGCCTTACACACTCTCTCCACTTGTCTCTCTGTGGGATATGTCCCCATCTCTCTTGTGTTGCCTTTTGTCCTCAAGTGACCACTTTTGCAAAAAATCTCCCATGATCCTCCATTCCTTGTCAGTAATAACCTCAATCCTCTGATTTCATGTAACATTTTTCTTTCTCATATCTCTCATGCCACACTTAGAGAGACCTATGATTTCACCAATGTGGATTTTCTATAAATTAATGCAGATTGAAATCCAGTATGCTGACAAAGCCTGTTGGATTCTTTTTTGTTTTTATTTCCCCCATTTATTATACTATTGCAATAATTTTCCAAAAAGTATCACAATGTGCTTCATAAGGGAGTACAACAGGTTCCAAAGGAAAAAAAAAGATGGAAAAAGGATGTAAGGTCTAAGCTAGGTATGGGGAACCTGTGGTCTTCAGGGCACATGTGGCCTTCTAGGGCCTAGGGTGTGTGACCTTTTTTTTTTTAAACAAATGCTTTATTAACTTCTGTTTTACATCATTCATTTCCGCCAGATTTTGAGTTGCAATCATTTTCCCCCCATTATTCTCCTACCCAACCTCCCAGAATAGCAGTCCCACAAGATATCGCTTCCTCCTATCTGCTCTCTCCCATACATTCTCCCATACCCCCTTCGACTTTTCCATTAGAGGAAGGTGAATCTTTGTGTCCCAATGCCTGCACATCTTATCTCCCTATTACAAGCAAAAGAGTATTAATATTAGTATATATATATATATACATATATATATATATATGTATATATATATATATATATATTTGAAACATTTAATGTTAAGACCTCGAATTTCAGATCCATTTCCTTCCTCCCTTGTCACCCATTCCCTCTTGGGAGATAAGTAATTCAGTACATGTTGTACATGTCTGGCTATGCAAAACATTATCATAGTAGATATATTGTACAAGGCTGCTTATAATTCCCTCCCACTCATCCCACCCCCCACCTGGTCCATTCCCTACATGATCCTGTCCCTCTTCTATAGTGGGTACTTCCAATCTCCCCTCCCCCCAAGGATGCCCTCCCATCCATCATCCCTCCTCTCATCCCCCTTCCCCCTATCCTGCTGCAGGTTGAGATATCCCATTTAGTATGTATGTCATTCTCTCCCTGAACCAAATTCAATGTGAATGTGGTTTTGCCTTTTTAGCTTTCCTATTCTCCCCCTCCCTTGCAACCACTTCCCCTTGCTTCTTCTACTTGGGATAGTTTACCCTACCCTGTCTTTCCCCATCTCCTCTTGCCACTTTCCTCTCTCACCTCATAATTTTATCCCTTGAGTATTCTCCCTTCCCAAAAAATTCAACCCATGCCCTCTATCCATATATAACTGTAACCATATACACACACATTCACATATGTATTCATATGAACAAAAACCTTTCTTCCATTATTTTCATAGTGAGAAAGATATCATCAGTCACAGTTATTGCTTTTCCATATAGGAATGTAAATAGTTCAACTTTGATAAGTTCCTTTTGATTTCTTTTCCCTGATTACCTTCTCAGGCATCTCTTCCTTCTGGTGTCTGGATGTCAAATTTTCTATTCAATTCTGGTTTTTTCCTCAAGAATGCTTGAAAGTCCTCTATTCCACTGAATGACCATATTTTCCCCTGAAACAAAATACTCAGTTTTGCTGGGTAGGTGACCCTTGGGTTCATTCCCAGTTCTTTTGCCCTCTGGAATATCATATTCCATGCCCTTCTATCCCTCAGTGTAGAAGCTGCCAGGTCCTGGGCTATTCTGATTGTGTTTCCACAATATTGAAATTGTTTCTTCCTGGCTGCTTGTAGTATTTTCTCCTTGATCTGGGGATTCTGGAACCTGGGTATAATATTCCTGGGAGTTTTCTTTTTGGGATCTTTTTCAGGAGGTGATCGGTGGATTCTTTCAACCTCTATTTTGCCCTCTGGATCTAAAACATCAGGGCATTTTCCTTGAGAATTTCTTGAAGGGTGATTTCTAGGTTCTTTCTTTGATCATGGCTTTAAGGTAGTCCAATAATTTTTAAATTGTCTCTCCTGGATCTATTTTCCAGGTCAGTGGTTTTTCCCATGAGATATTTCACATTGCCTTCTAATCTTTCATTTGTTTGGATCTGCTTAACAGCATCTTGATTTCTCATAAAGTCACTGGCTTCCATTTGCTCCAGTCTAACTCTGAAGGAATGAATCTCCTCAGTGAACTTTTGAGATTCTTTTTCCATCTGGCAAATTCGACTTTTTAAGGCATTCTTCTCCTCATTGCCCTTTTGGGCCTCCTTTGCCATTTGAGTTAGTCTATTTTTTAAGGTGTTGTTTTCCTCAGTCAGGCTGTTGACCCTCATTTCATACTTTTCCTGCATCCTTCTTATTTCTCTTTCCAATTTTTCCTCCACTTCTCTTATTTGATTTTTAAAGTCCTTCTTAAGGTCCTCTATGGCCTGCAACCCGCTCATGTTTTCCCCTGGGGCTTTTGGAGCAGGACTTCTGACCTCACTGTCCTTTTCCTGCTCTATTCCCCCAAAATAGGAATCTAGGGTTGCATTTTTCTGTTTCCTTTGCCTTGGCATGTTGCCACTTAATTGCTTGACTTTTGGGCTTTTTGCCACACTATGGCTTTAAGGCCAGCTAGAGGAATTTTCGTCCCGAACGTGTGGGGGGTAAAATCAATTTCTGGCAAGCTGTAAACCCACCCACAACTTCCACCCTTGATCACAATCCAGATCCAGGGAGGTTAGAGCAAGAGCGATTACCCCCAAGACTGATCGCTGTCTCTCCCTACAGTTAGCATGCAGGCCGGGAGCTGGAGCTGCCTCTGAAAACTACAAAATGATGTGTCTCCTTAGTGACTTTTAGCCCCCAGGGGAGGAAGCTGACGCATTCCCCAAATACAGGTCCCAAAGTCCATAGGACACTAACCTCTTACTTTGTCCTAGGCATGTCTATGTTGATAATTCTGGAGTCGCCACAGCTCCTGGTATTCTGGGGTTCCTCCAGCCGGCTGCTGGCCCTGCTGCCCTGGGGCTGAAACCTCGGCTCAAGCAGACCTGGGCTCGGCTCAGCTCCTGTGCTCTGTGAGCTGCGCGCTGCCAGGTCCCGGACCGCTGTGCTGGTCCTTCCTGTAGGGCTGCTGGGCTGTTCTCAGCAGGAGGTTAGCTTTTCTGTGTCATTCTGTGGGTGCTGGGGCTCCAGAAGTTGTTCAGAGTCCCCTTTTACATAGTTTGGGGAGAATCTGGGGGCAGAGTGGCTTGGACGAGCTGTTTCTACTCTGCCATCTTGGCTCCGCCCCCGGTGTGTCAGCCTGTTGGATTCTTATCTGATTCCTCCAATTAATATCTCTTGACCATTTTAACTTATATACTAGGAGTTCCTTTCCCATCTTATTACACTGTGGGACCACTTCATTTTCCAGTTCTGCCTAACTATCATCATAATCTTTTCAACACTTCTCTTTTATAATCCATCACTGGTCATATTTTCTAACTGTATATACAAAGTATGGGTAGCTATATGGCAGAATGAATCTAGTCCTGGCTCTGGAATCAGAAAAACTTATCATCCTGAATTCAAATTTGATGTTAGACATATATGAGCTATGTGAACCTGAATAAACCACTTAACTATCTTTGCCTCAGTTTCTACATCTGTAAAATGCACTGGAGAAGGAAATGGCAAACTACTTCAGGACCTTTGTCAAGAAAAACCCAAATTTAGTCACAAAGCGTCAAACATGAAGATGGTGGAGTAAAAGCAGGGACTTGGTTTATGTCTCCCCGAACCCCTACAAATAACTGTCAAAATGACTAAACAAAAACTAGAGCTGCAGAAATAGTGAAATGATAGAGTGAAAAAACATTTTAAGTCTAAGACAGCCTGGAAGGTAACCACGAAAGGTATGTCAGACCAAGTTAGGAGCATGGTGTGGGTCACACTGGCACAGGCAGGGCCAGAACAGGCCTCATGTCACTGAAGCACTGGCAGCTGTGGTAGTTTCCATACTGCTCATTCCATGAATGCCAAAAAGAGCAAAGGTCAGTGGGAAAACAAACTTGGGTCAAAGAAGATCACTGTCAGGCCCTAGTCCCAGGCATATTGGAGGTGGAGGTGGCAGCAGCAGCAGCTGCTGAAGCCCTACATACACAAACTGTGGGGGATTGAGCAGCTGACATAAAACCCCTGAAGCCTGGCACAGTACACCCACCCCACCCCCACCCCACAAGAAGCAGAGTCCTATCTTGACAAAGAGTTAGAAAGTCAAGTATTTGTCTGGGAAGATGAATAAACAGTGCAAAAAAATACTCAGAGTTGAATCTTACTTTGGTGACAAAGAAGATCAAAACATACAACCAGAAGAAGACTTCAGAGTTAAGGCTCTTACATAAAAAGCCTCCAAAATAATATGAACTAGTTGCAGGCCATGGAGGAGCTAAAAAGGTTTTTGAAAATCAAATAAAAGAAGTAGAGGAAAAATTGGTAAGAGAAATAAGAATGATGCAAGAAAATCATGAACAACAAGTCAACAACTTTCTAAAGGAGACCCCCCCCCCAAATCCTGAAGAAAATAACACCTTAAAAATAGACTAACCCAAATGGCAAAAAAGATCCAAAAAATCAATAAGAAGAAGAATGCCTTAAAAAGCAGAATTGGTCAAATGCAAAAGTAGGTCCAAAAGGTCACTGAAGAAAATAATTTCTTTAAAAATTAGAATGGAACAAATGGAAGCTAATGACTTTATGAGAAATCAAGAAATTATAAAATAATAACAAATGAATGAAAAAGCCACTGACTTGGAAAATAGATCCAGGAGAGATAACTTCAAAACGATTGATTACCTAAAAGCCATGGTTAAAAAAAGAGCCTATACATCATCTTTCAAGCAATTATCAATTAAAACTGCCCTGATATTCTAGAACCAGAGGATAAAAAAATGGAAAAAATCCACCCATCAGTTCAAGAAAGAGAACTCAAAAGGAAAACTCCTAGGGATGTTTTAGCCAAATTCCTGAGTTCCCAGGTCAAGGAGAAAATGTTGTAAACAGCCTGAAAGAAACAATTCAAGTATCAAATATTCAACAAATCAAGAATCAGAATAACACAAGAACTAGCAGCTTCTACATTAAGGGATGAAAGAGCTTGGGACACGATATTTCATAAGTCAGAGTAGCTTGGATTAAAATCAAGAATCACTTACGCAGCAAAACTGAGTATAATACTTCAGGGACAAAATGAGTATTCAATGAAACAGAGGATTTTCAAGCATTCTTGATGAAAAGACCAGAGCTGATTAAAAAACAAAACAAAACTGATTTTCAAATACAAGAATCCAGAGAAGCATGAAATGGTGAACAGGAAAGAGAAATCATAAGGGGCTTATGAAATTTGAACTCTTTACATTCTAACATGGAAAGATGATATTAGTAACTCATGAGAAATTTCTCAGTACTAGGGTAGTTGGAGAAAATAGAGAGAGAGGGAGAGAGAGAGAGAGATAAAGCAAAGAGTGTGTTGAATATGAAGTGATCATATCTAAAAAAAGAAAATTAAGGGGTGAGAGAAGAATATGTTGGGAGCAGGAGAAAGGGAGTGATAAAAAAGGGTAAATTATCTCACATAAAAGAGGCAAGAAAAGGTCTCACAATGGAGGGGAAGAGGGGAGAGGTGAGAGGTAATGAGTGAACCTTACTCTCATTCAATTTGTCTTATGGAGGGAATAACATATACACCCAACTGTGTAACTTATCTTACAGGAAAGTAAGGGGGAAGGGGATAAGGGTTGGAGGATGATATTAGGGAGGGCAGATTGGGAGAGGGCAAAGTCAGAAACAAACACTTTTTAAAAGGGACAGGATCAAAGGATCAATTACGATAAGTTGGAGGGTGTGGGATAAAATTGAGGAAAACGCAGTCATTTACAACATGACCATTATGAAGGTATTTTACATAACTAGACATTTATAACCTATGTTGAATTGTTTGCCTAATCAATGACGTTGGCTGGGGAAGGAAGAAGGGAGAGAATTTGGAACTAAAAGTTTAAAAAATATTTTAAAACGTGGTTTTGGGAGCAGTTAGGTGGTGCAGTGAATAAAGCACAAGCCCTGAAGTCAGGAGGACCTGCGTTCAAATATGACCACAGCCTCAGATACTTAACACTTACTAGCTGTATGACCTTGGGCAAGTCACAATCCCAATTGCTCTGCCTTTCCCCCTCTAAAAAGAAAAAAAGAGAAAAATGTTTTTTGCATGCTACTCTGAAATAAGATATAGAAGCAATGGGGATGAGAAATCTATCTTGCCCTACAAGAAAGTAAGGGGAAAGGGGATAATGGTCTAGGGCTAGAAGGGAGGGCCGAATGGGGCAAAAGAGTAATCAGAATGCATGTCATCTTGGAGTGGGGAGGAGGCGAGAGATGGGGAGAACTTTTTGAACTAAAATTTTTGTGGAAATAAATGTTAGAAACTAAACATAATTTAATTTTAAAAAGAGTCAAACATGACTCTAAAAAATACGTGTACTAAAAAATAACCATCTCCATAACACCTTGGGTGACCTTCAACTTAAATTGTTGAAAAAATGTGACATTCAGTGCCTTTCAACCATGCACTTTTTCTAGGGAAACACAGTGGGGAGGTGAGGGGCAGGAGTATGCTACAAGCAATGTATCCCCCATGCACACATTAGAAATTATGCAACATACGAGGACAGAGAAAACAGAGAAAGATAGTTTTGTTCAACAACTTTATGGCAATTGATAATCTTTTGAGACATATAGTAGGGGGGATGTGAGCAAGCCAAAAGTTTTTATTGTCCCAGAGAATACAGAGTTGAAAATGATGAATTATTTAAAAATCATGGGGTCCTCCAGAGGCTCTTACTTTCAGGCTATATTATACTGATTAAACTCTGGAATACTGCAAGACCTCCTACATTAGCAAATAAGTACAAAAAATAAAATTAAAAACAATCATTTCTATCCTTAGAGGAGAAGTGAAGTAGAATATTTTTTGAAGCAATTGGGGTTAAGTAACTTGCTCAAGGTTACAGCGCCAGTCATTATTTATGTGTGGGTGTTCATTTTCTGAGGCTGGATTTGATTCCGGGTCATCCCAACTCTGAGGCAGGCCCTCTTACTCACTGCACTACCTAGCTGCCCCTAGTAGAATATTTTTGAAAGGGAACACATTATGATATAAAGTTCATTATTTTCTATGGGTGAAAATTGTGAAAAGGAAGAGAAGGAAGGGAAGAAGAAAGATGGACTCAATAAGGGTAAAAGAATTATTTAGGTAATTTGAAGGTTTAGAGATTTGTGGAGGTCACAGACTGAATTTTGCATGGGAGAAATTTGGGAATAGAGGAAAATTTTGAGAAAGTTAATCTCTATCATGAAATTGGATGTCTATTTTCTATCAAAAGGGGTATGGTGAAAAAAAAAAGAATGATCTTCAGCTGTATAAAGAGAAAGACATTGTAAAGTTTGCTACAAGGGCTTTGGACTTAGAGAATGAATTGGTGGGAAGAGAATGAGATGCATCAGAAAGAAAGGGAGAAACAAGTTGGATCCTGTATCCTAAAACTCGTCAGGGGAAGTCAGCCATGGTGTTTGAAAGCTCAGGAATGAAAATTAGAACATAAAAAAGGAGATAAATTTCAAAGAAGAAAAAAAATAGGAACTGTTTGAAAAGAGTGATGGGCATTCATGGAGAACTCACCAATGAATATAGATTTTTTTAAGCCACATCACTAAATTAAACATGAGTGGTAGCAAAAAAACAAAACAAAAACAAAAACAAAAAATGATGCTAGTGTGACATTTCCTCTGGCTTTACCCTCTCATTCATCCCTGTTGTATTTCAACTCCCGTTGTTTTCTCCAGTACCCTACCTGGGATGGGACATGGGTGGTTAACCTGCTGTTCTGAGGTCTCATGTGTCCTTCGAAGTCCTTGGGTGTGGCCTTTTGACTGAGTCCAAGATTTACCTAACAAATCATTTTATTAAGGGCATTTGTTCTGTGAAGTTTGGATTCGGTCAAAGGGCCACACTTGATGGCCTAGAGGGCCACATGTGACTTCGAGGCTGCAGGTTCCCCACCTTGGGTTGGGAGAACTCTTTCCTCTGCTGTTCACTTGATACTTAATTAGTTTTACTCCAACTATTTTAGTATCCAGATAAGAGAAGGCAGAGACACAAGGGGAGAACAAGAACCAGGCAGATTGAGACATAGAGGGAGAGATAGACCACCAAACATTAATAAAGAGGTCTATAAAGATTTGAAATGTCAGCAGTGATTGCTAATTACCAGCACTTGGTCCAGGGATTGACATATTAAGCACTCAACAAATGTGAACTAATATGTTATCTAAATAGTTAGAAGGGGATGGTGTACTTCCAGTTTACCTAGATTTTGGCAGAAAAAGGTGCTTTTGTAACTATCTTATTCCTATGGACAAATTGTGTGTGGATGTGTTTGTCTTTGTGTGTATGGAGGGGTTTATTGACTGTAAGAAGGTACATTAGGGGGATATACAACTGATTGAATCACTGGATTCAATATATTAGACTTTAAATATCTACTAATGGTTACTCACCTTCCCATCCTTCCTGTCCCATTTAATAGTTTTATCGTGAACTTAGCTGAAAGTATAGTTGCAAAAAAATTGATATAAACAATTCTTTTCTTGGTTGCAAAATATTGGAAACTGAGATGCCCACTGAGGAATGGCTGAAAAAGCCGTGACATATGAAGATAGTAGGATATTACTGTGGAATATGAAAGTAAAAGCAGGTAGAGCTCAGAAAAAAAATAATACCTGGAAAGACTTGTATGATTTGGTATAAAGTGAAATGAGCAGAACCAGGAAACCATCGTACACAGTATCAGCAACAGTGTATGATGATCAACTATGATTGACTTAGCTCTTCTCAGCAACACGATTATCTAAGACAAGTACAACGAACTCATGATGGGAAATGCTATCTGCATCCAGATAAAAAATTGATGGATTTGAATACAGATCGAAGCATACTTTTTTTCCACTCACTTCATTATTTTTTCTTTTACATATATTTCAACTTTCACAACTGTGACTTATATGGAAATCTGTTTTATATAATAATACATATATAACCTATATCTAATTGCCAACCATTTTAAGAAAAGGGGAAAAGAAGAAGAAAAATCTGGAACTGAAAATATCGTAAAAATAAATGCTAAAACTTGTCTTGACATGTAATTGAGGACAAATAAAAATACTATTAAAAAAGAAAATGAAGTCATTATTATTAGAAATGTGCAAAAGATACTGGGCCTTTTGTGGGGGAACCAATTCCCTCTGAGTACGTAATACAAGTAAAGATTGGATTATCACTTGACAGAAATATTTCAAATGGGTTCTTGTTTCCAGATAGGTCAGGCAGATGGCCTGATAAGCAGGTTCCTTATTCCTGATAAGTCCTGCAAATTCAGACTGAATAAACACGTGAGCACAGGATACTCATCAGGAAGGTAAGGATTTGGTAAATGAAGTGGGTGATAAGAAAGTACATCAAGGCATCAGATGTTCTCTTAAAAAAGATTTAAAAAAATCACTGAACCAAGTAGGATTTGGTAATGAAGCTATTTAATGAGTATTCCCAGGTACCATGCTGATGTTTAAAAAAAATATTCATAAATCCCCAAGTAAATGTGACTTTGAGGAGTAAAGAAGCAATATTTTGGGAACTTCCTGCCATTATTTAACCAAATTGCCCATTATCCAGCATTTTGCCTTTGCCTCTGATGCACATGCACACTCACGGTGTTCTTACTACCTGCATGACTTAGCAAGTTGTTCCTTAGAGAAACTTGGGAACCAATGAAGCTTGTTTTATTATGGATTTGTGTCTTGTGCCTGATTGACTTGTTAACTTAATAAGTGACTTGGCTTAGAGCAACATGCTATTCATTTCCTCTTGGGATAGCTTCTCTCTGTCATGTCAAATGTCTCTGGGATTCTCTCGGCCATTCTATGGAGGTTATTTGTTAAGTTTTCTGTCTTAACAGGTACCAGGTAACAGACTCTGAGATAGACCGAATCAAAGCAGATGTGAAATGTGTAGACACATTTATTTGTACATACAACAAAATTTTAATGCAGAGCTTAATATGTACTAATATGTACTACTTAATATGTTTGTGTTATTAGGGATACAAAGAAAAAAAAGTATTCCCTGTCTTCACAGAACTTCTGTTCTAATTGGTTTTCTATTAATCATGCATGGAAAAACTGTAATTAGAAATTCTTTCATCTTGGACACATTTATTTGGGAGAGATTTTCAGAGTTATAGCCTCCCTGAGAGGAAAAGGGAAATCCATCCACAGATGGTGCTGGCTCATAGAGACTCACTTAATTTCTCACCCCAATACATACAATTCCACTCCTTCCTAGGAAGGAAGTAAAAAGGTATAGAAATGAAGAAAGGCTGACTCCAAGAGAAGATAACACAATATTAGGTCTCTGAGGATAATATTCTAGGATTAGAGAAGAGATCAGAAGCAATAACAGTGCACAATTGTCTCAGGCCCTTTAGGTAAAGAGAGAAAGCATAACCCAAAATCATCAACACTCTTAGGCAATGAGCCATAGCTCACCTGCAAGTTATTGTTCTGGTTTATAATATATGACTAATACTATGTGGCACATGAAGGCTTCTGTGAGGCTGAGATTCCACAGACCAAGATCAGAGATGTGGTAGTAGAGATTGTTGTGGAAATGACTTTGAAACAAAGGTTGCTACCATATGGAGTGTTCAGGAGGATTGGCACCTCTGGTGTGAGAATTTGCTGAGTTATTTTCAGGGGTTCTTATTCATTCTTGATATCCACCTGATTTACCCAACTCTCTCTCACCTGTGGCTCCAAGAACCTATAGCATGTGTAGTGGTCACACCCCAGTAAGCCATCTTGGCAGATGGGCTAAATCACATTGAAGGTAACTGACAGACCTCAGACTTGACAGTGAGTTAAGGGATGTCCACCTAAATCGTGTGAAGACTTCCCCTGGTGGAATGAGAATATAAGAACAATTTTCTCCAATAGCCATGAAGGTGACTGAAGCAGACACTGTAGAGCCATTAGTGCTTATTCAGATATTGAAGACACCAAGGTCATCCACTGCATCTTGGACCATCTACAGTTGTTGACTGTTGCCCTCCCATTAGACTCCAATGACTGAGGAAGAGAGAATGAAGTTGATAATTTTATCCATCTCTTCCTCAATTAAATACAATTCACGAGGAAGTCAAGTCATGATCCCATGATGTCATTGGTCCTCTTCAGAAACAAAGAACAAACAACTAAATTAACCATAATAAATCCATTTTGCTGTGAATTTTCAATAAATCTGTGTTAAAATCATATGCATCCTAGTATGGTAGGGAAATTAATTAATGAATTCGTGAGATTCATTGGAAATGGTAGTAGTATTTCCATTTACTAGGTGATTATTGGTTGCTGAAGGCGGGTCAACCTATTCTGTAAAACTCATGAGTCTAAAATTTACAGAGTGTGCTCATTGAAAGAGATTATTCTTCAGAGAGGCCCAGTATTAGGAGTTCTGGCCTATGAGTCAGAAGTGATTGGGGTTTAAATTCTACCCAAGGGTAGCTATGAATCCACTCCTAAATTGATTAACCTCTTAGAACCTCCATTTCCTTATCTATAAAATGAGAAATTATATGATTTAGAAAAATAATGAGGATAAAGTTATCTAGTTGAAATCACTTATTTAAAAAAATAGGAAAAGTGAGACTCAAAGAATTTAGTCACCCAAAGTCAGCAAACATTTATTAAGTCTTTACTGTGTGTTTAGCACTGTGCTAAGCACTGGGAATACAGATAGAAGCAGAAAAGGAAGATGATTCCTTTCTTTCAAGGAAGCTGATGACACAAAGGAAACACAAAAAGAATGAGGAAGAGAAAAGGATATGGAAAGGGACAAAGGTAGACACTTCTAGGTCAGGGGAAGAGATTCCCAAGTATAGCCTGGAAAATAATGATACATGGGTGACCTGGGGATCATTCTTAAATGGAGGTTTGGATTCTATTGTGTGAATTGAATTGGAAGCTACAGTGAGCTTCCAAAATGAAGAAGTTTCTGGGGCACAGTAGAGAGAGTCCATAGAGGTGTCCAAAGAGGACAGAGACTGACGTGTCACATTCAAGACCACACAGCAATTATATGGCAAAGTTCAGATTGGAGCTTGGGTGTACTGACTTCGAATCCATTGAAGTGTACTGGGTTTAACAATAATATGTGTCATAATGCCAGCATATCCCAGAGTTTCTGTGAACTTCAATATAGATGCTATATACTTTGACAAATTTACAGCACTATGTAATTATCACCTCTTTTTGCCTAATTTACTTTTTTTCCTAAAATATAAAGGGTCAAATACTAATGATTAATAGTTCCATGGTACAGTGAAAACATCAATAATTTTGTCAACAAAAGCCTTGTATTCAAATTTTTCTCCTGAAATTACTACCTTGCAAGACCTGGAGGGTGTAATTTCACATTCCTGTCCCTCCGTTTCCTCACTTATGAAATTAGTGAGAAGAATTAGATGAGGTGAGATCACTTCCAGCTCTAGATACATGATGCTGTGAGCTCGACATTAAAGATGACCTTTAAGTTGACATCTGAAATTGGTGCAATAATTGCTTCAGGACCAGGGATTGTTCTTACTTTACATCCCAGCCCAGGTTTGAACATCCTTAAGATTACACACACACACACACACACACACACACACACACACACACACACACACACAAATATAACCATATTTGTATATATAATCATATATGTGTGTGTATGTTTATGCATATGTTTATATATGCATGTATGTGTATATATGTGTTTGTGCATGTGTTTGTGTTTATGTCTATGTATGTATGTGTTACCTAAGGCTTACTGAAAGTGCTGCATTTCTAAATGTTAGAGAGTTTCTAGGGCAAATTACAAAGATCCATTTGAATGGTTTTCTGCATATATATGGTCTACAAATGTCCAAGAGCCCATGAGAACTCTACCTAATAAACCTCATTGAACCATCCTTTTGGAAAACATGAACCATTCTACCAAAATATTAAGGAAAACATTTCTACTGATTAAATGTTTTTCTTTCTTCCTTTAAATTAAGTCTTTGCTTGTGCGTTCAAGATGACGTTGAAAACATAATGTGCCACTTACCCACCTCTCTTTCTGTCTCCCACAGTAATAGTTTTTGAGTTAGATAATTGGGGCTAGAATAACATAAAAGTGATTTGAAGATGACTATTCTTAATAAATTCAAACTGCCATTTGTGTCATTCTTGGAGTAATATTGGAGCTTGTTTCTTGTTAACACGAGTATCCCTTTCTTATTCTGCACCCACCCTGGGGGGCACAGCTTATATTTATTTTTCTGTGTGTAGATTTATAGCTACTGAGAAGACAAAGATATGAAGAAAACTTTACTTTCCCTCAAGGACTTTGTAATCTTTCATGGAAAGCCCTTTATACATATTTAAGTGCAAAAACTGTCTTTAGATTAATTCACTCATTCACATATTTTATATGGACAAATGATAGTATTCAAGATCCTTAAGTGCAAGAACTGTTTGATCTTTATCTTCATATCCCTATTATTTAGAGAAGTGTTTGGCATATAACATATATATCAGGTATAGGGTTAGGCATAGGACCCTAAAGCTAAGTGCTTTTTGAATTACTGAGCCCTTTAAACCATCTGATACACGTAACATTCAATTGTACTCATTCATGTTTATCACAGGGTATGGAGTTATATCTCCAGTCCTCACTCACTTACAGGTTGTGTCTCTAGAAAGTTACTGGAATTTAAATCCTCAATAGTGTAGAGAAATCTGAGATGTTGGCGGGTGGTGGGGGGAGGATTTGTTCTGATACTATTTCTCATAGTCCCCACCAATATACTTTAATCTTTGAATATCAGTCATTTCCAAGTAGCCAGCCTAAAAGGCTTAGCTTTCAGAAACTAATATTCACTAAGGTGATATAGTAAGAGATGATATTAAATAATGCTCCTCCTAGAAAAGTGGAACAAACTTCCATAAATATGTATAATGTCCCAAGGAATGTAGATTGAGGTTCAGAAATATGACAAAAAGGGTAACTCACAGCTAATATATTGAAATATTTTTCTTTCCCTTTATGAGGTGGACATGAAGCTTCCCTCATTGTGCTGGAACTTTCTCCTGGGCTTCTGGTAGGGGTTTGAAATTGTCTTTCCTCTGGACATTGAATCTGTCTGTAGTTTTCAATATAAACATTTTTCCACCTTTTCTGGGGGCACTGTTATGAAGCATATACAGAGTCTAAAGTCTTTCAAATTTTTGAAATTCATAATGTCATATTCTGGCTCAAAGGTGAGGCACTGGGGGGGCACAGGTTCTTTTCCCCTCTCCCCTCCAAGTGATTGCCTTTTATAGACTTGGATGGATTTTCTTTCTCCTTTATGGTCTACCCCTTGAACCTGGAATTCAAAAAGGCTTGCTATTTTATCAAAACCCCAGAAGGTATGACTAAGTCTCTTCAATCAATTTGAAAACAATTCTGGTGTAAGATTCAATGGATCAAAACACTATTCTTTCCCAAACTGATTAGTGATTAGCTAGGTCGTTTGCACCTAATTTAATTTCTGGTCCTCCTGACTCCAGAGCTGGTGCTCTAGTCACTGTGCCACCTATCTGCCCCCCTAATATATATTTCTGGATTCAACTGAGAATACTCACCTTTCTGTCTTCATCTGGAATGGGGTGGATTCCCATCCTTATACATGGCTGTGACACTTTGGCATCAACTAGGAAACCATTGCTTTTTCTCTGAATCTCTTGACATTAATGCTTAAATCAAGAAACAATTTGTGATACATGCCTGGAAGGTGTAGTGCAGGCCACTTTTCACAACTTAGAGTTCACTTGTTGAGCTGTAAAAGACCTCTATATATAGAACTCCTTGTCTCTTGGAAAAAAAGGAAAGTAATGCATTCTGGCTATAGGATACTATTTACTGGAGTACTGAGATCAGACAATCCAGAGGTGGCAAATTTCGTATCTTTTCTGTGGAATACCAGAGATCATATGGTTTGTTTAGTGAGAGCTTAACATATTTTTGTTATCATAACTATCTGTGATTTTATTCATATAAGAAAGTCTCAAAATGGAAACTTTCGGGCAAGATATAGCTCAGCATTTCATTTGTAATTTATTGTATATAACTGAAAAATGAGGTGACACACATGTTCATGGTTGTGAAATTAGTATAGGTCAGAGGCAAGATTAGAACCCAGGTCTTCATACCTCCTTTCATAGGGTTGGTGCCTGTTTAGGTCACTCTTTGAATAGACCAAAAATGGAAGAGTCAAATAAAACTATACTAAGGACTAAAAGCACAGTGTCCAGGCTACTCTGCATGCTGGCATCACAGCACATGGATTAGGCAAAAATGAACTCTAAACACCTATGATGCCTAAAGCAGGACATAGGACCATAATCATTTGAGAAATTGTCAGAAGACTCCTGGGATTTCAAACCTACTGGGTCAAGAAATGAGGAAACCTTTTAAGCCTGTGTTTCTTCATATTTGTATTTCAGGAATCATTAGGTCTTTGAGTTAAAATAAGGAGATGTGATCAAACTTACTGGCTGTAGGTTGACAGCATCTCTCCTAAAAGCAAAAGCTCTATGAGATGGACAGGGTGTTACAGGCAATCTCTGGTCCAGAAGGCCCATATAGAACTGGAAAAGAATCTGTTCTATCCTGAAACAAAAAGAAAGACACAGTATTTTGAGGTTTGTAAAATATTTTTAATCTATTTTCTCATTCGGTCCATGTAAAAGCAAGCACCCCACCATCCCCAGGCTGGCTGCCAACATGGGTTCTTAGGTCAACTTTTCTAAAGGAAAGCAACTCAAAACCGGTTAACAATCTCGCTTAAATCAAGAAAACATATCATTTACCTAGTTCAGGGGGAAAAGTCAGCACCCCTAACTTCAAAGTATACAGAGAGAAGTTACAAGCAGAAGTTACAAGAAAACATGGAAACATTTCAAGCAGACAAGCATCCAACTGTCAGCTGGGTTCTTCAAAGCCGGGGCGGCCCAGAGTCTCCTCTGGTCAAATCACACAACACTTCTCAAAGTGAGCCCCAAACAAAGCCTTACGTCAGGGTTCATATAACCTTCTCCTGGTTCAGGAAATGTCACAATCCTCTTGACCCACTACCCAATCACAAAGTATCTTCTTAAAAACAAGCCTCCTACCGTAGGCTTCAGGTGCACTTAAGCCTATTAAAGGGCCTAGGGGCAGAGAAAAGCTTAAATTCACATTCCCATAACAGTCCAACCTCTGTCTGAAGAAGTGTGTGTGTGTGTGTGTGTGTGTGTGAGGGGGAGGGAATCCAAAAGGCAGTATTGTTTACTTTTTGTTAACTCTAATCATTAGGATGTTGCTCCCTTTGCCTGTCCCCAAATATCTAGGCTAAATTTGACCTCACACAACTTTATCTCCTTATTCCAGGTTAAAGCAGGCCCAGTCTAATCCATCTCTGTTCCTTCATACTAGTCCTCCATTCCACTTTCCAAGCATAAGAATTAATTCCAGTTCTTTTAATATGGTTGTTTTGAAAAGAAATACACTGCAGCTGAAATCAAGAATCAGTTCCATTAAGGTTGACCCTTGTGACCTAAAGTCTAGACTCAACATTCATTGACTAGAATAAATTAAGCAATATACATAAATTTAGTTGGGTGTAGGATACTTGGGGAAGTTCCTTGTTATTAATATTCAGTCCCAATTTCAAGTGTCCTATTGTATTTATATTGCTTAGTTATAATGTGAAAGACTTGTTATATAATGTCTAGATAAAATCTGAATTTTTTGAAGAGAGAGAGAGAGAAAAAAAGAGAGAGAAGGAAAGAAGGAAGGAAGGAAGGAAGGAAGGAAGGAAGGAAGGAAGGAAGGAAGAAAAGGAGGAGGCAGGGAAGAAGGAAGGGAGGGAAGAGAAGAACATTTATTAAGTACTTACTCTGTGCCAGGCACTAATTGAAAAGAATAATGGAATAATAGAAAAGTTCCAATGTATCTGTTCATAAAATCATAAAGATTTAGAGTATCAACCGTCTCTAAGTCATCTTTTGTCTACACTCTTGCCAAATCACTTTTTCAGGAACAAAGAAGTCCCTGTGTTACTCTACAACTCATAAACCATCAGTGCTTCCCAATTGCCTGAAGGATAACCCACAGATATCTTTCAGGCCTAGTGAGCTCATTATTACCTGGCAGCCCAAAAGCCCAACAGAGCATTGGACTTCAAGATGTGAAAATCTGGTTTTGCATCCTTTCTCAGGCACTAGTTTCATGACCATGAGTAAGTGACCCAATTTAATTTGTCTTTTTTACTCATCTGTTAAATGGGGTCAGTAAGAGTCCCTCCTAATCAGGGTTGTGATAAAATGAAATAATATTTGTACAGCACTTTGCAAACCTAAAAGTTTTTAAGGTACTAAACCTTAAATGAATGCACCCTATCCTTAATCTTTTATAAAGTACAATCCCACTCATGACCTCCCTTCTTGTCAAATTGACTGACTTCTCATTTCTTTTCGATGACAGTCCATCTTCTATATCTTGGCCTTTGAAGAGATGGGTTCCTCAGGAATACACAGGGGAAGGGGAAAGTCAATTGAGAAGGGGAAAGGGAAGGGAAATATGGGCAGTTTGGTAGAACTGTGGAGAGAGCATAGGGCCTGAAATCAGGAAGACCTGGATTCAAATCTAGCCTCAGACACTTATTTCAAGTATGATCCTGGACAAATAACTTAACCTCTGTCTGCCTGAAGTTTCCACATCTATAAAATGGGAACAATGATAACACCTAGCTCCCAGAATTGTTGTAAGGATTAACTGAGATGATATTTTCAAAGCAATTGGTACAATGCCTGACACAGAACAGGTACCATATAAATGGAAGCTATTATTATGCTAGCTATTAGGAATAGAATATCTTTGAGGAATAGAAGCTGTTTTTATTTTTATTTTAATTCTCTCTGACATCTAGCAAAGGGTCTGGCATACAGTAGGTGTTAAATGTTTGCTGAAAGGACTTTAGAAATCCTTTGGTTTAACCTCCAACATTCAACAATTATTTTCCTCCTTGTTGTTGTCATTGAATCACTCAGTTGTGTCCAGATCTTCAGGACCCCCATGTACCATAGCACACAAGGCCCTTCTGTCCTTGACTATCTTCTAAAGTCTGTCCTAGCTCATGCTCAATGCTGCCACGCTGCTGTCTCTGCCTTCCGCTTCTTTTGCCTTCAATCTTTCTCAACCTCTGGGTTGTTTGTTTTTGTTTCCAAGGAGTACTAAAGTTTCTGACACAGGGGACCTCTAGTTCAGCACCTGTAGTCACAGTGGAGCATCAGCATAGAAAAAGTCTACCCTTGGTCACTGTAGAGGCATGTACAGACCACAAGTTTATTACCTTCTCCAAATCTCCCCATAGTGAATAAGAACAAGTTACAGAAAAATAGTGAATTGAACATACTGCATTGACAACAGCAAACTAAATGTAGCTTCTCAGTGATAAAGACTGAATGTAGTCTCCATTGAGGGCAGAAGGAGAGGTAAATTCACCTGTTCTACTTCTGTCAATGATTTATTCCCAAGAGGACTGATTTAAAGAAAGCTCACTTCCTTGATTAAAGCTGGTAGTAAATGAAAGTGGTTTGGATTTCAGAAGTATGTTTCAGCTTCATAAATCTTGCATTACGTATCTGAGAAACAGGTTGGGGAAATGTGTTAAAAGTTTGGATCATGGTAGAAATCCTTATTAAAATGATCATTGGCCTGGAAAGTTACATTTTGGGGGGAAGGGCCATGGTTGGGTTGGTTTGGCCCTGAGATTTCATCAGCACAGGAATTCCCTAAGAGGAAACTCTACATTGAACATTAGAGGGTACAGGATTTTTACTGAAGTACAGCTGATTGGGAATCCTTCTCTCAGGCATTTCCTAGCTGGGTCAAGTTCTCCAGGTCACCTAATCTCTCAGTCACATTTTTCCTAATTGTAAAATTAGAGTAATAACAATATTTTCCGTGCAGAATCCTAGTAAGTCATAAATGATCTACATGTATGATCTGCTATATGTGTGCATATATCAGAATTATGTGAATGCTTTATATATCTATGTGTATATCTATACACATATACACATATCTGTACATTCACATTATGCATGCACACACCTATAAACATATATGTGCAAATACATATGTGTGTATGTGTGGGTGTGTGTGTGTGTATAAAAACCAGGATTTCAATTCTCGCTTTCCTGACTCCAAGTTCAGCATTCTATACAATGTATCCCTTAACATATTGTTGTGATTTGTTGTTTTCTTCATTTTCATGGTTCAAATCATATTGGTTACTACATGGTCATAACTGGTCACATCTTCAGTGTATAGCATAAGTGTTTACCCTTCTATGCTTAATCTCCATTGCCTTTTTTCATAATCTGGTAAATGTTATCTTGGTGCTTGTGATTCTTATGGAGTAACCGTTCTTGAAACAGTATAACATTTCTATAGATTTTCAAATCCCTGGATCAGCTCATCCTTGACACCTCATCTATATCATTCCTAGGATAATAATCATTCAGTAAATAATCACTTATTGAGTACCTACTACATCCCAGGCATTATGCTAAGCACAGGTGATATAAATTAAAGCAAAGACCATCCATCCACACAAATAACCTACATTCTAGTGGGGAGAAAGCAAAACAAATACACAAAAGCTGAAAATAGGGGATGGAGAAAGGTAGCATGTATGGGGTACCAGCATGGGGTAAGATGGAAACATTGAAAAAGTGCATAGTTGGTGGGAACTAGGGGGAAGTCTGTGCTGACTCCTCTTCAGAAATGGACACACCAAATCCCATGGCCCTGCGCTTTAGTAAGAGTGACCAATCAGAGGGGCAGAGGATACTAATTAGAGGTAAGTGTTGACATGATAGATAATATCATCCTATATTTAGAACATTAGGAAGTTAGATATCTAGTCCCCTCATTTTTCATTTGAGAAAACTAAGTCCCAGCAAGGCTAAATCGCTCATTCAAGTTAAAATAAAAACAAAGCAAGGCCCAAAACTGGGCTTGGATTCCAGATCTCCTGATCCCCTATGCAAGTTTCCTGTATGTCCCACCTCCTCCTTCAGGGTTGTGGCTGGTTTAACACCTGACTCTTGTACCAGTTGTCCTTTCAATCTAAGACCCGATGATGTTGTAGAGTTTTAGGGTTCTTTCTGCTTGTGTTCTTTGACTGCCGATTCACTGTGTAACCCATTAGTCAGAAAGTTTGGGACTAGAAATGGCTACAAACTCAAGACAATATATCCAGGCTTTACAACATTCATTTGCAAAAAGCATAATCTAATGAGTGGTGAGCATTAGTGTCCTCCTAGAATTATTCTCGAGCCACAATAATCTGGTACAAGCATCCTTCTTAAGATTCAAGTTCAATTTATAATTTACTCTGACACATCAATGACATAAAAAGCACTTTGAATGTGATTTTGAAAAATAATTAATACAAATTTGCTAAGCACCTGCTATGTGCCAGGCACTGGGGATACAAAAGAGGTAAAATCAGTCACAGCTTTCAAGGAGCTTATAATCTAATACAGATCAAATAGGCAACAGATATTTGTAAAGCAAGTTATATACAGGATAAATAGGAAATGATAAAGAGAGGGAAGACCCTGACATTAAGTTGGGGAAGATTTCCTGTATAATGTAGGATTTTAGTTGGGACTTGAATGAAACCAGGAAGATCAATAGACTGAGCAGAGGAAGAACATTTCAGGCATGATGGACAATAGAAAGAATGATTGGAGCTGAAAGATGGAGTCTCTTGTTCATGGAACAGCCAAGGAGCAAATGTCACTGGATCAAATGTATGTGATTACTATTGTGCTATAAGAAATGAGGAGCAGACAGACTTCATAGTAACCCGGAGAGGCTTATAAACTGATGCTGAGTGAGGGGAGCAGAACCAGGAGAACTTTGTCCAAAATTACAGACACATGGAATGTGTGACGACTAACTTGGATAGTCTAGGCTCCTCTCAGCAATGCAAGGTTAGAAGACAACTCCAAAAGACTCATGATGGAAAGGGACATTCATATTCAGAGAAAAGAACTACAGTCTGAATGCAGATTGAGCAAACTACTTTCTCTCTATCATCTTTTATTTTCTTCCTTCTTTCTCATTGTTCATTCCATTGGTTATAACTCTTCTTTACAACTTGACTAATGTTTAATGGGAAGGTATTTATAGAATCTATATCAAATAGCATGACACCTTCGGGGTGGGGGAGGAGAGACAGGGGGAAACATTTGGAACTCAAGGGATTGTGGAACTGAATGTTGTAAAATAAAGGAAATAAATAAATTATTAAAAAGAGGTTATGTGGTGGGGAAAAAGGTTTAAGAGGACTAGAAATGTAGAAGAGGGAAATAGTCTTTTTATGAAGGACATTGAATGCAAAATAGGGCATTTCGGTTTTGCTCCTTGAGGCAATAGGGAGCACAACAGTTTAAGTGGGGAAAGTGTAACATTCTTAGACCTATGCACTAGAGAATTCTCTTTAGTGGATTAATGAAGGATGAACTGCATCATCGAGAGACTTGAGGCAGGCAGAACCACCAGCAAACAATTTCAATAATCAAGGAATGAGGTAATGAAGGCCTGTACTAGAGTAGTGGTAGTGTCAGAAGAGAGAAGGGCACTGTATTGCAAAAATGAAATCAGTTGGTATTTATAATATATTGAAAATGAGAACTGAGAGATGTAAGAATCCAGGATGATTCCTAAGCTATGAAGCTAAGGGGCTGGGAGAATACTGCTGTCCTCTACAGTAATAGAGAAGGTGGATATGGAGGGTAGAAGGAGAAAGATGAGATCTGTTTTGGACATATTGAGCTCAAGATGTTTATGGAAATTCAGTTTGAGATGTCTAAAAGGTGGCTGGAGATGTTAGATTGGAGGTCAGCAGAGAGATTGGGGCAAGATAGATTGAAAATCATCAATATAGAGCTGGTAATTAAGTTCAAGGGAGTTAATGAGATCAACAAATGAAATAGTATAGGGGGAGAAAAGAAGAGGGACCAGGACAGAAGCCTGAGAAATACCTACAATTAGAGGATGTGAGCTGGAGGGTTATCCAGCAAAGGAGACAGTTTAGAAGTACCAATTAGATAGGAGGGAGGAAAGCCAAGAGAGTGTGGCTTCTCCAGACCTGAAAAAGAGAATATCAAGGAGAGATTGATTGAAACTGCCTAAGGCTGAAGAGAAGTCGAGGTGAATTTGGATTGAGAAAAGGTATCCCATATCAACCATCTCGAATTTCTTACTTGATAATAAAGTTGATTTCATCATCCTATAAATTTAGTTTCATAAAATGTAACTTGGAAAAATAATACATTTTTTGGTGATAAAAATCCTGTTCTTTATACTATTACATTAGAATGTGACAAATATAAACACCTCCTATGCTAATTGGAAGGAATTATTAGACAGTAATTTAGCTATCAATAAAAACAAAAACTGAAAAGGCCAGAGTAGACCCCAGAGAGAAGATGTCCCTTAGATTTGACATGTGGCCTCTAGAATTGTGTTTCTGGTCTAATTGAACAAAACAAACTCACTTGTGATTTTTAAGGGACAAGGGTGAATTACACCCAGGATCTACCACTGCAGTTGTTGACCCATAGCTGATCCTCAGGTCTCCTGGGTTCCTTAGACATGAAAAGCTGTCACAGCAGTAGCTATGACATATGGTCCCTACTGTAATGGAATGTCTCAAAACAAACTGAAAGTATCCTTATTTTTTAATGCCAGATTTTATTCCCTGCATCAACTAAAATTTTATTTCTAATTTTTACACCAATACCAACTTAGTATTTTATTTTATTTTTTATTAAATACCTGGAACTTCCACATTGTCTTCAGATCTCTCTGTCTTTCTCTCTAAAGTGCCTCTGTAAAAACAAACCAAAATCAAAACCAAAACCCGACTCTCTATGATGTTATTGTTGTCGTTGTTGTTGTTGTTGATGTTGTTGATGATGTTGTTGTCCTTGTTGTTGTTGTTGTTGTTTTGGCTTAATCTATCAGGATTGCTCTCCTGTGCTTTATAGATATTTGTGCAGGAAATGTTGTGGGCATCCTGGGCATATCATTCTGCCATCTTGGCTTTGCCTCCTCTCTTCTTTGTGCAGTGAGTTATTTGTGTTTATGAATGAATGGTTACAAAATCACTTTAAAGGATAGGTTCTGAATAGGTTTTGTTCTTATGTTGAAACTCTCTGAATGCTTTAAAGAAAGACCTTGCTTATATTTTGTTTGTTCCAATATATTTGAAAGACAAAGGGAAATTACTGAAGGTTCTGAGTATAGGTGTGCATTATACATCAAAGGTGTGTTTTATGTAAAGATTACCTGGGCATTATTTGTGGAAAATGGATTCAAGGGAACATATGCCAGATGGAAGAAATTCTTTTCTGATGGTATTTCAGTGATACAAATATCAGGCTTGAGAAATTGGAAGAGGATGTTTGAAGTGGGAATAGAAAGGAGGACTCCAGTGAAATATAGTTCCCAGACTTACTCCAGAGCACTTGGAAATAATAGGATCTTGTATTGAAAACAATATATTAATGACCCTTCTCATGTATGTTGGGTTCATTTTTTCGTTCCTTAAATTGCATCCACATTGTGCTTGAATTTTAATTGGTGCAAGGGATAAGAGCAAGGCCTTTGATAATAGTTTTTGGATTACTTGGACACAAGCAGGAATAAGTTCTTCCCTCAGGCTCTGGACCACAGGCAAGTAGCATGATGAAGACTGGCCCAGAAAGGCTGCACTCAGCTGAATCAAAGCTATGTCCTCAGGGAAGTAGGCCTTCCTGCTTGGACTAGCCTTCTACTATGGCTAAGGAAATCTTTTATTATAGGGAGATGGACTATTGAGTGTCGCATTGTATCCAGTTTTCAAAGATGAGGTATCTGACTGGCTTGATTATATACTATGCCACATTGTTTTGTTACAATACAGCTGCAGATGTTAACCCTGCTCTCTGAGGAATAGCTGAGAGTGAAAATATTGATTTCAGAGATAATCACATAAAAGATTATCATTGGAGCCCTGAGATAAATAAGATCACAGAATCATCAAATCACAGAAATATGAGATGTCATAAGCTAGCTAGCTGCACTTAAACCCCCTGAAAAATCCCCTCCATTTTATACTCAACATGAGATAATTCAACATTGAGGAATCAGTTACTTCCTCAGGCAAACTATTGTATGTTATTTTTAGGAAGATTGTTTTTTTCTTGTTATGAAATCTAAATTTCCCTCTTATGAACTTGCAACCATTCCACTTACCTCTGTGCCCTGGGGAAAAGAAAAACTCATATAATCTCTCTTCCATGTAATAAACTGAGGCAAGTAAGGAGTTCAGTAGACAGAACACTAGGCTCCGAGTCAGGAAGACAAGCACAAACTCAGCCTGAATCATTTCCTAACTGTGTGACTTTGGACAAGTCACTTAAAGAAACAAGTCACTGTTTGTCTTATCCACTTCATTGGTAAACTAGAGATAAAATAGCACTTGCCTCAAAAGGTTATCGTGAAAATCCATTGTGGTAAGATTTATAAAGAGCTTTGTGCAGTGTTTTGTGCATTATAGGCACTATATAGGCACTATATTATACTAGCTAATGTATTAATCTTTTAAACACTGAGAGATATATACTGCATATTCCCGACATTCTTATCTATAGGATAAGCATGCTAAATAATTTCATTGAAGACTCGTATTCCATTACCAAAAATAAACTAAAACAAAACCAAAATCAAATCAAACAGATTTAAGCTTGAAGTAGAAATCTTGCCTAAAGGAACAGATGTTTTCAGGAGAGCTATCAGTCAATATACACGTATTAAGCACCTTTTACTATTGTCTAGTCATTTCAGTCTTGCCTAATACTTCCTGACCCAATTGGGTTTTCTTGGCAAAGATGCTTTGTCTTTTCCTTCTCCAGATCATTTTACAGATGAGTAATTGACACAAACAGGATTAAGCGGCTTACCCAGGATCACAAAGCATAGAAGTATGTGAGTCCAGATTTGAACTCAGAGCTGTGTGATCCCAGGCCCAGTGCTCTAGCCACTGTACCATTTAGCTGTCATTAAGCATCTGTCACATCTCCAGGAACTTTCTTAAACAGTTGAGATACAAAGAATAACAAAAGATACTTCCCATTCTTAAGGAGTTCATAGTCTAATGGGAGAAACTACCTACAAACAAGAAATACATGGAGTATAATTTAGAGATAATCAACAGAGGAATCAACAGAGAGGTGGTGGACTCTACTTTGATGCCTTCAAGCACAGGTTAGATAATTCCTTTCCGGGCATATCATAGTGAGGATTCACTTGATGTATGGGTTGAACTGATTGTCACTTAGGTCCTTCTAACTCTCAAATTCTGTGATTCTGTGACCTCAAATGGCCTTCAACATCCTGAAAGAATTTCTCTTTAAACCCCAGTTTATTAATATATTTTAGAAAATGTGCAACTCAGAACAGAATACAAGCCTCTAAGATTTAGTCTGACCTGGGCAAAATATATCAGGAAAATCACCTGTCTAGCTATGGAGACAGTTTGTCTCCTAATGAAGCCTTAGATTACATTAGTTCTTTGAGTGGCTGTGCCACACTCTTGACTATTTTTGAGCTTACATTCCACGAAAATCCCAGGTTGTTTTGCTGACTAAATATTTTACTGAAATGCATTCCTGCATCTTATGCTTTTGAAGGTGGGTAGGGAAATAAAATTGAGCAACTAGGCATTATTGAAGTTTCTGATCATTGACTAAAATCTGGCCAGGCAGAGAAATGAAGTGATAATAGAATTAAAAGACTGGAAAAAGAAGTAGGAATAGGAAAATTAAAGATCATAAGAAGACTGAAGAACATGGACGAGAAATGTAAAGTAATAGGAGAGGGAGGGCAAGAAATTGTGTGCAGGAAGAGGAATTTGAAATTACAGGGTGTGGCAGTTTTTAGTGAATGTGAATTAGAAGGGATGACATCCCCATTAGGGTGGTGGATTGGCAAGTGATTAAAAATATAATTCAAAAGACTCAGTGTTAAAATGGTGTCATCGTGTTGAGAACAGTCACCAAGGATCATAGTCGTTTAAGGAGTAGAAAACAATTATTCAGGAATCAATGTCCTAGAGAAAGAAGATAAACTATCTTAGAGGTAAGCCAATAAAAGTGACAAGAAGAATAAGAGGGTATAATTTAATAATATTAACTTTAAAAGAAATATTTCTCAATTGAGAAAGGTAACACAAATTTCAGGAAATGGCTGTAAGGAGGAAAGAAAATAACTAATTATCTTCTCAGTCCTATAAGAGGATGGGTTAAGATAAGAGAAGAATGCTTTTATCATCAACTTCTTTGAATAGAAGTGGAACATGCAAGCAGCAAATATTCCATAATTCTATTGATTTATTCTCTGATTATGCCATTAGATATATCTGTGATCTCATATTTCTGTCTGCAACCAAATGGACATATCTGATGGTTCATTCATGCCATCCCATACTATTATTACAGTTATCAATCACTTTCTATAGGCCTTACAGCAAAGGACTACGTCTGATCCTTCAGTTCATTCTCTAGGTCTCTTGTCATTGCATTGCCCTACTGTAAATGAAGCATGCCAACATGGTTCATGCCTCATGGCAGTGAATATGAATGAATGAATGAGGAGTCAAGGGGTACACCACTCAAAGCTATCTAATAGATCACTGATGATAATAACAAATGGATGGTCACTATATCTTCTGAAATCTCTAATCAAGCCCAGCAATGAATGAATTCCATTCCTTTAGCAAGTTCTGTATTTTGTGCTCACTCTCTCTCTCTCTCTCTCTCTCTCTCTCTCTCTCTCTCTCTCCCTCTCCCCCCATCAACACATGGACACACACATGCATATGTGTATATTTTGTCACTTGTCTTCCAAATAATCACTCAGGGGTAAGACTTTCACTGAATTTCAAAGATGAATAGTATTTTCCTTTTGTGAATCTACATTGTGTCTTCCCAATAGACACTTACAGGCTTATTCATATATTACAATAGTTTGCTCCATGAGAGAAACAGCATGGCCAAGGATGCAAAAGATGGAGGGAAATTATATTTTTTGTCAAAGTTTGTGTGAATGTTGATCCCAACATGTTGGACCCATGAGACTTGTCTCTCACATCTAAAAATGTACAACAAACTATTTAGTCTTACTTCAAAACTTCTATTCCAAGGCTCCAGTGGCTAGATGGTGAAGGAGTAGCAATCAAAATGGCCTAAATACCATTATTTGAAGACACTTGGAAGTTTCCAGGTTGGTGTGTGACTATGTGTGCATACACACACATGTGTGTCTCTGGAGAGGTGAGTCAGCTGTCCAGTATTCCTGGGATGTTTGTCTTCCTCATTTCTACCTCTCTTAATCACTTCATTTCTTTTTGTTCTCCAAATGCCTTATTAACTTAGGTTTATATCATTCATTTCTACCAGATTTTGAGTTACAATTTTTTCCCCATTTTTTCCCTACTCCCCATCCCAAAATAGCAGCCTCACAGGATATCCCCTCATCCCATCTGCTCTCTCCCATATCTTCTCACATACCTCCTTTGACTTTTTCAATAGGGCAAGGTAAATCTCTGTGCCCCAATGCCTGTATATCTTATTTCCCTATTATATGTAAAGTAATATTAATAATAGTATTTATATATTTTAAACATTTGATTTTAAAACTTTGAATTCTGGATTCATTCCCTTCCTCCCTTGTCACCCACCCTTACTGGGAAGATAAGCAATTCAGTATATGTTTTACATGTGTAGCTACGCAAAACGTTACCATAGTAGATATATTGTAAAAAGACTGACTATATTTCCCTCCCTCCTATCCCTCCTCCCACTTGGTCTATTCCCTACTTTGGTCCTGTCCCTTTTCAAAAGTGGGTGCTTCCAACTTCCATCCCCCCCTTCCCTCCTGCCCTCACTTCCATCATCCACCTCTCATCCACACCCCCCCCCACTCTCCTGTAGGGTGAGATACCCTATTTGGTATGTATATCATTCTCTCCCTGATCCAAATTCAATGAGAATAAAGTTTTGCCTTTTTGTTTTCCTATTCTTCTCCTCCCTTGTAACCATTTTCCCCTGCTTCCTCTATATGAGAGAGTTTACCCCATTCTGTCTCTCCCCATCTCCTCTTGTTATATTCCTCTCTCACCTCTTAATTTCACCTTTTAGGTATCATCCCTTTCTATTAAATTCGACCTGTGCCCTCTATCTATGTATACCTGTAAACATATATATATATGTATACATATACATATATATACACATTCACATATGCATTCATATATATACATATGTATACATATATACATAAGTATACATATATATACACATTCACATATGTATTCATATGCCCATATACCCTTCTTCAACTATTTTCCTACTGAGAAAAGTTTCATCAGTTACAGTTATCGTTTTGACATGTAGGAATGTAAATAGTTCAACTTTGATAAATTCATTATGATTTCTTTTCCCTGTTTACCTTCTCAAGCATCTCTTGCCTCTTGTATCTGAATGTCAAATTTTCTATTCAACGCTTGTTTTTTCATCAGGAATACCTTGAAAGTCCTCTATTCCACTGAACAACCATATTTTCCCCTGAAACATGATTCTCAGTTTTGCTGGGTAGGTGATTTTTGAATTTAATCCCAGCTCCTTTGCCCTGTAGTATATCATATTCCAGTTTGATCCCTCATTGTAGAAGCTGCCAGATCCTGCACTATCCTGATTGCATTTCCACAGTATTCAAATGGTTTCTTCCTGGTTGCTTGTAATATTTTCTCCTTGATCTGGGAATTCTGGAACCTGGTATAATATTCGTAGTGAAATGGAGCCAAATATGAAATGGGGCCAAACCTCAGGAGATTATAGAATAACCTTGTTTTTTCTTGATAACTTGTTTTTGCAAAGAATGCATGCTTTCCCCACCCTAACCACAATGTCAAGTTGACCTATAAGATTCGGGAACTGAGTCAACTGCCTCAACTACCCCCCACCTGACACCTGTTTGCTCTCACTCCTCCCCTATAGCCCATGAAGTTAGCATCAAGCCTCTATCTCCAAGACTCAACTAAGTCTGCTAGCCAATCATTTCGCGACAACTCCTTGTCTCTAAGAGTTAGCTGAGTCTCACTAAGCCAATCAGTGAGCTCAGTACTTCCTGCTTTCCCCTCATAATTGTATAAAAAAAGCACCCGAGGAGACACTCGGGGTCCTCCATCTAAAATGTATGGTGGGACCTGGGTTCGAACTCGTAATAAATTTTTTCTTTTTCTTGCCTCAGTGGTCTCGGTTTGTCTATTATTCCACTCCATGTTTCATATGGAGGCCCCAGAGAGATCCTCGACGCCTTGGAATTTGGACCCTAGGCTCTGCTCGGTGCCGGTAAGTCAGGCCTGACCCAAAATAATGTTTCTTTTTTTGTTGATTCTGGTATTTTTGGCTAGCAATTTCTGGAGTCTCATGAGCTTGGTTGGTTCGGGAAGGGCGGGACGCTGCCATTAACTTCCCGAACCCAGGCCAAAGGAGGTGACGACCCCTAAGGCCCTTGGGTTTAAGTTGATCAAATTGTGGGTTAGAGTCCCACTTGATCAGCATTGGGTTAATCAAATTGTGGGTTAGAGTCCCACTTGATTAACATTAGGTAAAGCAAATATGATTTGTACCTGGCCTCCATTAGCATCTATCTGGAAGCCAAGCAAACATGATTTGTGCCTGGGGATTTCTAACAATCCTCTGTGAGCTTTTGTAACGCTCCTGTCAGTTTCTCTCTCTGTTCTGTTTTTTTTGTGTGTCTGTGTGAATGAGTGAGTGTGTGATCTAACATCATGGAAGGGTTAAACTGAAGCTGGACTGCCGGACCTTCCTTTGGAAGGCTCTTAGCTCTCTCTCCCTCCTCCCTTCACTGATGCTGAATGCAGGCTGGAGAAGAAGAGAAAAGAGAGGTAAATATTGTCTTGTTTAAGTTAAGATAGAGATGGTATTTGGTGTTGAGAAGTGTGAACAGAAGTTTTAAGATCTTTAAAAGTTTGAAAATCTCCTCCTCTTCATTCCACTCTGGCCAAGTGGAGTGAGGAGAAGGCGATAAGAAATAATGAGGGAATCTTCTCCCCTCAAATCAAAGAGGCAGGCAGATGAAAATTTAACTATTTCCTGCCTCACCTAAAAGAGGAAAAATCTGTGTATTAGAATAAAACTGTAAGTCAATTGAATTCATGTGAGAAGTAAAAAAGTGTCACTCCTAATTTGATGCTAAAGATAAGTCAGAATTCATTTTACTATTTGGCATTTAGGCAAATTGGAATATTTTCTAAGATTTGATAAGAAAAAGGGAATTTTCTTTTGGGTTCTCTAGTAGTGAGAAAGGGGGAAGGCGCCCCCCCCAATATCACTTGCTGGAGAGGTCAAAGATATCACTTTCAAAGAAGGTTTTGTAAGGAGTGGACACATAAATTAAAGCTTATTGGAGTAAAAGTTAAATTGCTGAAAACATTTTACAAAAATTTATTAAAGTCTCTCATTCTAGAAGAGAAATAGAGAGTGCTAAAGAATATAGGGAATTTGAGTTAAGCTCCCCGACTTGAAAAAAAAGGGGGAGCTGCAACACCCCAGCCTCTGTACTTGGTAAGCCCAATTTTTCTATCAGTAATTTTTGTATGTGATGAATTGGAAATGCAATTAATGTCATAATGTCATTGTGTTATTATGGTATCTCTAAATTGTAAAATCCTCTTATACTGTAAAAGTTTGAGTGACCATTGTGAGCCAGAAATGTTAGATAAAGCAATTTTCATTCTGAATTTTGTTGAAACTAAAAGATGGAGAAAAGTTTTGTAAAACAGCTATGGTATTTTATCAGTTTTGCTAATTTTGTCTTCTGTTTATTTTATGTGAATTGGATTTTTTATGTTATAAGATTTGACAATTTAAAACTGTTATATTTGGGATACAAATAGGTAGTAATAATGCTGCTGATATTTATTGTGATAGCTGGTTATTCATTTAACTTTTTGGCTATTCTAGAAATATGCAGTGACAAAGCTATAGTTTCCACATTACTAATGATGAAGTGAATGTACACAGGGAATTGGAAAGGCATTTTGTAGAATTCTTATTGAGCAAATGAGAAACTTGGGGAAAAAAGGAAAAAATATAGAGATGTGGTTTTCAAGCTTGCTTCATCTAAGGATGTATTTATGATAATTTGAAGGTTTATGGATCACCACATTCACCATCTATGTGAGATTCCAGAATGTAATTAATTTTTAGTGATAAGTTGATCAGGTGTGTGGCAAGAAGAAAATTTTAGTTCTGTGTAACTTCAAAAACTTGATTTTTAAGGTCACCAGATTGGTAATTCTTTGTTTTTATTTCAAAGTTCAATTTTAAGAACATGATAATTGTTTATGACATTGTTACTGGTAAAAAGTTGTATTATCTATGCTGTATAAGAAGCAGCTTTTTTTTTAAGTTTCAGAGTATTGTAATTTGGGAAATCATAAGCTTCCAAGTCTGTCTTTGTTTAAAAGTAAGTTTCAGTTAAGACTGTTTAAAACTTGTAAGATTGTTAATTAAGTTATTTTGGGTACTGTTTCAATGTTAAAACCTAAAATTGTAATTGATTACTGTATGTAGAAAGGAGGAGATTGGATGAAAACTTTATTCAGACTAGTTCTGCCCATTCAGAACAGTCCTCCTGCTTGTATGAGAATTGGCTAAGCGGGGGGCATCATTATTAGCCCTTCTCCCAGTCTCTCCTCGTTAGAATTCATATAAATTTTCCTTATGTTGTAAAACTGCCAAATCCCCTAGAAACTATCTCTAATAGGCAAGGTCATTCAGCCTGGGAAAGGAACTTGTTTAAGTGTAGTTTTAAATGAACCTAATTTGCTAAGAAGTTGCAAAGATTAGAAGGATTTCTATCAATTGGCTTTTAGATTTCTGAAGGAAAGATGTCGCTGGAATTCTTTACATTTGTGAGACCTGATAAATCATCATTGCTTAGTGCAGCTCCATGAAAATAAAAATAATTAACTAGCTCTAAGCTGTGATCAGTGAAGCTTGTTGTGTGAGGTAAAAGGCACTTGGGACCATAACTAAATTTTATTTTGAGTTTGAATTTGGGTATAGTTGTCTGCATTAAATCAGTATCTCGGAGAAAATGCCACAAGCTACTCAGAGGGAATGTGATCCTGTACTGCTGATAGGTGGAAGTCTACATTTGGTAAAGGCCGAAGGGACAATCTTAGCCTCTGTCTGGGATGGGATCCTTCCTGGCTCAGTTTACCGATGGGATTCCTTTGAAAAGGAATGTTTCCCACCTATTCCTGAGTCTAGCGATAAGATGGAACAGATACTGCATGGTTGGATATCTGTGACTTTACCTGAATTTAAACAGAGTCAAGGATGTTTTATCCTGTCATATATGGAATGTCACATGTCCCTGTTTATTTTCCTTCTATAGCAAGTTTCCATGATCAGAGCACGTAGTCAGTAACAGATATGAGTTCTTTCGTGTAAGCTTACTGGAAAATCTAATATTATTTTTCATTTGGAATTGGAACACGTGCAGAAAGTATGCAAATTGCTTAAGGTCATTTTGAAAGTTTTCAACTAACTTTCTTCATAAAAGTTTAGTGATCAATTATGAATCTTGAAATTGTTAAGTGAAGGGAAAATACTTTTAGAAGAAATTTTCAAATCTCTAGTGTCATTTTAAGAAGCCTATTAAAACTTTCATTTGCAAGAGAAATTTATTGCTAAACTAATGTAATGAGTTGTGAAAGCAGAAGGGATCTGGCTCTTTTGATCCGAATTTGTAGTTGTTTCATGCTCTAAGCAAAAGTTAACATTTGTAACTGAATGTATGTTAAGGATTCAATTTCTGAATTATCTCTTTCTTCCTGAGTGAATCTGTATTCACTGTTATATACTGTATACTATATATATAATCTGTGTACCCAGCTTCCTATGAAACATAGATCTACCCAAATGATTTTGGGTCCCAACTGTTTTAAGGGGGAGATGATTAGGTCCTTGGATTCTCAGCTTTGACTTCCTTGAGCAGCCGCATCTGAAATTTTCTCAGAGCTCAGAACTCAAGGCTGAGAAAGTCCAGACCATTCCCTAACATATGGAAGATGACCACCTATTCTTCCTCTAATCTAGGAAGACCTAAAAGCTGAAATCACTAACTCTTCCCTTTATCAAGTTCCTTCAGGGTCTGCAGGCGATTCAGAAAAAAAAAAAAAACTCCTTCCCTCAGCTCTCCTGATCCTGATCCCGATCCGGAGTTATGCCTCAGCTTACCTGTTTCAACCTGGGGATTCTGTGCTAGTAAAAAGAAATTCATGGTCTGGAGCAGAGGTGGAAGGGACCACACGTCAGGATCCCCACTATACCTACTGCTGTCAAAGTGGACTCTATTCCCACATGACAACATTACACCAGAGTGAAGCCTGCTGTTTCTATGCCAATCGCTCTGGGGTCGTTAGGGATGGCCTGAGCCAATTACGAAAACGTTTGGCTGACAGGGAGGAAGCCCGCCAAGCCCAGAACAATTGGTATCAGTCTCTTTTTTCTTCATCCCCTTGGCTGACTACTTTACTGACCGCTCTCACCGGCCCTTTGGTTTTATTGTATCTGGCCCTTGTTTTTGGCCCGCTCCTTCTCAGATCTCTTTTTACCCTCCTCAAGTCCCGAACTGATGAGTTGCGCATTTTGTTCCTCCGAACCCGTTACCAGAAGATCCCTGAGGAACATTATGTTTGAATCTAGGATTCGATTCCCTCTGATAAAAAGAAGTGGGGAATGAAATGGAGCCAAATATGAAATGGGGCCAAACCTCAGGAGATTATAGAATAACCTTGTTTTTTCTTGATAACTTGTTTTTGCAAAGAATGCATGCTTTCCCCACCCTAACCACAATGTCAAGTTGACCTATAAGATTCGGGAACTGAGTCAACTGCCTCAACTACCCCCCACCTGACACCTGTTTGCTCTCACTCCTCCCCTATAGCCCATGAAGTTAGCATCAAGCCTCTATCTCCAAGACTCAACTAAGTCTGCTAGCCAATCATTTCCCGCCAACTCCTTGTCTCTAAGAGTTAGCTGAGTCTCACTAAGCCAATCAGTGAGCTCAGTACTTCCTGCTTTCCCCTCATAATTGTATAAAAAAAGCACCCGAGGAGACACTCGGGGTCCTCCATCTAAAATGTATGGTGGGACCTGGGTTCGAACTCGTAATAAATTTTTTCTTTTTCTTGCCTCAGTGGTCTCGGTTTGTCTATTATTCCACTCCACATTTCACCTAGGAGTTTTCTTTTTGGGATCTTTTTTCAGGAGGTGACTGGTAGAGTCTTTCAACCTCTATTTCCCCCTCTGGGTCTAAAACATCAGGGCAGTTTTCCTTGAGAATTTCTTGAAGGATGATTTCTAAGTTCTTTCTTTGATCATGGCTTTCAGGTAGTCCAATAATTTTTAAATTATCTCTCCTGGATCTATTTTCCAGGTCAGTAGTTTTTCCCATGAGATATTTCACATTACCTTCTATCATAACCTCCCTTCTATAAAGGGAGGTTAGCTTCTCTGTGTGTTATATTGTGGGTTCTGTAGCTCCAGAGTTTGTTCAGATTCCCCTTTTACATAAATTTGGAAGTGGTGGGAGCGGGAGCTGTGCAGAAATGCTGTTACTACTCTGCCATCTTGACTTCACCCCCATTTAATTTCTTTTACCCTCAATTTCAATTCCAGTCCCTCCACAAGTAATTTTTTTTCCTCCTTTGTGTTGTTAGTGCTTTCTTTCTCCACTAAGATTATTTTGTGTTTTCTTTGTCATAATTTCTAGCTATTGAGATGACCCCTTTCTAATAGGATGAAACATCCAGACCTTATTTTGTTGATTTCTAGGAGAATTTCCTATGAAACAATATTTACTTCTTCCTCATCTGGAAGAAACCAGGGGACTTGTATGGCAGAAAAACAGCAAAAACGGTAATAATGGAAAGAACGATGAGAAGAGGAGGGAAGGCGGCAGTGAATATATCCAGAGGATGTGGAAATGGACTACTGGTTGAAGAAGGAGACTAGAGACTTGGGAATATACGCTTTGAAGTCACATAACTGATTGGAGATATTGCTTCTGGTAAAATGAGTTTGAATCTCTCTTACATTTCTGTAACCCAAATGAATATTTAGGCTACTGATAGTTGTATATTCTCTATTTGTGGGAATATGTTTTAGCTAAGTATGTGACTGCTTCCCAACTCCATTTCTTGAAGCCTACTATTATAGAAATTGATTTCCATTTTCTCTCTTGGATACTATGTTTAAGCATTTTTAAAAAATAAAATCAATGCCAAAGCCTGTTTTTTTTCCTAGATAAAAATAAGATTGATCTTAGCTGCTTTTAGATTTCTATTTGTTCTAAATCTAAATAGATTGACTGTAAATAAAAGAGTAGTATTGTGTCTATATACAGAGAGGAAGACATATATAACCTCTCTCTTAAGGTTTTAAAAAATAGTAATTGGGGCCTCTAAGATTAAAGATAAATGTTTTCTTTTTTGCTTTTTGGAGGGCAATTGGGGTTAAGTAACATGCCCAAGGTCACATGGCTAGGTTTTTGTTTACGTGTGTTAAGTGTCTGTGGCCAGATCAGGTCCTTTTGATTCCAGGGCCGGCGCCACCCAAGATAAAGGACTTCTTAAGGAGTTGATTACCAGTTCTTTCTTTAATAAGCGTTTTTCAAAATACAAAAGTAAACTGAATTTGGATTTTCCTTCTTCACATTAAAAGGAGCCAGAACACCATATATACACACATTTAAACATAGGAAAATACACACACACACAAATAAACATATATATATATACATATATATGTATACACGCACATATGTAATCTGTGAGTATTGTGTGTATGTATATGTTTATATATATGCATATATAATATCTACATATGCACCTTACATGCACACATGTGATATATAACCTATATATATACATACACATGTATTTGTGCATGCACATGTGTGTGTATATATATATATTTTTTTTTTTCTGATATCAACTCCAAATCTTCTTTGCAATTTCTATTTGTTGTTCTTCCACTTGATGGAATGAAAAGAATGAGATTAAACCCTCTTCCAATTTGACAGTTCTTCAGAAATATGAGGCTGCTAACCATACTCTCCCCAGCTCCCCACATCTTCTCTTTTTCAGACTAAACATAGTAAAGTCCATCTTCTGATCTTTGTATGGGAAAGGTAAGGGAACAAACATTTATTATGTATCTCCTATGTTCCAGGCACTCTGCTAAAGGCTTTTACAAATATTCTTATATTTGATCCTCACTGGAAAGTTGGTGTTATAGCAGGTGTGGGAAACCTGCAGCCTCAAGGCCACATGTGGCCCTCTAGGTCCTCAAGTGTGGCCCTTTTGAATCCAAACCTCTCTGGACAAATTCCCTTAATAAAATAATTTGTTCTGTAAAACTTGGACTCACTCAAAAGCCAGTACCCAAGGACCTAAAAGGTCACAATTGACCTCGAGACTGCAGATTCCCCACCCCTGGCTTATATTATCATTTTACATTTCACTAAACTAAGGCAAATAGAGGTTGACTTAATCAGAGTTACACAGAAAGTGTGTGTCTTAGTCCAGATTTGAAATCAAGTTTTCTTGACTCTGGGATCAGCATTCTATCCAGTTTACCGCCTAGTTGCTTAGCTAACTGCATAGTATAATATCAAGGCTTTTTCAGAATCCTACTTTCCCTGTCCCTGAATGTGCCTGGAAATGCCTTGTATGTTTATTGTTTTAGAACATACATTTGTTTTGTAGTTCAGTCATTTTTCAGTCATGCCCAATTCTTTGTGACCCCTATTTGGGATATATTTCCTTCTTCAGCTCATTTTACAGATGAGGAAACTGAGACAAACAGGGTTAAGTGAATTACCCCTGATTACATGGCTAGTAAGTGTCCAATGGCAGATTTGAACCCAGGAAGATGCGTCAATATAACTCCAGATTCAATACTCTTACCATTGCACTACCTAGTTGCCAAGAACCTGCATAATTAAATGCAAAGAGACTCATCCCCACATCTGACAA
Source organism: Gymnobelideus leadbeateri (assembly GCA_011680675.1). NCBI lineage: Eukaryota > Metazoa > Chordata > Mammalia > Diprotodontia > Petauridae > Gymnobelideus > Gymnobelideus leadbeateri. The sequence continues at coordinate 462,520 of WOXC01007151.1, read as the reverse complement.
ATGATGACCTGTATTTTTTTTCCACAGAAATTTTCCAAGGTCATCAATACAGATGATTATAATGAAAATTTTACTGGTTTAGAATGTGAGGATCTTGGCTCAAATATTGACTCTTCCGCTGACCACTATGAACTTGAGCCCGTGATGGAACCTCACTGGGTATAGTTTTATTACATGTAAAATGAAATAACCTATGAAGGCTTGTATATCTGCCCTGATCCTCCAAATTCTTCCACTTCACTTCTTCCTTTCAGCTTATTTTCTGTATGTTGTCTTTCCCCATTTTACTGTAAGCTCCTTCAGCGTAGGGACCGACCTTTTTCATTCCTGTGAATAAACATTCAGTGCTTAGTACTGTGCTGATACATAGTAAGCATTTAATATTTTTTATCTTTTCTAATCTTTTTTCTAATCTATAGAAATTAATGGCTTTAGTTAGGATCTCCACATACAGCAATCAATATCTGTGTTGCTTGAAATAATCTTCATTTCTTGTTGAGTAAAACATGTATGCACACATATTTCATTAGACGTTACTATGTGCCAAACACTGTGTCAGGCTCTGGGCATGCAAATATAGAGCTCACATTCTCATGCTGTTAAAAAGCACATACAGGCAGAAGTGTGCTGCTAAATGTTTAATAACTGATTCTCCCTAAAATTGTATCTAACACATTTTCAAGTTTGATTTGTTTTATTAACAATTTATCCATCATTTTATTCAATCTAGACAATCATAGTACATTAAATCAAACCATGACTTATAGTTTGTTGATTTCTGAGGTATAAATGATCACATTGAAAATTTAATAATCAGCTCTCCTCAACAAGTTGAATCTGCCTCTAGAACATCCCTGAAACTAGGAGAGTGAAGACTGTGGAGTGCTATGAGATTACAGAACCTTCAAATATATCCTTATCAAAAACCAATCAGTACTACCAACAGCAAGTTATTTTATTCTAGAAATTAGTTTGCTTTCATCTATATTGATTTCCAGTAGAGTTAGAAAACAAACTGTCACAAGGCTTCACTGGATAATGTTTCTTATCATAATATTTTATAGGGAGTTAGCAATTTTAGAGGTACTTGGTACATCTTCCCTCCCCCCTTTTTTTTTAAATTCTTGTACAGGAAACTAAAGACGCCGATTGGTGAAATGAATTTCCCAAGGTCCCAAAGCTAGTTAATGATAGAACTTGTATATGAACCAACTCTCAGGACAATATTATGTTTTTCTTCATGTTCTTACATCGAATCCTGATTCTCAAAGTCATCCCTATCTATCTATAAAATCTATCTATCTATCTATCTATCTATCTATCTATCTATCTATCTATCTATCTATCTATATTTCCCCTCAACATGTCTTTCTTTGCTATAAGGTTGAATTTATGAATTTTCCAGTTTGCTATTCAAGACCTCCTATAATCTGTATCTGACCAATGTGCAAAAATTATGCCTCCAAATTCCAACTTAAATAAAATTTTCTCCATGAGACCATGTTTGATATATCCCCACCATTTTCTTTAGGATGAGTTTTCCAATCCCATCAACTACTACTTTTCCATTATCTTACATGTAACTGGGACATATAATTATATTTTTCACATTGTACTTATGCGGTAGATATGTATTTAAAATATATTAACATATGTATATATGTATACATATATGTCTATATAGATGAATAGATGATTAATAGATGATGGAGAGAGACAGAGGGAGAGAGAGAAAGGGAGAGGGAGAGGGAGAGAGAAGGGTATTTTATGTCTTGTGTAAACTTTTCGTAAATATGGTTTGTTTCCTTCCTTGTAATTATACTTGTAATTAGCACAGCGCTGGGAACAGAATGGGCATTGAATCAAATACTTTTGTTTTCTTTATTGTTTAATCCTCATTCTCTGACTGCCTATGAATAACACACAGAGCTCTTTATTTTGCCACCTTTTCTTTGTTGATAATAGCAGCATCTTTTTAGTTACCTTGAGGCAGGATGGCTGTGTAGTAGATAGAGTGCTGGGACTGAAATTAAGTACACCTCAAGTCTAACAGCTTCAGAGCCATAATAGCCATTTGACCTTGAGCAAGTAACTTAACTTCTGTTTGCCTCAGTTTCCTCTTTTGTAAAATGGAGATAAGAGCACCTACCACCTAGAGAAAAATCAAATGAAATAACAATTGCAATGTACTTAGCTCAGTGCCTGGCACATGAGAGATCTCTACATAGATGTAAACCACCATTATCACCATATTGTCCAATGGAATGTAAGTTCTGGACGAAGCCAAGCTGGTGGAGGAGAAGCACAAACTTTATATTCTAGAACCAGAGGGCACAAAAGAAATGGAAAGAATTCACCAATCACCTCTTTAAAAAGATCCCAAAAAGAAAACTCCTAGGAATATTGTAGCCAAATTCCAGAGTTTCCAGGTCAAGGAGAAAATACTGCAAGCAGTCAGGAAGAAACAATTTGAGTATTGTGGAAACACAATAAGGATAACACAAGACTGTAATGCCATGCACTAGCAGCTTTCCAGAAGAATGCTACTGTGAACAGCCTTTAAGGTTCTGATTACACAGTATAGTAAATACTCTAGTTATTCCATAACAAATCAAAGCAAAACATTCACAGAAAATCAAGGTACAACATTCACAGTATTACAACTTATATTCACAAACTGTTTGTCATTAAAATGGCCACATAGTTTTCACCAAAGTGGTCACAATATTAAAACAAAAAAAGAACAATCATCTCAAAGTACAATAGTGAAAGTCTTCCACTCATGGGGCACACTTAAATTAACTCAATCAGTCATTTGTTCAACAATCAATTACTAAGTAAAATCACAATATAGTCTCAAAGTACAATAGTCAAAATCTTCCATTCATGGGGCAAATCTTCCACTCATGGGACAAACTTAAGTTAACTCAATCAGTCACTTATTCAGCAAACAAATATTAAATATCATTAATCATTAAGTACAATAGAAAATACCGACACTCCACCCCTACATCACTAGTAAACTACAATTTCTTCATTACTCAGTACCCACAGAGAGGTCTTTTCATCTTGACTTGGGGGCAGTTCTCAGATTCCCTCAACCCCCGTCCATGGACCCAGATTCTACCTGGATGTGCCAGACTGTCACCTGAGTTTAATGGCAGACAGCTCTCAGTTCCTTGTCCAGCTCTCTGGGTAGGTCCTGCTCCACACCGAAATTTTATAGGGTCCAGCCCATCTGAGATCCTTCATAATTTCTGCTTCCAGGAATTCAAGTCTAAATCCAGCCCAAAACAGAAAAAGTCTCAGCATCCGGGTCATGGCTCCTCAGTCTTCTCCTGGGCTCCTCTGTCCCTTGGGTTCCTGGGCTCCTGTTCAGAAGAAGCTCCACCACCACAAGTTCTCAGGAAATTCTGGATCATTTCTCAATTTTCTCTTCTGTAGCTTCTCTGCCACCAGATGCTGGTCCCAAGAAATTCTGCCTGTGCCACTCTGGGGCATTTCTTATATACAATGCGTTAGCTACTTCCTGTTTTCAGCCAACACCTTCCTGTTATGTCAGCAATAGGAGACAGGGGTTCATACCTTCTGTTTCCCCAACAGAGGCTTGATATTAAGTGCTAAGTACATGCTACCTTTTCCAACACAAAGGTAGCATTACCATTACAAAGACTAAGCAGCTTTTACATTAAGGGTTCAAATGGCTTGGAATATGATATTCTCAAGGTCAAAAGAGCTAGGACTAAAACAAAAAATCATCTACCCAGCAAAACTGAGTATAATGCCACAGGGGAAAATATGGTCGTTCAATGAAATAGAGGACTGTCATGTATTCTTGCTGAAAAAAAAAAAAAAACAACAGATCTGAATGGAAAATTTGACTTTTAAATACAAGAAGCAAGAGAAGCATGAGAAGGTAAACAGGAAAAAGAAATAATAAAGGACTTATTAAAGTTGACTATTCACATTCCTACATGGAAAAAACAACAATCGTAGCTCATTTTTTTGAGTTCAGGATGAGGATAGTTGAGGGGAATATATATATATATATATATATATATATATATATATATATATATGTGTGTGTGTGTGTGTGTGTGTGTGTGTGTGTGTGTGTGTATACATATGCATGCATGTATGTGTGTATACACATATGTAGGTATAGGAGGTGGTATGTGTATATAAATATGCATGTGAGTGTGGGCATATATAAGTTCATGTTTACATAGACAGAAGGCACAGGATGAGTTGAATATGAAGGGATGATATCTAAAAAATACATTTAAGAGGTGAGAAAGAAATCTATTTGGAGGAGAAAGGGAGAGACAGATTAGGGTAAATTTTCTCATATAAAAGAGGCAAAAAAATCCCCCCAAAATCTGTTACAATGGAGGGGAAGAGCAGGAAGGAGAAAGGGAACAGGACAACCAGATTCTCATTGAATTTGGCTTAAGTAGGTAATAACATACACACTCAATTGTGTATCTTATCCTACAGGGAAATAGATTATTAAGGGACAAGGTGGAGATGATAGAAGGGAGGGAAATTTGGAGGAGAGGGTAGTTAGAAGTAAACATTATTGAAAAGGGTTAAGGAGGACTTGTGAAACATTTGTGAAAAGGTATAAGGGTCAAAAAAGAAAATAGAATAAGTGGGGGGTGGGATAGGATGGAGGGAAATATAGTTATTCTTTCACAATTTAACTACTATTGAAATCATTTGGGTAACTACACCTGTATAACCTATATTGAATTGCTCATCTTTCCAGTGTGGGTGGGTGAGGAGGGAAGAAGGGGAAAAATCTGGAACTCAAAGTTTTAAAAACAAATGTTTAAAAATGTGTTTTTCACATGCAACTGGGAAATAAGATACAGCTACTGGGGTATAGAAATCCATCTTGCCCCCTTGGAAACCTAGGGGGTTGAAGTGGGAGGATATAAGAGAGAACAGATCAGGGCAACGGGTATTCAGTAGGCTTGCTATTGTGGGGTGGGGTATGGGGTAAAATGGGGAGAGAAAAGAATTTTAACTCAAAATTTTGTGGAAATGAATATTGAAAACTAAAAAGAAACAAAGAAACAAATAAATTTAAAAAAGAATGTAAGCTCTTTGTGAATATAATTGTTTCATTCTTTGCAATTATACTTTTAACTGTTATACTACTGGGAACATAGTAGGGATTGAATTAAAGACTTTTTTCCCTTTATTGTTTTATTTTACTTCTTGCACTTCTTAACTATGAATAATTGAAATAGGTCTTTCTTTTACCACCTTCTCTTCTCTATCAATTCTAGTAACATATTTCTTGCCATATACTGACATCTAGGTGGCACAGTAGATAGAGCATTGGGTCTGGAGTCAGGAAGACTTGAGTTCAAATCTGGCCTCAGATAGTCACTGGCTGTGTGAACTGGGTCAGGGCACATAAATGCTCCGTGCCTCTTTACCCAAATGTAAAATAAGGATAATAATAACAATTACCTCTTGGTTGTTGAGAGAATCAAATTTATACAAAGCTTACTGTATGCTGGGTCAAGTACTGTGCTAAATGTTTTATAGTTATTATCTAATTTGATTCTCACCAGCACCCTGAGAGATAGGTGCTATTATCCCCATTTTGCAGATAAGGAAATTGAGACAAATACAAGTTAAGCGCTAAATATTTGCAAAATGCTAAGTACAGACCATGACACATAATAGGAGATAAATAAATGCTTCCTTTCTTCTAGTCAAATGGGTTCATAACTTCAAAGTCAATCTCATCTCTTCACATTCACACACTCTGCTTATATAATTCATTTCTAAGGCATGCCAGTCATACATCCCAATCATCTCTTATATCTGGCCCCTCCTCTCCATTCGCATAGCCACCACTTTATGTTCTAATCTGCACCTTGACAGTCAGTAGTGTTCTCTTACTCAGTCTCCCTAACTCTATTCTTTTTGTTGATCAATCATTTTAAAGTCATGTCTGACTCTTCATGACCTCATTTAGAGTATTCTTGGCAAAGATACTGGAGTGGCTTGCCATTTCCTTCTGTAACTCCTTGGACAAGTGAGGAAACTGAGGCAAATAGGGTTAAGTGACTTTGCTAGAGTCACACAGCTAATAAGTGTCTGAAGCTGGATATGAAAGCAGAAAGAAGAGGCTTCCTGGCTCCAGGCTTAGCATTCTATCCACTGCACTATCGAGCTGCCATTCTTGCTCCTTTTCCAGAAAACTGCCAAAATAATACCTTTAAAGAACAAATTTGAACACACCACATGTAACATTTTCATGGCTTCCCATAAATCGATTCTAGATTTGTTTCAAAAATCTAAGTCAAGTCTAATGGCCCAGAATGTTCAGACTGCTCCCCCGCCTGCTTTTTTCAAATTAGGCTAATAGCTTCCTTTCTTCATTGTGCAGCGACATCTCTTTTGTCAAGGATTTTTGCCAGCGACAGTGGCCTAATAAGCACAACTTCTAGTCCTTTCAGAATCTGAGACTTAGTTCTCTTTGGTCGTTTGACTAGAAATTCTCAAGAGGAAATGTATTGATCCTTTATTATCTACCAGTTTTGCCAATCCACTCCCACTTCAATATTTTTACTCTGTAATTTCTAGGCCAAGTGGCATTCATCTTCATGGAGAAATAGCAATAAGAGACAATGGTACAGTTCTGCTTTCTCTCTGTTGTTAGATATCCACCCCAAGCAGCAGAGCTTCTTTGATCTCTCACTTTCACAGAATATGTCTTAAACTAAGAAATGAATTGTATTTATTATAGTTGGTTTCCATTATCTTACTGTTAACTTCAACACTTCTGAAATTTTTTCGCAGGATTTACCCAAGTTTATATTCATCTTGTTTCCTGACCTTCCTTTCATTTTCTGTTCATATCCATTCTAAATCTGTTTTTAAAATATTCTTCTGCATTTGTATCAGCCCTTTCAAACCACTGTCATTGTATGCTCCTTAAAATTAATTCCTTTTTTTCCCTCAGAACTTGATTTTCTAGCATTATCCCTGCTGGGATGACTTTACCTGGAGAATGTTAAATAATGGGATCCTAGCTATACCACCTTTGACCATTTAAAAAAAAAATCAGCTCTCCTAACATTTAGGCTCCATATCCAGAACTCTTCTCTTTTTTCTATTGCCACATCTAAGGGGCAGCATTCATTTCATCTCAATGTTTCTATCTTTTTCATCCTAGCATATACTTGCTTTTTAGGGAGAATCAATTCTATAATGGAATTTCCCATTCTTGCTTTATGCCGGTTTTGAAGGACAAATTTTTTTTAATTTTTTATTTTATTTTATTTTTTTAAACAAATGCTTTATTAACTTCTGTTTTACATCATTCATTTCTGCCAGATTTTGAGTTACAATTATTTCCCCCCTGTTATTCTCCTACCCAACCTCCCAGAATAGCAGTCCCACAAGATATCACTTCCTCCAATCTGCTCTCTCCCATACCTTCTCCCATACCCCCTTCGACTTTTCCATTAGAGGAAGGTGAATCTTTGCGTCCCAATGCCTGCACATCTTATCTCCCAATTATAGGCAAAATAGTATTAATAACAGTATTTGTATATATTTGAAACATTTAATCTTAAGACCTCGAATTTCAGATCCATTTCCTTCCTCCCTTGTCACCCATTCCCTCTGGGGAGATAAGTGATTCAGTATATGTTGTACATGTCTAGCTATGCAAAACATTATCATAGTAGATATATTGTACAAGGCTGCTTATAATTCCCTCCCACTCATCCCACCCCCCACCTGGTCCATTCCCTACATGATCCTGTCCCTTTTCTATAGTGGGTACTTCCAACCTCCCCTCCCCCCAAGGATGCCCTCCCATCCATCATCCCTCCTCTCATCCCCCTTCCCCCTATTCTGCTGCAGGTTGAGATATCCCATTGAGTATGTATATCATTCTCTCCCTGAACCAAATTCAGTGAGAATGTGGATTTGCCTTTTTTTTTCCTTTCCTATTCTCCCCCTCCCTTGCAACCACTTCCCCTTCCTTCTTCTACATGAGATAGTTTACCCTACCCTGTCTTTCCCCATCTCCTCTTGCCACTTTCCTCTCTCACCTCATAAGTTCATCCCTTGAGTATTCTCCCTTCCCAACAAATTCAACCTATGCCCTCTATCCATATAACTGTAACCATATACACACACATTCACATATGTATTCATATGACCACACCCCCTTCTTCCATTATTTTCATAGTGAGAAAGATATCATCAGTCACAGATATTGCTTTTCCATATAGGAATGTAAATAGTTCAACTTTGATAAGGTCCTTTTGATTTCTTTTCCCTGATTACCTTCTCAGGCATCTCTTCCTTCTTGCGTCTGGATGTCAAATTTTCTATTCAACTCTGGTTTTTTCCTCAAGAATGCTTGAAAGTCCTCTATTCCACTGAATGACCATATTTTCCCCTGAAACAAAATACTCACTTTTGCTGGGTAGGTGACCCTTAGGTTCATTCCCAGCTCTTTTGCCCTCTGGAATATCATATTCCATGCCCTTTGATCCCTCAGTGTAGAAGCTGCCAGGTCCTGGGCTATTCTGATTGTGTTTCCACAATATTGAAATTATTTCTTCCTGGATGCTTGTAGTATTTTCTCCTTGATCTGGGGATTCTGGGACCTGGTTATAATATTCCTGGGAGTTTTCATTTTGGGATCTTTTTCAGGAGGTGATAGGTGGATTCCTTCAACCTCTATTTTGCCCTCTGGATCTAAAACATCAGGGCAATTTTCCTTGAGAATTTCTTGAAGGGTGATTTCTAGGTTCTTTCTTTGATCATGGCTTTCAGGTAGTCCAATGATTTTTAAATTGTCTCTCCTGGATCTATTTTCCAGGTCAGTGGTTTTTCCCATGAGATATTTCACATTGCCTTCTAATCTTTCCTTTGTTTGGATCTGCTTAACAGCTTCTTGATTTCTCATAAAGTCATTAGCTTCCATTTGCTCCAGTCTAACTCTGAAGGAATGAATCTCCTCAGTGAACTTTTGAGATTCTTTTTCCATCTGGCAAATTCGACTTTTTAAGGCATTCTTCTCCTCGTTGCCCTTTTGGGCCTCCTTTGCCATTTGAATCAGTCTATTTTTTAAGGTGTTGTTTTGCTCAGTCAGGCTGTTGACCCTCATTTCATACTTTTCCTGCATCCTTCTCATTTCTCTTTCCAATTTTTCCTCCACTTCTCTTATTTGATTTTTAAAATCCTTCTGAAGGTCCTCTATGGCCTGCAACCCGCTCATGTTTTCCCCTGGGGCTTTTGGAGCAGGACTTCTGACCTCACAGTCCTTTTCCTGCTCTATGCCCCCAAAATAGGAGTCTAGGGTTGCATTTTTCTGTTTCCTTTGCCTTGGCATGTTGCCACTTGATTACCTGACTTTTGGGCTTGTTGCCACACTATTGCTTTAAAGCCAGATAGAGGAATTTTCGTCCCAAACCTGTGGGGGGCAACTTCCATTTCTGGCAAGCTGTAAACCCACCCACGACTTCCACCCTTGATCACAATCCAGATCCAGGGAGGTTAAAGCAAGAGCGATTACCCCCCAAGACTGATCTCTGGATCTCCCTACAATTAATTGCAGGCCAGGAGCTGGAGCTGCCTCTGAAAACTACAAAATGGCGTGTCTCCTCAGTGGCTTCTAGCCCCCAGGGGAGGGAGCTGACGCATTCCCCCAAATACAGGTCCCAAAGTCCATAGGACACTAACCTCTTACTTTGTCCTAGGCATGTCTATGTTGATAATTCTGGAGTCACCATGGCTGCTGGTGTTCTGGGGTTCCTCCATCTGGCTGCTGGCCCTGCCACCCTGGGGCTAAAACCTCGGCTTATGTGGACCTGGGCTCTGCTTGGCTCCACTTCCTGCGCTCTGTGCATTGCATGCTGCCTGCTCCCAGACCGCTGTGCTGGTCCTTCCTGCAGGGCTGTTGGGCTGTCCTCAGTGGGAGCTTAGCTTCTCTGTGTCTTTCTGTGGGTGCTGGGGCTCCAGAAGTTGTTCAGAGTCCCCTTTTACATAGTTTGGGGGGAATCTGGGGCAGAGTGGCTTGGAGGAGCTGTTTCTACTCCGCCATCTTGGCTTCGCACTCCTGAAGGATAAAATTTAATGAAGCCAATTCAGAAATCTTTAATGGCTTTGCTTTTGGAAGAAAGAAGGAGAACTCCATCAGATATCTGGATAATTGAAATCACTAATCCTTACTCTGTTATACCACTCTGATACAATGGTGAGGTGTTTCCTGAACTGCTCATCCATTGTTTTTTTTTTTTGTGTGTGTGCCAATGTGGACCATAGTTGCATCAAACATGAAATCATAATTGTTTCTCCCTCAATTAGCATTAAATTATATTCTCTCTGTTCTATTTTCCCCTTCTAATTCCTTGAATATTGGGTAAGAGTATTGTAATGTTAATGGGATATAAGATCTTCCCCACCCATTAATAGGCCTCACATGCAGCCCATTAAGGGAAGCTTCTTTAGGGTGGCTTGCTTTTAGGAAGGCTTTCACCTTTTGCTAATTTCCATTTAGGCACTGAGTCAAAAGGGTTGTGATGCCTTCTGGCTCAGAGAAATGTATGTATATATATATATATATACATATATATATACATATATATATGTATATATATATATATACTCTGAGTTGATATCTTGCTTTGGGGGCTCATTTATGAAAAATGATCTTATAATTCCCTGGTCTAGATTCTGAGTGACTATAGGTTCAGAGCCCCCTGATTGCTCAGAAGTAAAGGGTCTCTAAATCCAGGGATGTATGTAAAGTGTATACATGATTCAGGCATTCAGAGCCCTGTCTGTTGGTCTTTATTTTCTCAGTATTTTTTCTGTTTGTATTTTGTCTGAAGTTTAGGATGCTGACTTTTCCCCTGAACTAGTGAATAAAATTTAAAAAAGATTGTTGACCCTTTAAACGGTTATTTTTCCTAGTAGAGCAGATCTAAGAAACTGCTAGCAGCCATTCTGGGTTTGCCAGTGTGGTTGCCTCTAAAAATATACCCATTACTTACAATATTACTGTTGAAAAAAGCATAAACATAGAGCTGATTTTAATCCCAGATTTCAGTCCAGTTAATGCCAGTGATACTTGTGGAAGCAAAGTGAATTCTGTGCTTTAGGACCTCAAATTCATGGATTATTGCCGAAATTTTGGATGTTTGCAAAGACACATGTGGAGATTTTTTCTTTAAGTAGAGGCCATTTCTTTTGAGTTTTGTCTCCTGTGAAGTTTAGGGTGGATATTTCATTCTTTTTTCAGTAGTTACTCATGGTGGCATCTAGTTTGGAGATGAGATAAAGGCATTTTTTCTCTCTCTTCAATCTTTGGGTTTTAAGTCTGATTACTTTTACAGGAAACTAGGAAAAATCTCCTTGCCTTTTCTACTGTCATTCCAGTATGTTAGAACTACCAATCTCATTCTCAAGGAGAGATACACAGCCAGACAAAGGTATTAGCCATCTATATCTATTTATTAACCTATTCCAAATTCATCTGGTTACTATTTGTGCTTCATGGGTCTTAACAAATGGCAATTAATAAATAATATCATTTTCCTTTGCATATGGGGCTTCTCCAAATCTCCAAGGCATTGGCTTCTACAATGAGTATAAATAGTTTAAAATTCATTATCATTCTGCTGGTAGAAGAACTAATCCCAATATGCCAAATGCTACTGCTAAAGCCATTGTTCCTAAGGGGTTCATGTATGTACATACATGCAATAGGCACATGTGCATATATATTTAAAATGTACATGTATATGTATGTAGGTGCATGTATATGTATTCAATATATACATGTACATAAAGAGGAAGTGGTATATACATTTGGACACATGTGTAGCTATATATACTTTGTATTTACGGGCATCAGAATTCTAGGCAAATATTTGGAAATTGTGCTGGATGTTCTTCTGGGTAGGAAATACTGACGGTGTTTATTATTCCACTTGAAAACATGAATTCCTTCTTGTGTCCTTGGAATCTAGAATGTTCTTATAGGTATGTCTTATGAAACAAATAGGTTAAGTCATGTAACCCCCCTGTTATCTGTAAAATGGGCTTTCTGGACTATCTTATTAACTGAGTTATTGTTAGCTTCAACTGAGATGACTTCTTTTTAATTTTTCCCAATTATATATAAAAACAATTTTAACTTTCTTTTATTTCACATTTTGAATTCCAAATTCTCTCCCTCATTTTTTCCTTCCTCTCCTCCCCTCATTGAAAAGGCAAGCACATTTTTGTAGGTTATACATGTATAGTCATGCAAGACACACTTCTGTAAGCTATTCTGTGAAAGAAAACACAGACAAAAAAAGAAAAATAAAGTAATGAAAAGGTATCTTTGATGCTCTACTGGTTCTTTCTCTGAAGAGGGACAGCACCTTCCATCATAAGTCCTACAGAATTGGCTTGGAGCATTGTATTGCCAGAAATAGCTAAGTTATTCAGAGTAGATGATCATGCAATATTGGTGTTACTGTAACACCTGATTTTGGCTGTTTAAAGTTACATGTTAAAAGGCTTATCCCTCATTAATAATGAAAAAGAACAGAGACACTACTTTAATAGTTATTTATGCATTGATATGTAAATAGGCCAGATAAACATGATGGAAAATTCATATGTTTATGATTATAAGTGTATGTAAACACGTCATACATGTATGTGTATATGTGTTTGTAACACACATATATGTATATTCCATCTTTCATCTATATGTGTACATATTATACCAAGGTAAATCATATAGAATTTTATTGAAATTCCAAAAATTACCTTTAGGGTATTTATTTATTTTTATTTATTAGGACTTATAGATTTGTACAGTTTTCTTGGACCTAAGAATAATAAGATCATATTACATTATCTCCATAATATTTCATAAATTTTCACTTCACTCCCTGCTTCCTACAGGCACAGTTCTAGTACTGGTATTTATTCCTGCCCACCAATAATGCACATATACTGTTGAATGTCCTAAAAATGCCTTAAATATTAGGAGGCACTATTTCTGATAAACTCATTTTGTTGATACTCTCTCCTCTCTAGGTTTCCATGACACTTTTTTTTTCTCCTGATTTTCTTCTTCCCAACCAGCCATCCTCAATCGCTTTTGCTGGATCTTTCTTCAGGTCATAGCCTCTAAAGGTGGGTATCCTCCAAGGTACTCTGCTGTATGCTCTTCACTTCTCCCTCCTGCCTCTTAAAATCACTATTCTCTCTAACTGCTCCTGATTCACTCATCATGTTTATGCTGGTAATTCTAAGATATATTTATGAAGCCCAAAATTTTCTCATAATATCCAATCTCACACATTTGATTGCTTTTATACATCTCAAACTGGATGTCCTGTAAATATCTTAAACTCAATATGTTGAAAACAGAACTCATTATCTCTCCTTCTCGCACCAAAATAAATGGATAAATAACTCTACTGAATTTCCCTATTACCGTATTGTATACTATCATCTTCCCATTCACCCAGACTCACACCCTTGGTATTATATTCAACTCCACATTGTCTCTATCAGCTCCTCCTCAAATCCTATCTGTTGACAGGTCCTATTGATTTTACCTTAATAATATGCTGTGAATTGAATGTTTTCCTTCTTCATTTCTAGGTTTCCTTCAAGTGTCAGCTAAAATTCCACCTTCGATGAGGTTTTTTTTTTTCCCCATCCACCTTAATGATAGTGCCTTACCTCTCTTGATTATCTCCAATTTAGTTGCCTTTCAGAATGAAATTATTGGCTTAAACGTTTTGTGACTGTTTCTTTGAACTGGAAAACACCTTATTTTATGATTATTCTCTGAATGGATGCTGGTTAGATGTGGTACTTGGAAAATTTTGATGTGAAATGTTTCTTAGCAAAGTATATAGCAGTTTACAGGAAGAAATTTGAAGACTTAAGCATCCAAAGCAGGAAGACAAGAGTTCAAAATTTGTTTTGGGCATTTTCTAGTTTTGGATGAATGGATCATTTTTTTCCCGTTCTCAATTCATGTTGCCTTAGCCGTAAAATGGCCATACAAGAGCAGTAAAACTTATTTCACAGGATTTTCAAAGGGTTCAAATGAGATAATGTATAAAAATACTTTGTAAATCTTAATTATATAATCAAATTATGGTCTACACACAAAAATTTATTATATTTACATGTGGGCATAACATTTCCACATATTATACATGTGCATAAACACAATACATGTAAATATAAGTGTGAAAGTATGTTTCTATATATCTATCTGCACATGCATGTATATAATGTATATATACAAAACACATGTACACAAGATATACTTTTATGTTTAATATTTATTAACATTTTTTTATATTACTTTTTAGGTAACTTGGTGGCTCAGCAGTTAGAACACCGAGACTGGAGTCAGGAAGACCTTAGTTCAAATATGACTTCACTCATTTATTAGCTGTGTGACCATAAACAAGTCATTTAACCCTGTTTGCCTTAGTTTCCTCATCTACAAAATGAGTCAGAGAAGGAAATGGCAAACCATTCCAGGTCCTTTGCCAAGAAAGCACAAATGAGGTCACAAACAGTGAACTTGAAAAAGGACTAAAAATGTTACTTTCTTAAGTATAATAAACTACAACAATAAATAATATCCTGATTTATGGCATTTATTTCTGAAGTATATCTTCTGATACATACTGAAAACTTAGCAACTGGTTCTCTGGTATGATCCACCAACCAAAGCTGTAAATCTTGCGGAGTATATGGATTTTATTTGTTTTCTGAGGGTAAGTCTATCATGACAAACATTTTGAATATGGATAGATGAATGGGCATGACTTTGGGCAGGTATTGTAAACACCCTTTAGTGTCTTCATCTATAAAATTAGGAGGGTAGGAATGGACTAGAGAGTCACTAGCACTCTTTCTGGCTCTAGATAGACAATCCTCTGGATAATTTATAACCAGCTTTCTTAGTGGATGGAGGATGAGACTTGGAAACAGATGAACCTACATTTATTTCCTGACTCACATTGAAGCTGTCTGTGTTGTCGTGGGCAGGGATCCCCAAAATCAATGTGCTTTAATACAGCTCTTTTGGAATCAAAGTTGCATTAGAAAGAGCAGTTTCTTCTTCTAGGAAGGAAAGATTTATACTCTATATACAGATGAAGTTAGAGGTATAATCCCTATCTCTATGATCTGGGCAATGAAGGAATCATATGCTTACCAAGTGAAAATCCTGTACTGGCTCCCGTTCTGGTCCCCTTAAGTGGCTTATGCCCTTTGCACTCCCTATTAAATTAAGTCATTTATATTATTTGTCTTCTTGTTGTGGTGCATCTCCCCATTAGTTTGAGAACAGAGATTATATATTTTTAATGTTCTCAGCACTAATCACTATGTCTGACACAAAAGTGGTATTTAATAAATGTTTATTCATTGAATTAATAAGTCATTTATATTCACTTGTTAATATGTGACATTCATTAAGTACTTATTTGCTCTATAAAGATAAAAGCTATGTAATCATTGGTCTGTGTTTCCTCTTTGGAAGAAGGGAGACACCCAAATCAAAATGCATTTTTTTTTTTTTTGCTTATGGAAGGCAATTGGGGTTAAATGACTTGCCCAAGGTCACACAGCTAGTTTTTCTGTTAAGTGTCTGAAGCTGGATCTGAACCCAGATCCTCCTGACTCCAAGGCCAGTGCTCTACTCACTGAGCCACCTAGCAACCGAAAGGCATTCTTTTTTTTTGGAGGTCAATTGGGGTTAAGTGACTTGCCCAAGGTTATTTTTTGTGTTAAGTGTCTGAGGCCAGATTTGAACTCAGGTCCTCCTGACTCCAGGGTTGGTGCTCCATTCACTGCTCCACCTAGCTGCCATGATCAAAAAACATTTATTAAGAGTTTATTACTACCTGCCAAGAAAAACTCGGGAACTTCACCATCATAATTATAAAATATTCATGCAAATAAAATAAAAATTAAATAATCAGAGAAATATCAGTTTATCATGGTTGATCAGGGTCAATATAATAAAAATAGCAATTTATCCAAACTAATCTATTCAATACTATCCATTTTCATAAAAACATATATGGAGCTAGGAAAAATAATAACAAAATTCATTTGGAAGTAAAAGCAATCAAGAATATCAAAGGAATTAATGAAAAAAATGTAAATGAAGGAGTTTTAGCAGTACCAGATCTAAAAAAATGATGCAAGAAAGTAATTATTGAAACTATGTGGTATTGGTTAATAGAAAGGTGGATCATTGGAAGAGAGTAGGCATGCAATGAGCAGTGGTAAATGTTTACAGTAACCTAATGCTTCACAAATGTCAAGATTTTAGCTTTTGAAATAAGAACTCACCATTTGGCCAAAATTGTTGGGAGAACTAGAAAGAAGTCTAGTAGAAATTGGGTATAGACCAATATCTTACACCATTTACCAAGATAAAATCAAAATGGATTAAATGACCTAGATATAAAGAGAAACATTATGAGAAAATTGGAACATGAAGATATTAGCTATCAGACTTATAGATAGGAGAATTCATGAAAAAAAAAATAGACGGTATTGTGAGATGGAGAATAGAAAATTTTGATATCTATTTATTCACAGATAAAACCAATGTAGGAAAGATTAGAAGGAAAGCAGAAAATTAGGAAACATTTAATAGATAGTTCCTCAAAGTTCTCATATTTCATCATATTTTCTCATATATAGTGAAATCTCTCAAATTTATAAGATCATTAATCATCCACAATTGAAAAGTCGTCAAACAATATGAACAGCAATTTTAATAAAGAAATCAAAACTATCTATGGTTGTATTAAAAAAGTTTTAAATCATTGTTGAATAGAGAATTGCAAATTAAAACAACTTTGAGATATAGTCTACATCCATCATATTAGCTAAAATAACAGAAAGTGAAAAGGACAAATGCCTGAAGGGGATGTGGGAAAAATGGATATTAATACACTGTTGGGGGTGACTGTGAATTGGTTCAACCATTTTGGAGAATTTTCTAGAATTATGCCCAAAGAGTTATAAAATTGTATATACCTTTAGAACCAACAATATACAACTATTAGGTCTGTTTCTCAAGATGATCAATGAAAAAAGGGAAATATACATACATACATACATACATTCATACATACATACGTACATATGTGTATATGTGCATCAGCTTTTTTGTGGTGGCAAAAACACAGGAATTTTTGGCATGCCCACTAACTGGGAAATGACTAAACAAGTTGCGGTATATGATTGCTATGAAAAACTACTGTATTTTAAGAAATGACAAAATGATTGATCTTAGACAAAAACAAATGGAAAGAAATAACGAAAAGTGAAATGAGCTGACCCAGAGAATATTGCATAGAGTAACAGGAATATTGTTCAAACAATTGTGAACTAAGTTATTCTAATTATTACAAATTCTCAAATCAACTACAAAGGACCCATGAAGGAAGATGCTATCCACCTCCAGAGAAAGAACGGAAAAATAAGAGTATACACGGTATTGTGTGTGTGCATGTATGTGTGGGTGAGTCTGTGTGTGTGTGTGTGTGTGTGTGTGTGTGTGTGTGTGTGTGTGTGTGTGTGTGCATGGAATGGTGGCATTCTCTAGTGGTGGTTTGAAGGGAGGCAAAGGAACAGTTCAGAAATTAAAATGTAACAAAAATAAATGAGCATTTTAAAAGAGTTTATTATATATAAGGCACTGTGCTAAGCAGTGGAGTTAAAATGTAAAATCAAAACACTTACTGTCCTCAAGGAGCTCATAATCTCATAGAAGTAAAACCATACAAATGACTGTGCCCAGACAAAATATGTTTGGGTGGGCCACAAATTACAGTGTCCTTATCTAGTGGATACAAAAGATTACAAGTGATTGTTCCTATGCTGAAAAATTTGTCATCCAAAGAACAATCCAGAGCATATATAAGGGGGGAGAGAGGATTTTTTTTTTTAATCCACTGCAGGATATATCAAAAGAAGGGTGCTGGCTTTTTTTCTGATTTTGTCAGAGAAGTGACATGAAGGGAGAAATCAGATGAACCTGTAGATGATGGAAGAGAACCAATAAAGAAAATTCAACTTTTAGCTCAGATTAACAAAAAGGGTTGAATTTCCATGATCAGAATAGCAACACTGGCCAAGATTTCTGTAAGCCCTTTCTTCCTCCAGTATTTAGCAATGACATGAAAAATGTACTATGCCTCTCTTAGACTTCTCATCACAACACAACTTGTGCTCCAATTATTCATGCACATGTCTGTTCTCCCACAGCAGCTCCTTCAGACCAGGGACCATGTCTTACATAGCTTGATATACCTTAGTGCTCTGTGGTAATAAACAAAAATCTGCTGACTGAATATAGAATGAGATTCAGAAGGTGTGAGTACACCCATACTAAGAATTTTAAGAAACATACAAATGCTCCTTTAATACAGACAGCAGATAGAGCGCCTACTTGGAATTAGTGACTCATCAAGACTTCAAATTTGGCCTCAGATACTTCCTAGCTATGTGACCATGAGCAAGCCACTTAATTCTGTTTGTCTCAGCAATCATCTATAAAATAAACTGGAGGAGAAAATGGTGAACTACTCCAGTATCTCTGCCAAAAAAACCTCAAATGGGGTCACAAAGAGTTGGACACACCTAAAACAATTCAACAACAAAACATGTTTCTAGAGAAACATATCACTCACCCAACATCACATGGTTTTATATGTGAGTCAGTATCTGAATCCAGGTATTCCTGAATTGAAAGATCATCAACTTAAACATTAGACATGTGTCCCCTGATAAGTCAAGGGTATGTTTTTGTAATGAAAAAAAAAATGAACTACTTAGAGAGGAGATGAAAGGCAACTGGATTTGACTCAAGAAAACAAGACAGAGGAGAGACAAGAGTTTTCTTTTGGTATTGGAATATTTTTTTTTTATTTAGAAGAAGGATTAAGATTTTTCTGTTTGGTCCTAGATACAGTGGATTGAAGGGGCAATGTAATTTTAGTCTTCATGTAAGGAAACACTTTGAACAATTAGCTTTCTTACAAAGTTAGTGGCTTCAGGAGCTCATTAGATTCCCTTCTGTGAATGAATTCTAGGAAAAAATTGCACAATTTAACATACAGAATTTTAACATATAGAATTTTCATTTTTTCCATGTTTTGTTAGATGCTTTGCAAATTAACTTTGAATTTTTGGACATCCAATGATTCTATAGACGAGAAGATAATTCTAAGACAATAGGAACAGAGAGAGTTCACATATTTGATTGGTTAGAAAATCAGCTTTGGAGTTGAAAGGACCTGAGTTCAAGTAGCACTTCTGATGAATACTGGCAATGTGAACTCAGGTACGTCATTTAATTTCTTCTGCTCTGTTTCATTCCTCATAAAATGTTGTTGGGGTAGATGACTTTGAACTTATACTCAGTTCTAGATTTATGATAGCATGTTCTTAGCATTTCTAAATAATGCTCTAGAAAATATGCCTATAAACAATTTTTCTGGTCATAGAGCACTGGGAAAGCGGTTTTAACTCATTGGACCTTAGTTTCTTAATTTGCAAACTCTTCTGGCTATGGATTGCAGAAAAATCTCTTGACAGAAATGATAAATAGAATCTTCTCACTAAGATCTCATATTAAAAAATAAAATCTTAAACAAAAATGTTAAAATACTAATTCTTGTTGGTTTGTTTATTAAGTGATCATACACTTTGGAAGAAAAAGCCAAAGAAATATTAACATTGGTGTTCAGCTTTTGTAAGATACTTGGGGAAGAAAAATCCTAGACAACATCTTCCCTTAATTTTTCATCAGAACCAGGGACTTATTTAGAAGGAGAGGAAGTGAATATTTTCCCAGTGAGGGGAAAAAAGGAAACAAAACAAAATGTCCTTGTTGTCTCTAGTTCGTTTCATTTTTCATGACAGCAAGTTCATTTTTCCCCTTAAATGCAAACAAGTCACAGTAAGCCTTGCTGGCAGGCAAAAATGATTATGGGATCATTTGTGTTTGCAGGACACAGAAGAATCAATCATGGATGTTTAGGGACTAACCACAGGAAATGTCTGAGAAGGCATACAGGTGGACTTGGGCAGAATAGGTTTTTTTTTTTGCAGTTCAGATAAGCTGAGAACTGACTGAACTGACTGAATGAATGCCCTCAGGTAGAATTTGTAATTTTCAAGTTCACGCAACTGTTATGAACATTTATTGCCAGGGGAGAGTAGGAAGACAAATTCGTCAATTTAAGAAAAGGAAAACAAACAAACAAAACCTCCAACTCCTAAAAACACATGTTTCTCCCTTTCATTGAAAAGGATTATTTGGAGAAAGGATGATGTTCTCTAGGGGTTCTTAAATGTTTTGTTTGCCATGGATTCCTTGGTCAATGTGGTTTAGCCTAAAGACTCTTCAGAAACACATTTTTTAAAAACGAATTAAAGGAAATGATAGAAGTCGTTAGAGGTTAGTGAAAATAAAGATGCATTTTCACTTCCCCATCTCCTCAAAGTTTGTGGACCCTCTGAAATATTTCCATGAACCCTCTAGGAAGCACATGAAACAACATTTACAAATGTCTGACCAAGAAATCATTTCAGCTTTTTTGAAAATAAAAACTGACCTTTTTTTCTTTTATTCATTATGCATAGCTCCATACACCTGTATTACTTTTATGGGTTATTTTTTGGGGGTTAAATATTATTTTATTTTTTCTAATTACATATAAAATAGTTTTCAGCATTCATTTTTATAAGATATTGTGTTTCATTTTTTCCTTCTTCTCTCCCTTCCATCTGCTAGATATCAAGCATCAAGTAAACTGACATAGCATATACATGTGACATCATGTAAACATATTTCCACATTAGTGACATTTTTGTTTTTGTTTTGGAGGGAAATTGGGGTTAAGTGACTTGCCTAAAGTCACATGGCTAGTTTTTGTAAGTGTCTGAGGCCATATTTGAACTCAGGTCCTCCTGACTCCAAGGCTGGTGTTCTATTCACTGCATCACTTAGCTACCCCTGTTAGTGACATTTTGGAGGAAAAAGAGCAAAAGTGAAAAGTCACAAAAGAATATAAAAATGGTATGGTTGGACCTGCATTCAGAATCCATAGGTATTTCTTTCTATGTGAATGGTATTTTCCATCACAGGTCTTTTTATAAATGGGCATGGATCAATATATTGCTGAGAACTAAGTCAATCATGATTGATCATCGCACAATGCTGTTATTACTGTTTACATTTTTTTCCAGGTTCTGTTTACTTCACCAGGCATTAGTTACTTTAAATCTTTCCAGGTTGTTCTGACATCTGTCTGTTGATCATTTCTTTTAACACAATAATATTCCATTATATTCATATACCACAACTTGTTTAGCTATACCCCAATTCATGGGTATTCCCTCAATTTCAAATTCTTTGCCACCACAAAAAGAACTGCTAGAAACATTTATTTTTGTACATGTGGGTTCTTTTCTCTTTTTTGTGATCTCTTTGGGATAAACACCTAGTAGTGGTATTGCTGGACACAGGGTATGCACACTTTCATAGGCCTTTGGATGTAGTTTCAAATTGCCCTACAGAATGGTTGGATCAGTTCACAACTCCACCAACAATAGGTTAGTGTTCCAATTTTCCCACATCTACTCCAGCGTTTATCACTTTCTTTTTCTGTCATATTAGCCAATCATATAGGTATGAGGAAGTGTCTAAAAGATGTTTTAATTTGCATTTCTCAAAGCAATACTGATTTAGAACATTTAATGGGATTTTAGATAGCTTTAATTTCATCATCTGAAAATTGCCTGTTCACATAGTTTGATCATTTATCAATTGGAGATTGATTTGTATTTTTATTTTTTCTCTGATTTTTTTCTCTTTTTATATTTTAGTTTACATCATTCATTTCCACAAGATTTTGAGTTACAAACTTTTTCCCCATTTTTCCCACCCCACCCAAAAGTGATGCCAATGAATATCTCCCCCAATCTGCTCTCTCCCATATCTACCCCACTCCCCCCTCTGTCTCTCCAGTAGGTGTAGCGGCAAGCACCCCAATATCCCCAGGGTGACTGCCAACACAGGTTCTTAGATCTGCTTTTCAAAAGGAAAGCAACTCAAAATGGGTTAACAATGGGTTAGCTTACTTTAATCAAACAAACATACATTGCCTAGTTCAGGGGAAAAAGGTCAGCACCCGAACTTCAGAGTTACAGAACTTACAGATCAAACAGGCTTCCAAACTGTCCTACCATTATATCAATACCAAATCACAGTTACCAGAGAGGGAAGCATCAACATCTGGGTTTTCAAAGCCGGGGGGCTCTCAACAACAGCTTCCCAGAATCTCATCTGGTCAAATCACACAACACTTCTCAAAGTGAGCCCCAAAGCAAAGCCTCTCCTCAGGGTTTATATAGCCTTCTCCTGCCTCATAGAATGTAACAACCTTTGGGACCCACTGCCCAATCACAAAGTATCAAGGTGTGGGCTTTCCTGAAAAACAAGCCTCCCACCACAGGCTCCAGGTGCACTTAAGCTAGGGGCAGGGAAGATCTTTAAATTTCCATTTCCATTACAGTAGGGCATGGTGAATAGCTATGCCACAATGCCTGTATATCTTATTTCCCAGTTACATGTAAAATAACAACAACAACAACAACAACAATATATTTAAACATTTGATTTTAAAACTTTGAATTCCAGATTCTTTCCCTTCCTCCCTTGTCACCTACCCTTACTGGGAAGATAAGCAATTCAATGTAGGTTGTACATGTGTAGCTATGGAAAACATTTCCATAGTGGATATATTGTGAAAGACTGACTATATTTCCCTCTATCCTGTCCCACCCCCTTCTTGTTCTATTCTCTACTTTGATCCTGTCCCTTTTCAAATGTAGGTGTTTCCCACTTCCCTCCTCCTAGCCCTCCCTTCCATCATCCCCCCTCTTATCCCTCTCCCCCCTAATATCCTGTATGGTGAGATACACTATTTAGTGTGTATGTCATTCCCCCCCTTAGCCAAATTCAGTGAGAATAAGGTCGATTCATTCCTTTTTTATTTCCTGTTCTTCCCCTTCTTCTAACAGGTTTCCTTTGCCTCTTCCATATGAGATAATTTACCCCATTATCTCTCTCCCCATATCCGTTCATTATATTTTTCTCTCACCTCTTAATTTTACCTTTTAAGTATTTTCCCTTCCTATTCAATTGGTCCTGTGCCCTCTGTCTATACATACCTGTACATATATATATATATATATATATATATATATATACACATATGTATCCATATATCTATATACCCTCCTATATAGACTTTTATATATGTATACATATATACACACATACATACACATATTACATAAACACACACATATATACATATATATATACACACACACATTTATATTTCCTTTAACTATCCAAATAATGAGAAAAGTTTCACAAGTTACAATTATCATTTTTCCATGTAGGAATGTAAGTATTTCAACTTTGATAAGTACCTTAGGATTTATTTTCCTTGTTTACCTTCTCATGCTTCTCTTGCTTCCAAATCTGAATGTCAAATTTTCTATTCAACTCTTTTTTTCTTTTCTTTTTTTTTAGGATCCGCAAATACATTCATATTAGACATTATTCCAGTTACAAAGGTGTATTGTACTAGGTGGGATGAAAGATGATAAAGAAGAAATAAAACCAAACAATTTGAAAAGAAAAAGATCATTTAGTTTGCTTCCACCAGGGTTCATGCTCAGTTCTTTCTAGTTATATATCTGGATGGTGCATTTCTCTCTTTCTTGAGTCTTTCGGGATTGACTTATATCACTGCATTGCTGAAAAGAGTCCATTCTGTCATAATTGGTCATCACAGATATGGTATGTCTGTGATTGTATACAATTTTCTTCTGATTCTACTCTTCTTGCTCAGCATCAGTTTGTATAAGTCTCTCCAGGTAATTATGAAATCCTTCACCTCCTCATTTCTTATAGCACAATAATATTCCATTACATTCATATACCACAACTTGTTTAGCCATTCCCCAATTGATGGGCACCCCTTTAGTTTCCAATTCTTTGCAACCACAGAAAGGTCTGCTATAAATATTTTTGTACATATGGTTCTTTCTCCCACTTCTATGATCTTTTTGGGATACAACCCTAGAAGTGGTATTGTTGGGTCAAAGGGTATGAAATTATTTATAATCCTTTGGGCATAATTCCAGATTGTTCTCCAGAATGGTTGGATAAGTTCACAACTACACCAGCAATGTGTTAGTGTTCCAATTTGTCCACATCCTCTCCAGCATTTGTCACTTTCTTGTTTTGTCATCTTAGCCAATCTGACTGGAGGGATGTGGTATCTCAGAGTTGTTTTGATTTGCATTTCTTTAATCAATAGTGATTTAGAGCATTTCTTCATATGTTTATAGATATCTTTAATTTCTTTCTCTGAAAACTGCCTGTTCATATGCTTTGACCATTTATCAATTGGGGAATGACTTGTATTCATATAGGTTTGGCTCAATTCTCTATAAATTTAGAAATGAGTCCTTTATCAGAGACACAAGTTGTAAAAATTCTTTCCCAATTTCCCATCTCCCTCTTGATCTTGGTTACATTGGCTTTGTTTGTACAGAAGCTTTTCAATTTAATGTAATCAAAATTATCCATTTTGCATTTTATAATGCTCTCTAATTCTTGTTTGGTCCTAAAATTTCCCCTCTCCACAAATCTGTCAGGTAAACTATTCCTTGCTTTCCCAAACTGATTACAGTATCATCTTTTACACCTAGATCATGCACCCATTTAGACTTGATTTTGGTATATGGTGTTAGATAAGGGTCTATGCCCAGTTTCTGCTATGCTGTATTCCAGTTTTCCCAGCAATTTTTGTCAAATAGTGCATTCTTATCCCAAAAACTGGGGTCTTTGGGTTTGTCGAACAATAGATTACTATATTCATTAACTGCCGGGTCTCCTGTGCCTAATCTATTCCATTGATCCACTACTCTACACCTCTGCCAGTACCAAGCAGTTTTGATGACTGCTGCTGTATAATACAGATTAAGATCTGGCATAGCTAGTCCACCTCCCCTAGCGTTTCTTTTCATTAATTCCTTTGATATTCTAGACCGTTTGTTTTTCCAAATAAATTTTGTTATTATTTTGTCTAACTCTGAAAAGTAGTTTTTTGGTAAATTGATTGGTATGGCACTAAATATATAGTTTAGTTTGGGTAAAATTGTCATTTTTATTATATTAGCTCGACCTAGCCATGAGCAATTGATATTTTCCCAACTATTTAGATCTGATTTTATTTGTGTGAGAAGTGTTTTGTAGTTGTGATCATATAAATTCTGGGTTTGTTTTGGCAAATAGATTCCCAAGTATTTTATAATGTCTACAGTGATTTTAAATGCGATTTTTCTTTCTATCTCTTGCTGTTGAGTTTCATTAGAGATGTACAGGAATGCTGAGGATTTATGTGGGTTTATTTTGTATCCTGCAACTTTGCCAAATTTATTTATTGTCTCAAGTAGTTTTGTACTTGATTCTCTAGGATTCTCTAAGTATATCATCATATCATCTGCAAAGAGTGAAAGCTTGGTCACTTCTTTGCCTAATTTGATTCCTTTAATTTCTTTTTCTTCTCTAATTGCTACTGCTAGTGTTTTTAGTACCAGATTGAATAAGAGGGGTGAAAGTGGACACCCTTGTTTCATTCCTGATCTTATTGGAAAGGCTTCTAGTTTATCCCCATTTCATATAATACTTACTGATGGTTTTAAATAGATGCTTTCAACTATTTCAAGGAAGGCTCCATTTATTCCTATACTTTCTAGTGATTTTAATAGGAATGGATGTTGTACTTTGTCAAAAGCCTTTTCTGCATCTATTGAGATAATCATGTGGTTTCTGCTAGTTTTATTGTTGATATGCTCAATTATACTGATTGTTTTCCTAATATTAAACCATCCTTGCTTTCCTGGAATGAATCCTACCTGATCAGAGTGTATTATTTTTGTGATAAATTGTTGGAGTCTTTTAGCTAATATTTTATTTAGAATTTTTGCATCTAAATTCATGAGGGAATTTGGTCTATAATTTTCTTTCTCTGTTTTATCTCTTCCTGATTTAGGAATCAGTACCATATTTGTGTCATAGAGTTTGGTAGGACTCCTTCTTCACTAATTTTCTGAAATAGTTTGTAGAGTATTGGAATCAATTGTTCTTTAAATGTTGATAGAATTCACTAGTGAACCCATCTGGCCCTGGAGATTTTTTCCTAGGGAGTTCATTGATGGCTTGTTTGATTTCTTTTTCTGAGATGGGGTTATTTAGGTAATTCACTTCCTCTTCAATTAATCTGGGCAACTTGTGATTTTGTAAATATTCATTCATTTCACTAAGATTGTCATATTTATGTGCATACAATTGGGAAAAATAATTCCTCATTATTTTTTTATTTCCTCTTCATTGGAGGTAGATTCACCCTTTTTATTTTTGATACTCATAATTTGGTTTTCTTCTTTCTTTTTTTATCATATTGACTAAGCGTCTATCAATTTTGTTGATTTTTTCATAAAACCAGCTCTTAGTTTTATTTATTAATTCAATAGTTTTCTTAATTTCAATTTTATTAGACTCACCTTTAGTTTTCAATATTTCTAATTTTGTACTAAATTGGGGATTTTCAATTTGTTCTTTTTCTAGCTTTTTCAATTGCATGTCCAATTCATTGACCTCCCTTCTCTCTGCTTTAATTAAGTATGCACTTCCCCAGAGAACAGCCTTTAATGCATCCCACAAATTTTGGTATGTTGTCTCATTATTATCATTCTCTTGAATGAAATTATTGATTGTTTCTATAATTTCTTGTTTGACCCACCAATTTTTTAGGATTAAATTGTTTAGTTTCCAATTAGTTTTTATTCTATATTTCCCTGCCCCTTTATTGCATATAATATTTATTGCATCATGATCTGAGAATGATGCATTTTATATTTCTGCCTTTTTGCACTGGATTGTGAGGATTTTATGCCCTAGTACATGGTCTATTTTTGAGTATGTACCATGCACTGCTGAGAAGAAAGTAAAGTCATTTTTATCCCCATTCAGTTTTCTCCAGTGACCCATCATATCTAGTCTCTAAGATTCTATTCCCCTCCTTAACTTCTTTCTTGTTTATTTTGAGGTTAGATTTATCAAGTTCAGAGAGGGGGAGATTAAGGTCCCCCACTAGTATAGTTTTGCTATCTATTTCTTCCTCCAATTCCTTTAACTTATCCTTTAGGAATTTGGATGCTATACCACTTGGTGCATATATATTAAGTAGTGATATTGCTTCATTCTCGATGGTGCCTTTTAG
Organism: Gymnobelideus leadbeateri; assembly: GCA_011680675.1. Classification (NCBI taxonomy): domain Eukaryota; kingdom Metazoa; phylum Chordata; class Mammalia; order Diprotodontia; family Petauridae; genus Gymnobelideus; species Gymnobelideus leadbeateri. Next base: position 435,101 of record WOXC01007151.1, on the reverse strand, counting down.
TAGGATATAGTTTCCTTCCTTATCTCTTTTAAGTAGATCTATTTTTGCTTTTGCTTTATCTGAGATAAGTATTGCTTCCCCTGCTTTTTTTACTTTAGCTGAGGTATAATAAATTTTACTCCAACCTTTTACCTTTACGTTTTGGGTATCCCGTTGTTTCAAATGTGTTACTTGTAGATAGCATATTGTAGGATTATGGTTTTTAATCCATTCTGCTATCCATCTCTGTTTTATGGGAGAGTTCATCCCATTCACATTCACAGTAGTGATGACTATCTGTCTCTTCCCCTCCATCCTGTTCCCTCCCCTGTTTATGTTTTTGTTCTTCCTTCTCCCTTCCCCTCCTTGAAGTTTTCCCGTTTGACTGCCCCCTCCCTCAGTGTTCCCACCTGGTGACCCCCCTTCTTAACCTACACTCTCCCCTTACTACTATTTCCCTCCCTTCTAATCCCCCCTTTAGTCTCCTCCTTTTCACCCCCCCCCCTTACCCTTCCAGTATCTATAGCACACAATAAGTTTTTATACTTATCAGAGTAAATTACTCCCTGTTTGATTCCAAACCAATGAGAGTAAATTTCAAACAATGCTCCTCTCTCTCCCTCCTTTTCCTGTATTTAATGAATTTATGTGTCTATTCACATTAGAATCTTAAATTTCACTGATTAAGTTGATCCCTCTTTGAACCAGAACCAGTGATAATAGTGTTTAAATGATGTGCCTCTCCCTCTTTCTTTCCCCTCTTCTATAGTGTTTTAATGCCTCTTCAGATGGCATATTTAACCTTTTCCTACCTCATCCTTTCCTTTTTCCCATTATAGTCCCTTTGATCCCCTTAATAGTTTTTTTTTTTAGACTTCAGGTTAGTGCATCCATACCCACACCCTCTATCTAAGTATAACCCTTGTGAAGGTCATATGCCATATAGGGATGTGAACATTTTGCTCTTTTTGCATCCCAAGTAATGAGCATGTGTGTATGAGTGAGCTCTTTTATCTTCTGATTCCAGGACCTCAGGACAGTTTTCTTTGACAATCTCTTGGAGGATGTTGTCTAGGCTGCTTTTTTCATCATGGCTTTCTGGTAGACCAATAATTCTTAGGTTCTCTCCTGGATCTGGTCTCTAGGTCAGTTATTTTTCCAGTGAGATATTTTACATTTTCTCCCAATTTTTTCAATTGTCTTGTTTTGTTTGATTGACTCTGGCTGCATCATAGAGTTCTGAGTTTCAGTTTGATTGTTTCTAAATTTTAGCAAATTATGGGCTTCAGTTAGTTTTTGAAGTTCCTTTTTTAGGGAGGTATTTTCTCCAATTACTTCACTGAGACTTTTTTCCAAGTTGGTCACTGCCTCCCTGATTTGGTCTTTAAAATTTTTCTTAAGCTCCTCCAGGAATGCTATTTGGGCTTGAGACTAGATCATGTTTCCTTCTGTGGTCTCAGGTGTGGGTAGAGAGTCTATATTGTCCTGTGTATTTAGTTGTTCTTGCCCTGCATAGTAGGCTGGAATAGATTTTCTTGCCTTCCCCTTCTCCTTCTCAGCTTCCTTCCTTCCCATTGTGACTTCCTGTTTCTTAGTTTCTCAGGCTGTGAGTTTAGGGCCTGATTATTGACTTTGAATACCTCTGGGTGGCTAGTTTATGGCTAAGTCAGGGAAGTCAATGAGGAATGTAGATGAGTAGGTGGGGGTGCCTCTGACCACTTCAGATTTCTGCCTCTATACCCCTGGGCTATAAGTAGGCTTTTGTTGTTGAGGTGAGGTGGGGCTTGTTGGGACCCCTCCCTCTCTTCTCTTCAGACTCCTGGCTGTCTCAGTTATACCCCTTCTTGGAGACTCTCAAGCCTGGGGCTATTTCCATTAACTTGGGATTTCAGTCTGGGTGGGAGACTTATCTTTGGGTTTTCTGCTTCATGAAGGAGGGATGGGAGGATCAGAGCAGCTAGAATTTACTTTGCCATTCCAGCCCCTGTATTATACAGGCAGGCAGTTTCTAAACTTCCAGGCTGGGGGCCGAATGCAGCCGGGGAAGCCACTCTCTCCACTGGGGTCCCAACTCTCCTACCTGGCTCCAATGACCCTTTCTGTCCCTTTGTGAGATGAAGGGGAGATGACTGTGATTCGTCCTTGGTAAGTCTGCAGGCTGGGGATTTTTCTCTCTGGTGCAGTCTGCTTGTCTGCTCTTAGGTCTGAGCTATGCAGACTCCACATGCTCTGTGCTCTTACTGTCCGGACACACTGGGCAACCTCCTGGGCTGGACGCTGCCACACTCTGTGTTCCAGTGGGCTCCATCACTCCAGAATCTGCTCAGATTCACCCTATGAGACTTAGTGACCAAGGAGCTCAGAGAGGTTACTGCTTCCTTTCCGCCATCTTGGCTCCTCCCCCATGATCATGTTTTGGGGTTCAGTTATGCAGGCTCTGCATGACCTCCAGCTGATTGTGACCCAGCAATGTATCATTCTTAATAGTCAAAATGATTTAGTGAAATTCACACCAAGGAAACAAAATCAGGATATAAGGAGTTGTCCAGTTTGTAAAGTTATTTATGCTCTGTATTTTGGGATAATGGATTTAGGGACCATACATGTCCTCTAGTCTGGCCCCCTCATCTTACAGATGAAGAAATGGAATCATGGACAGTGAACCAGCTTGTCTAAGGTCACATGGGTAGCAAATGGGCAAAGTCCTTCCCAGCCACCTCTTCTGATTCCAAATCCAGAATCAACTCTGTCTTTTTGTCATCAAGAATGCTTGAAAGTTGGGGCAGCTAGGTGGTGCAGTGAATAGAGTACCAGCCCTGGAATCAAGAAGGTTTGAGTTCAAGTCCAGCCTCAGACATTAGATTATACATACTAGCTGTGTGACCTTGGACAAGTCACTTAACCCCAATTGCCCTGCCCTCGCCCTCCAAAATTCCAAAAAAAAAAAAATAAAAAGAAATAAAAAGAATGAATGGAAGTTCTCTATTCCATTGAATGACCATATTTCCCCCTGAAACATGATACTCAGTTTTGCTCTATAGGTGTTTCTTGGTTTTAATTACAGCTCCTTTGACCTCTGGAATACCATATTCCAAGTCCTGCAATCCCTCAGTGTAGAAGGCGCAAAAATCTAGTGTTATCCTGATTTTATTTCCACAATATTCAAATTGTTTCTTCCTGGCTGCTTGTAATATGATTTCTAGGTTCTTTTTTTGATCATGGCTTTCAGGTAGTCCAATAATTTTTAAATTATCTCTTCTGGATCTATTTTCCAGGTCTGTGGTTTTTCCAATGATATATTTCACATTGCCTTCTATTTCTTCTTTTCTTTGTATCTGTTTAATAGTATCTTGATTTCTCATAAAGTCACTAGCTTCCATTTGCTCCAATCTAATTCTGAAGGAATGATTCTCTTCAGTGAGCTTTTGAGATTATTTTTGCATCTGGCAAATTTGGCTTTTTAAGGCATTCTTCTCCTTATTGTATTTTTGAGCCTCTTTTGCCATTTGAGTTAGTATATTTTTAAGGTGTTATTTTCTTCAGTCATGTGGTTGACTCTCATTTCATAATTCTCTTGCATTGTTCTCATTTCTCTTTCCAATTTTTCCTCCACTTCTCTTATTTGGTTTTCAAAATTTTTCTTAAGCTCCTCCATGGCCTGGAACCAATTCATATTTTTCTTGGAAGCTTTTGGTGCAGGAGTTCTGACTTAGCTGTCTTCCTCCTGTTGCATGCATTGATCCTTTTTGTCCTCAGAATAGGAGTCTAATGTTGGAATGCTCTGCTTGCTTGGCTTCATTTGCTTGCTCATTTTGCCACTCAATTACTTGAGTTTTGAGCATTTTGCCATAGTAGAACTCTGCTACCAGGAAGGGGAACTTTGTCCCAAGTTTCAGGGGCTTTCTCAGCTACTGAAAGTATTAGTTGGCTGCCCTCTCTGAAGTCTCCACATGCTCTGATAAACTGGTCATGTGCCCCAGGACCTTCAGTCTAGACAGTGATCCAGATACAAGTAGGTTAAAGCAGGAGTGATTACCCCTCAGACTAGTCACTTGTTTCCCCTACAAACTTCAGGCCAGGAGCTCTGAAGCATCCAGGAGGCAGCTGCTGCACAGCTGCCAACCCTCAGTCACTTTTTGCCCCAGGGGCAAACTCCCTGTCCCCACAAAGTCTACACTGACCTCTCAGCTTGTCTTTGGCATCTATGGTTTGATAATTCTGGAAACTGACACATCTGCTGGTGATCTGAAGTCCCTCCAGCTGGTGCCTGGCTGTTGCTATTCTGAGATTAAAACCTCTTGGTCACACAGGGCTAGGCTCAGCTCCCAGAGCTTTGCACTGGCCCCTTCCTGCCAGCCTGCTGAGCTGTCTTCAGTGGGAAGTTAGCTTCTCTCTGTCATTTTGTCAGTTCTGTAGCTCCAAAGTTTGTTTAATGTCATTTTTTACATGAAATGGAGGAGGTGGAAGCAGGAGACATGTGTAAGTCCTGTTTCTATTCCACCATCCTAATGATTGTATTTTTATACATTTGACTCACTTCTCCATGTATTTTTGAAATGAGGCCTTTCAGGGAGGGGGGTGCTGAGTCAAGATGGCAGAGTAGAAACAGGGCTTATGCTGGGTTCTGGATCCAGCTACCTCCAATTCATGTAAAAGTTGAAACTGAACAAAATTTGGAGCTATAGAACCCACAAAATGACACAGAGAAGCTAACTTCCCACTGAGGACAGATCTGCAGGCCAGCAGGGAGCAGCCAGCATAGTACTTTGGAAGCCGACCCAGCCCTGCAGGAACTGGAGGTTTAAGCCACAGGCCAGGCCTGACCAGCCACCAACTGGAGGGACTTCAGATCACCAGCAGCTGTGGCGGTTTCCAGTGAGAAGTCAGTGCAGGGTGGACTTTGGGATTCAGTAGCTGGGAGTATGTTTGGCCTTTTCCCCTCCAGGGAGAAGCCACTGAGGAATAATGGCTTTGCAGCCTCCACCATGTTGCAGCTTCAGCTCCTGGCCTGCAGATTTTAGGGGGAACAAGCAACCAATTTGAGGCGTAATCACTCTTGCTTTAACCTGTTTGGATTTGGATTGTGGTCTAGGGTGGGGCTGCTAGGGTGTGTGACTAGCTTGCCAGAACATGTGGAGTCTTCAGAGAGGGCACCCAACTAATACCTTTGGCAGCTGAAAAAACCCTAGCTTTTGGTACAAAGCTTCACTGTCTTCTAGCAGAGTCCTACTTTGGCAAAAAGCCCCAAAGTCAAGTAATTTAGTGGTAACATGAGTAAATGAGGGAAGCAAAGCAAAAAGAGGCATTCAGCATTAGACTTCTATTTTGGGGACAAAAAGGATCAAGGCATGGAACAGGAGGAAGACAGTGAAGTCAGATTTCCTATACCAAAATCTGCCAAGAAAAATACACGCTTGTTACAAGCCATAGAGGAGCTTAAAAACTATTTTGAAAATCAAATAAATGAAATGGAGGAAAAATTGGGCAGATAAATTAGAATGATGCAACAAAATTATGGAATGAGAGTCAACCACATGACTGAAGAAAATAACACCTTAAAAAAGACTAACTCAGATGGGAAAAGCAGCTCAAAAAGGCAATGAAGAGTAGAATGCCTTAAAAAGCCAAATATGACAGATGGAAGAAGAATCTCAAAAGCTCACTGAAGAGAATCATTCCTTCAGAATTAGATTGGAGCAAATGGAAGCTAGTGACTTTATGAGATATCACAATACTATTAAACAGATCCACACAATGAAAAAAATAGAAGGCAATGTGAAATATATCATTGGAAAAACCACAGACCTGGAAAATAGATCCAGAAGAGATAATTTAAAAATTATTGGACTAGCTGAAAGCTAAGACCAAAAAAAGAACCTAGAAATAATTCTCCAAGAAATTCTCAAGGAAAATTGTCCTGGTTGAAAGAATCCACTGATCAACTACTGAAAAAGATCCCAAAAAGAAAACGCCTAGGAATATTATATCCATGTTCCAGAATTCTGAGATGAAGGAGAGAATATCACAAGGATCCAGGAAGAAACAATTTGTATATTGCGGAAACACAATCAGGATAACACAGGATCTGGCAGCTTCTACACTGAGGGATCAAAGGGGTTGGAATACAATATTCTGGAGGTCAAAGGAGCTGGGATTAAAACCAAGAATAACCTATGCAGCAAAACTGAGTATCATGTTCCGGGGGAAAATATGGTCATTCAGTGGAATAGATGACTTTCAAGCATTCTTGATGAAAAAAACAGAATTGAATAGAAAATTTGACATTGAGATACAGGAAGCAAGAGAAGCATGAGAAGGTAAATAGGGAAAAGAAATCATAGGGAACTTATTAAAGTTGAACTATTTACATTCCTACATGGAAAAATGGTAATTGTAACTTATAGAACTTTTCTCAGTATGAGAATTATTGAAGGGAATAGAAGTGTGTGTGTGTGTGTGTATCTATATATACATATGTGAATGTGTGTGTGTGTATATATATATATATATATATATATATGTGATGTGAACAGGTACACATATATAGAGGGTACAGGACCTGTTTAATTGGAAGTGATGATACTTGAAAGGTGAAATTAAGAGGTGAGAGCGGAATGCAATGGGAGCAGATGGGGAGAGACAGAATGGGGTAAACTATCTCATACAGATGAGGTAAGGGAAAATGATTTCAATGGAAGGGAAGAACAAGAAGTCAAAAGGGAATGGGTCAACCTTATTCTCATTGAATTTGGCTTAAGGGGGAAATGACATACAAACTAAATAGAGTCGCTCACCCTACAGAAGAATAGGGGGGAAGGGGAATAGAGGGGGGTTGATGGGAGAGGGAAGTTGGAAGCACCCACTTTTGAAAAGGGACAGGATCAAAGTAGGGAATAGAACAAGTGGGAGGTGGGATAGGAGGGAGGAAAATATAATCAGTCTTTTACAATATATCTACTATGGAAATGTTTTGCATAGCTACACATGTAAAACCTATATTGAATTGCTTATCTTTCCAGTAAAGGTGGGTGGCAAGGGAGAAAGGAAATGATTCTGGAATTCAAAGTTTTAAAATCAAATGCTTAATGTATAAATATATATATATGTATATATGTGTATGTATACATACACACATACACACACACACACACACACACACACACATATATATATACTACTATTTTACATGTAAATGGGAAATAAGACATACAGGCACTGGGGCATAGAGATCCACTATGCCCTACTAGAAAGTTGGAGGGGGTATGGGAGAAGATATGGGGGAGATCAGAATGGAGGAGGGGATATCCAGTGGGATCGCTATTTTGGGGTGGTGAGTATGGGAAAAACGGGGAGAAAATTTGTAACTCAAAGACTTGCAGAAATGAATGATGTAAACTAGGAGTTAACAGAGCATTTAGAGATTAAAAAAATGAGGCCTGAATTAGAAACAGAGAAACATTGCTTCCCAGTTTTCTCTTTTTGTTGTAATCCTGATTATATTGGCTTTGCTTGTGCAAAATCTTTTCAATTTAGTGTAATTAATATTATTCATTTTACATTTCATAATGCATTTTCTCTTGTTTGGTCATAAATTCTTCCCTTCTTCATAGATCTGACATGTTAACTCTTCTTTGCACTCCGTTTGCTTATGGTATTACACTTTATGTCTAAATCATGTACCCATTTTGATCTTATCTTAGTATATGGTGTGAGATGTTGTTCTATGCCTAGTTTCTACTCTACTATTTTCCAGTTTTCCCAGCAATTTTTGTCAAATAATGATTTTTTAACTCAGAAGTCATTTACTGCTATGTTAGTGACCTAAACTATTACACTGATCCACCACTCTATTTCTTAGGTAGTACCAAATAGTTTTGATGATTGAGATCTTATGATATAGAATTAGATCTATTATGGCTGGGCCATCTTCCTTTGCAATATTTTTTTCATTAAGTCCCCTTGTATTCTTGACCTTTTGTTTTTCCAGATGAATTTTGTTATTATTTTTATAGCCATATAGAATATTTTTGGTAGTTTGATTGGTATGGTATATCATCCTCATGATAAATTGTAGTAATCACTTCACTAATATGTTATTTAAAGTTTTTGCATCAATTTTTCTTAGGGAAAGTAGTCTATAATTGTGGGGAGCCAAGCCCACCTAGGGACACCTGACCTTCTGTGGCAGAGTCTGAGACAGTTGTAGAGAGGAGCCCTGCTGGTCAGCAGCAGAGCTGAGAAGCGAAAGTTAGCTGAAAAGATAGATAAAAAGATTACTTACCTAGAGGTTGAAAATCATAAATGAAATGGAACTCCAGTATGGTGGAAAACAGAGTCAACTTTATTCAGCTAAGAGTCCAGTATATATAGTGTAAAACTGCATAGTCATCATAAGCCACTACCTTTGGGATTATGTGATGGCTGTGTACTCTATCCTTGTTATCAGGGTAGGAGTACTGGTCAAGATGTCGAAAACCTACCTAAGCCTATCTAGAACAGGATGGAGTGTTCCCAAGGCTTCTAGTTAATACTAATACTACATTGCTACATTATGCTAGTTTCCCCAGAATACACTGCAAGCGTCCTTCTTACGAGGCCGGGAGCATATACCACGCTCTCATAGGTATGTGAAACCCATGCCTGTGATTCTTCCTGGGAGATGGGGAACTGATTTGAGCCTGTTTAACAGAGTTTTATGCTGAGAGGGCTTATTCAGCCATCAGGTTCAGAGCCCCACTGGCCATGGTACTCAACATTTAATTTTCATTCTCTGTTTTGGCCCTCACCATTTTAGGTATCAAGAACATATTTGTGTCATATAGGATTTGTAGAACTCCACCTATTTTTTTAAAAATGCTTACATAGTATTTGAATTATTTGTTCTTTTAATTTTTAATAGAATTCATGTGTAAATCCATCTGGCCCTGGAGATTTTTTTTCTTAGGGAGTTCATTGATGGCTTATTTAGATTCTTTTTCCTCAAATGGGTGTTAAAATATTTTATTTCCTCTTTTGTTTATCTGGTATACACACACCTATATGTTTATATGTATATGTGTGAATATGCATATATGTATTATGCATACATATATATTCATCCATTTCATTTAAATTGACACATTTATTGGCCTACAATTGGGCAAAATGTAGAATAATTATTGCTTTAATTTCATTTTATTGGTGGCAAATTTATCCATTTTATTTTTGATATGTGGAATTTGATTTTTTCTTTTTTTAATCAAGTTAGGAAATATTTATCAATTATACTGTTTTTATAAAAAACAACTTAGCTATACTTATTAGTTCAATAATCTACTTTCTTTCAATTTTATTAATATTTCCTTTGATTTTCAGAATTTATACTTTGGTATTTTTTCTTTTTAATTTCTTCTTTTTCTAGATTTATTAACTGCATCCCCAGCTCATTGATCTGTTCTTTCTCCATTTTATTCATGTGAGATAAAGAGATTTAAAATTTCCCTTAAGTATTGCTTTGGCTACATTCCATAAATTTTAGGATATTGTCTCATTATTTTAATTCTCTCTGATTAAATTACTAATTGTTTCTATGATTTTTTTGTTTGACCCATTCACTCCTTAGGATAAGATTTTTAATTTCCAGTTAATTTTTAATTTGTATTTCTATGGCACTTAGTTACATATATCTTTAGTTGCACAATGATCTGAAAATGGTGAGTTTATATTTATGTTTTTCTGCATTTAATTATCAGATTTTTATGCTGTAATATATAGATTCAGGTTTTTAATCCCCTCTATCATTTGCTTTCATTTTATGGGAGAGTCTGTTACATTCACATTAACAGATAACATTATTCTTTATTTCCCTCCATACAATTCCCCACCTTGTTAAAAATACTTTTGTCTCTCCTTTCACCCTGTCCCTATCTCACCATCACCTCTCTCATCCTGCTGTCCATTCTATCAGCCTACCCCTCCCTTTTGTTTCCAATTTCCCCTCATACTTCCCTATAGTTTAAGACAGATTTCTTTACCCAACTTAGCGTGTAGCTTATTCCCTTTGAACAAAATCCAATGACAGTAAGGTTCAAACAATGCTCATCCCCTCCCTTCTTTTCCCCTGTGGTAATAATTCTTTCCTGCCTCTTCACTGTATACAATTTACCCCATTCTGCTTTGCCCTTTCATCTTCTCCAAGTACAATCCATTTTTCACTAATTTTTATCATCACATTAAAGTCAATTTATCCGAACAAACTCTAACTGCCCTAATATTGATGCATTTCTTAAAAGTTAAATGTATTATCTTCCCATGTAAGGATGTAAACATTAAACCTTATTGAATAATATGTTGTTGCTTTATTTTGTTTTATTTTATATTATTTTGCTTTATTTTGTTTTTCTTTCCTGACAACCTTTTTATGCTACTCTTTAGCCTTATATTTGAAGATCAAATTTTCTGTTCAGTTCTGGTCTTTCATCAGGAAAATTTGAAAGTCTCCAATTTCATTGGATGTTCATTTTTTCCCCTAAAAGAATATGCTCAATTTTGTTGTTTAATTGATTTTTGTTTCTAATTCAAGCCCTTTTCTCTCCTGGAACATCATATTACAAGTCCTCTGATCCATCAGTGTAGAAGTTGATAAATCTTGTTTAATCCTGATTGTGACTCCTTAATATTTTAATTGTTTCTTTGTAGCTGTTAGGAATATTTTCTCTTTGACTTGATAATTCTGGAATGTGGCTACAATATTCCTTGGAATTTTCATTTTGGGATCTCTTTCAGGAGGTGATTGGTTTATAGTTTCAGTGACTGGTTCTTCCTCTGTTCTAGAGCATCAGAGCAGATTTCCTTAATTATTTTTTTTTCTGTTCTTTTAAAATTTTTGTTTATTTACTTTTAGTTTACAACATTCATTTCCACAGACCCTTGAGTTTCACATTTCCACCCTTTCTCTCCCCATCCCATCATGGTGGCATTTACTCAAATATAGGATCTACAGATATCTTCCCATTAGTAATTAGTCAGGTTTTAAAGAAGGATATTAACCAATGGAATGATCAGTGGGAAATAGGAAACAAAACAAAACAAGAAAAAGAAACAGAATAATTAGTTTGTTTCAGTTTGCATTCAGACTTGGCATCTCTTCCTCTGGATGTGGATATCTCTTTTGATCATGAGTCTTTTGGAGCTGTCTTATAACCTTACATTGCTGAGAGGATCCCAGTCTACTGAGGTCACACATATATTGTGTCTGTGGTTGTGTACTGATTTTTCCTGGTTCTACTCTTCTCACTCAGCATCAGTTTATATAAGTATCTCCAAGTTGTTATGAAGTCCATCTGTTCCTCATGTCTTAAGGCACAGTAGTATTCCATTATATTCATATACCAGAACTTGTTCAGCCATTCCCCAATTGATGGACATCCCCTTGATTTCCAATTATTTTCCACCACACAAAGAGCCACTATAAATATTTTTGTACATATTGGTCCTCCTCCCACTTCTCTGATCTCTTTGGGATATTGTAGCGGCAAGCACCCCAATATCCCCAGGGTGACTGCCAACACAGGTTCTTAGATCTGCTTTTCAAAAGGAAAGCAACTCAAAATGGGTCAACAAGCCTACTTTAATCAAACAAACACACATTACCTAGTTCAGGGGAAAAAGGTCAGCACCCCAAACTTCACAGTTACAGAACTTACAGATCAAACAGACAGGCTTCCAAACTGTCCAACCATTACATCAATACCAAATCACAGTTACCAGAGAGGGAAGCATCAACATCTGGGTTTTCAAAGCCGGGGGGCTCTCAACAACGGCTTCCCAGAGTCTCATCTGGTCTAACCACACAACACTTCTCAAAGTGAGCCCCAAAGCAAAGCCTCTCCTCAGGGCTTATATAGCCTTCTCTTGGCTCAGAGAATGTAACAACCTTCTGGACCCACTGCCCAATCACAAAGTATCAAGGTGTGGGATTTCCTGAAAAACAAGCCTCCCACCACAGGCTCCAGGTGCACTTAAGCTAGGGGCAGGAAAGATCTTTAAATTTGCATTTCCATTACAGATATAACCCTAGATGTGGTATTACTGGGTCAAAGGGTTTGCACTTATTTATATTCCTTTGGGCATAGTTCCAGATTGCTCTCCAGAATGGCTGGATCAGTTCACAACTCCACCAACAATGCATTAGTGTTCCAATTTTTCCACATCATCTCCAGCATTTATCATTTTCCTGCTTTTTCATCTTAGCCAATCTGGCTTGTGAGATGTGGTACCTTGGAGTTGTTTTGATTTGGATTTCTCTAATCATTAGTGATTTAGAAAAATTTTTCATGTGCTTATAGATTAATCTTCAGAGAGCTGCCTGTTCATATCCTTTGAGGATTTATAATTGGGAAGTGGCTTGTATTCTTTTTTTTTTTTAAAGCAATTGGGGTTAAGTAACTTGCTCAAGGTTACACTGCTAGTCATTATTTATGCGTGGGTGCTCATTTTCTGAGGCCAGATCTGATCTCGGGTCATCCCAACTCTGAGGCCGGCGCTCTTACTCACTGCGCCACCTAGCCGCCCCTTTAGGGCAATTGGGGTTAAGTAACTTGCCCAAGGTTACACGGCTAGGTTTTTGTTTGTGTGGATTAAGTGTCGGAGGCCGGCTCCGAACTCAGGTCCTTCTGACTCCAGGGCCAGCGCTCTATTCACTGCGCCACCTAGCCGCCCCTGGCTTGTATTCTTATAAATTTAACTCAATTCTTTTTATATTTTAGAAATGAGGGCATTGTCAGAGACATTGGTTGTAAAAATTCTTTCCCAGTTTACCACTTTCCTCTTAATCTTGTTTACACTGGCTTTATTTTTACAGAAGCTTTTCAATTTAATGTAATCAGAAATATCCATTTTGCAATATATAATGCTCTCTAACTCTTGTTTTATCATGAAGACTTCCCCTCTCCATAGATCTGACAGGTAAACTATCCCTTGCTCTCCCAGATTGCTTACATTATCAGACTTTATTCCTAGATCATGCACCCATTTTGACTTTATTTTGGTGTACGGTGTTAGATATTGGTCTATGCCCAATTTCTACCATAGTATGTTCCAGTTATCCCAGCAGTTTTATTCAAATAATGCATTCATATCCCAACGACTGGAGTCTTTTCGTTTATCAAACAGTAAATTACTATAGTCATTGGCTCCTGAGTCTTGTGTATGTATGTAATCTGTTCCATCGATCCACTACTCTATTCCTTAGCCAGAACCAAGTAATTTTGATTGACTGCAGCTTTATTATACAGATTAAAATCTGGCATGTCGAGGCCACCTTCCCTAGCATTTTTTTCATTAGTTGCCTTGGTATTCTGGCCTTTTTCTCTTCCAAATGAATTTTGCTACTATTTTTTTCTAGCTCTACAAAGTAATTTTCTGGTAGATTGATTAGTATGGCAGTAAATATGTAATTTAATTTAGGTAAATTTATCATTTTTATTATATTAACTCTACCCAGACATGGACAATTGATGTTTTTCCAATTAGTTAAATCTGACTTTATTTGTGTGAAAAGTGTTTTGTAATTGTGTTCATATAAGTCGTGGGTTTGTTTTGAAGGTAGATTGCCAAATATTTTACGTCTACAGTAACTGTAAATGGGGTTTCTTTTTCTATGTCTTACTGTTGGATTTCATTAGAGATATATAGGAATGCTGAGGACTTCTGTGGGTTTATTTTATATCCTGCAACTTTGCCAACTGTGTTTATTATCTCAAGTAAAATTTTTACTTTATTATCTAGGATTCTCTAAGTGTATCATCATATCATCTACAAAGAGTTATAGCTTAGTCCCTTCTTTGCCTCATTTGATTTCCTTCAATTTATTTTTCTTCTCTTATTGCTACTGGTAACATTTCTGGTACCAAATTGAATAAGAGAGGTAATGGTGGACATCTTTGTTTAACTCCTGATCTTACTGGAAATGCTTCCAGCTTATCCCCATTACATATGATACTTGCTGATGGTTTTAGATGGATGCTACTTATTATTTTAAGGAAAATTCCATTTACTCCTATACTTTCTAGTGTTTTTAATTGGAATGGGTGTTGTATTTTGTCAAAAGCCTTTTCTGCATCTGTTGAGATAATCATATGGTTTTATGCTACTTTTGTTGTTGATGTGGTCAATTATACTGATAGTTTTCCTGATACTGAACCACATTTGCATTCCTAGAATAAATCCTACCTGATCAAAGTGTATTATTTGTTTGATGAGTTGCTGTAGTCTTTTTGCTAATATTTTATTTAGTGATTTTGCATCTATATTCATAAGGGAAATTGGTCTGTATTTTTCTTTCTCTGTTTTTTCTCTTCCTGACTTAGGTATCAGTACCATATCTGTGTCATAATAAGAATTTGGTAGGACTCTTTCTTCTAAAATTTTCCTAAATAAGTTGTAAAGTATTGGAGTCATTTTTTTTAAATGTTCAGTAGAATTCACTAGTAAAGCCATCTGTCACTGGAGATTTTTTCCTAGGGAGTTCATTGATGGCTTGTTCAATTTCATTTTCTGAGATGATGTTATATAAGTAATTTACTTCCTCTTCAGTTAGTCTGGGCAACTTATATTTTTGTAAATATTCATCCATTTCACTAAGATTATCAAATTTATGTGCATACAATTGGGCAGAATAATTCCTAATTATTCTTTTAATTTCCTCTTCATTGGAGGTAGATTCACCCTATTCATTTTTTAGACTTGTAATTTCATTTTCTTCTTTCTTTTTTTTTTATCATATTGACTAAAGGTCTACAAATTTTATTGTTTTTTCATAACACCAGCTCTAAGATTTATTTATTAATTCAATAGTTTTCTCAAATTCAATTATATTAATCTCTTCTTTGGTTTTCATTATTTCTAATTTAACATTTAATTAGGGATTTTCAATTTGTTCTTTTTCTAGCTTTTTTAGTTGCACGCCCAATTTATTGACCTCCCTTTTCTCTATTTTATTTGTGTATGTATTTGGGGATATAAAACTTTCCCTAAGAACTGCTTTTGCTGCATCCCACAAGTTTTGGTATGTTGTCTCATTAGTGTCATTTTCTTGAATGAATTTACTGATTGTTTTTATAATTTCTTGTTTGATCCACTCATCCTTTAGGATTTAGTTATTTAGTTTCCAATTAATTTTTAGTCTATCCTCCCATGGCCCTTTATCACATATAATTTTTATTGCATCATGACCTGAGAAAGATGCATTTAATATTTCTGCTTTTCTGCACTGAATTGTGAGGTTTTTATGCCCTAGTATATGGTCTATTTTTGAGTATGTACCAGTACTTCTGCATTATTTGATTTTTTTCTTTCTGGAGCCTTGTATTTTCTCCTTTACCTGATAGTTCTGGAATTTCACTACAAGATACTGTGGGGTTTTCAATTTGGGATTTCTTTCAGGAGGTGTCCAGTGGATTCTTTCAATATCTATTTTACCCTCTGGTTCTAGGATGTCAGGGCAGTTTTCCTTGATGAGATCTTGGAAGATGTTGTCCATGCTTATTTTTTCATCATGATTTTCTGGTAGACCAATAATTCGCAGATTATCTCTCTTGAATCTCTTTTCCAGGTCAGTTATTTTTCCTTCGAGTTATTTTGCCTCTTTATCTAATTTTTCATTCTTGATGTTTTGTTTGACTGATTCTTGGTGCCTCATAGAGTCATTAGCTTCAATTTGGTTGATTCTAATTTTTAGTGAATGATTTTCCTCAATTAGATTTTGAAGCTCCTTTTCCATATCTTCAGATTTCATTTTTAGTTCACACATTTTTATTTATAAGGAGATGCTTTCTTCATTGAAATGTTTCTCTATTTTTGTGATTTTGACTTTAAAAGAATTAGCCTTTTTATCTTCTACCTCTCTAATTTCATTTTCAAAGTCCTTCACGAGCTCTTCTAAAAATGCTTTCTGGGCTTGAGACCAGTTTATGTTAATTGTTAAGCGTTCAGCTGTGGGAGTGGGGTCAATGCTGTCTCCCTCTGAATTTGGTTCCTCCTGCTCACAATAATAGGATTCTAGAGTCTTTTTCTTTGCAATCTCTTTTTTATCCATTGTGAAGCAGGGCATTAGCCATGCCCTTCTACTAAGACTCCCAAGCCTTTACTATTTAAGTTTTTCTCTGGGGTAATCATTTATGTTTTTTCAGGGGCGGAGGTGAATGTTGGAGCAGCTGGGATTCACTCTGCCATCCTCATGCCTGGAAGTTCAGGTAGGTGTTTTAAATTTTCCAGGGTGTGGGTTGACAGTCCCAGGGGTAGCAAACGCCACTTCCATGGGTTCTGCATTTGTCTCTTACCCAGCTCTGACAGATCAAATCCCTGTGGTGATAAGCCTGGGCATGGCCCTTGTGATTGGTGGATCACCTTGCTGCCATGTTGTCTGGGCCTCCATGTACCATATTGTCTGGCCCTCTGTACCCCGTCATTGTCCTGGCATCCATCCCTTAATAATTTCCTAAAAGATGTTGTTCAGGTTATTTTTTTAGCATGAGTTTGAGAGTGCAATATGTATCAAATTATCTCTCCTTGATCTACTTTTTCAATTGTTTTCCCAATGAGGTATTTTATATTTTATTTCATTCATTTTCATTATTTTGATCTTGTTTGACTGATTCTTGATGTCTCATAGAATTATTACCTTCCACTTGTCCAATTCTAATTTTTAAGGAATTATTTTCTTCAGTTAGTTTTTGTAGACCACCTTTTTGCATTTGGCCAGTTCAGCTTTTTAGGGAGCTCTTTTCTTCAGTCAATGGTTGTGCTTTCTTTTCCAGGCTGTTAGCTTTTTTCATAATTCTCTTTTGCAACTCTTACTTTTTTCCCTAAATTATTCTTCTACCTCTCTTGATTTTTAAAATACATTTTGAGCTCTTCCAATAGTAATTTTGGGGTTTGGGACCAATTTATATTCCTCTTTTGAGTCTTCAAATGTAGGCCTTTTGACATTGTCCCCTTTTGATTTTGTATTTTGATTATCTTTGTGATCATAGTTAATTTTGTGTGATCAGGGCTCCTTTTTATATTTTCATGTTAATTTTTAAGAGTTGAGCTCTGCCTCTGTGGTATAGGGGGCAAAGAAGGATAGGGGTCTTGTTACTGACTTTCTGCACCAGGGCCTCTGGGGCTCACAACTTGCCCATTATTCTAGGGTGACCCAGTCAAGTCACTCCTGTTATGCCTTGAGATCTGGGGCTCACAGTTCATCTGCTTCAGTGGGGCTGGAGGCCTTTCAGTTGGCCTGCTGTGCTCCTGGTCTGCTGAGTCAGTACTAAAAGGTCTCAATTACTGATCTGTGCTGTGGCTAAGAACCTCCTTGGAGTTTGCCCAGATACCACCTGTGCTGTGCTCACCTTTTACCCAACTGAGACAGACCTTTTATTGGAGCTTTTATTATATTTCTTTAATATTTCCCCTTTTGTGATTCTCTTGAGTTGTGTTTCTAAAAGTAAAATTTTTCAGGGCAGAGCCAAGATGGTACAGTAAAAACAGGAAATTGCTTAAGCCAACAGAATCCACAAAATGACAGAGTGAAACAAATCTCCAGCTGAAGACAGAATGACAGGAAGGGTCAATCATACTGGGTTGGCAGGGGAGCACAGTCCTGATGGTATAGACCTGTGGCACAGACCAGGTGGAGCAGGCCTTAGGGGATTGAATCACTGGCAGCTGTGGAATTTTCCAGACTTCTCAAACCACAAGCACCAAAGATAAAGTAAAAGGTCAGTGGGAAACTGTTGAACCTGGGTGAGAGAAGAGCACAGTCCTGCCCCTATAACAGGGGCAGCAGAGGTGGCAGTAGAAACAACAGCTGTAGTATCATCAGCTACTTCTGGAGCTCCAGGCCCACAGATGTTTTGGGAAGCAAGTGGATGATCAAAGGACAATTGCAGGAATCTCTTTGCTCGTTCAGAGGCACAATTCACTTGCTTTGCACTGCTTGCCTATGGGTCAGAGTCTTGGGTGGTGGTTCTGGGCTGAGTGGGAGCTCTGGCAAGAAAGAGTTTGAGGTGACTGTGGAGAGGGAGTCCTCTTTTGAGGGAGTCCACAGTTCTGCGGAAGTTGCCTAGAATTAAATCTGACAAAAGCTGTGCAAAACCCTGGAAATTTTGACACAGCTCTATGGAAGAAGATTTTTGTCATGGCAAAGAGCTCAAAAGTGAAGAAATTGACTAGTAAACTGAGTAAACAGAGGAAGAAAAATGAGATCATAGAATTTTGTTTTGTTTTTGCTGACAAAGAAGATTAAAATATAGACCCAAAAGAAAACAAAGAAAGGCAAATCCCCAGAATCAAAAGTCTTGAAGATAAATATGAATTAGTTGCAAGTCATGGAGGAGCTCAAAAAGGTGTTTGAAAATCAAATAAAAAAGTCGATGGAATATTAGGAAGAAAAATGACAGGGATACAAGAAAATAATGAAAAAATGAGTGAACAGCTTGTGAAGGAAGAACCTAAATATGCAGAAGTAAATAACACCTTAAAACAGATTAACTCAAATGGCAAAAGAGGTCTATAAAGCCAATGAGGAGAAGAATGTCTTAAAAATTCATCATGATTTTGATACCTCGATATTTCTTTGACTATCGCAATATTTGCAATAAGAATGCAAATCCTCCACAGATACATATGACTAAATAGTGTGAAGAAGGAAGGAAGGAAGGAAAGAAGGAAGGATGGAAGGATGGAAGGATGGAAGGGAGAAAAAGGAGAGGGAGGAGGTGTAGCAGCAAGCAACCCAGCATACCCAGGATAGCTGCTGGCACAGGTTCCTACATCTGCTTTTCTAAAGGAAAGCAACTCAAAATGGGTTAACAATCTTACTTTAATCAATCAAATATGTATATATTTATATGTGTGTGTGTATATGTGTGTGTGTGTGTGTGTGTGTGTGTGTGTGTGTAATTTACATTGTTTAGGGGGAAAAGTCAGAACCCTGAACTTCAGAGAATAAAAACAAGTTACAAGCAGAAGTTACAAGCAGACAGAGAAACAGATCAGAAGACAGGCTTCCAGCTGTCTGACCATTACATCCATATCTAATCAGTTACCAGAGAGGGAAGCACCAACATCCAGGTTTTCAAAGCCGAGGGGCTCAATGGCTGCCCGGAGTCTCTCTGATCAAATCACACAACTCTTCTCAAAGTGAGCCCCAAAACAAAACCTTAAATCAGTGTGTGTGTGTGTGTGTGTGTGTGTGTGTGTGTGTGTGTGTGTGTGTGTGTGTATATATATATATATATATATATATATATATATATATATATATATATATATATATATATATATATATCTCCTTCTCCTGGCTCAGACAATGTAAGAACTCTCTTGACCCATTGCCCAATCACAAAATAACAATGTGTGGGCATTCTTCAAAAACAAGCCTCTTGCCACAGGTTCTATGTGACCACATTCAGCCTATTGGGGGCAGGGTATTTTCAAATCTGGGAAGGTTCTCAGAGGGAAGATCTACAGATTCCCATTCTCACAACAGGAAGGAAAGGAAGAAAGGGAGAAAGGAAGAAAGAAATAAAGAAAAAAGAGAAAAGAAAGTGGAAGAGAAAGAAAGAGAAAAGAAAGTGAAAAAGCAAAAAAGTGAGAAAAAGAAAGAGAAAGAAAGAAAGGTAGGTAGGAAGGAAGACACAAAAAGAAAAAGGAAAAAGAAAGTAAGACAGGAAAAGAAAGAAAGAAAGAAATATTTTTTCCCTGTGGAGCAGTATCTCAGGACAGAGATGTAAAACAGAAGCCAATATGACACACACTACTCCCTAGTGTGAGCTGAATCAAATTAAAAGTTATTTTGGAAATATTTAACAAAAATAAATAAAATACAATAAAACAGAGTTAACAGTAAATTTTTAAATTAAGTCAAAATGAAGCCTGCTTAAATCCTTAGGTAGATTACTGGCTCCCAGTTTCTTTAAGAGTTTGACACCACTCTCTTGGGTCATTGTCCCTGTGGAAATGTAAAGTAACATCATATAGAAGGAAGAAGCACCAACTACCAAAGTTCAGGGGGTCAGAGTTGCTTCATGTTAAGTTACTTTTGTTGTTATCATTTTGCTTCCTATACTTTGGGGTTTGATGTTCACAGTACAAAGTTAAGTATAAACTGGAACATCTAGAGGATTGAATCATTTATGTGTAACATTCTTATCATTAGCAATATTTAGTATAAAGTTTGGAGGTATAAAGAATTAATCACTTACTTTATATCTTTATTTTCTTAGATATGTATGAATAATAATATATTATTTTCTTTCCTCTCATGTTAAATTTGGGGTTTGAGGTCATTTGCTGAAAGCTATGGCGTTCAGAGAAACACATCAAGGTGGCACGATAAAGTGCCAAGGTTAGAGTAAGAGAGACTCATCTTCATGAGTTCAAATCTGGGCTGAGGAACTAGCTGTGTGATCCTGAACAAGTCACTTAACCTTTTTTTGCCTCAGTTTTCTCTTCTATAAAATGAGATAGAGAAGGAAAGGGCAAACACTTCAATATTTTTATGAAGAAAACATCATATATAGACATAAAGAACCAAACATGAGAAATGACTGGACGGATACAACAACAATTAGCAGTGAATCATTTTTACACTCGGAATCTGCACTCAATATCCTCTATGAAAGTAGCAAGCATATCTTGTGATGGACTGTATCCTTGGGTTGATAGTAATAATCTGTAAATAATCATCTAAAATTGAATAGAGGAGCATTGAGCATATAAGCAAACAGCAATACATGGCACAGATAGGACAAGCAAGGTAAATGATGTCATAAGGGGAAAAATATGACAGGAAAATTTAAAAAATGTATGAGTCCCATCGCAAATTAAGTTAGAACCAATGGTCACTCCATCTCTTTCTTTGCTGTTTTCATATTACTAAGAAGCTGAGTATCAGTCCTCAACCCAGCATATTTGAGTTGATTTCCCTGGTGGAAGAGACTATTCATCATGAATGAATGAATGAATGAATGTTGAATAAAGGAAAATAACTATTAAGGATTTACTATATGCCAAGCATCATGTCAAATATTGTGGATAAAAATAATGATGTCAGTCTTTTTGCTCACTGAGCACCTCTTCTAAATGAAGAAACAATATACTTGGGGAGTGGTAGCCAGGAAAAGTCCCTCTTTTCCTGAAAGTTGCAGGAATGCTTCCTGGGATATAGAGAGGTAGATTGAAATATCCTTTCCAGGAATGGACAAGCTTTTTTTGTTTGTTTGTTTGTTTGTTTGTAGCAGTTCATGGTCATAGAAATGCAGGGATTTAGGGAAGAGGGCATAATTGAGATTGGATTTGGAAGAACACTATTGAAGTAGAGTGGAGGAATTGAACTGAATCATGGCAAGGAAGTTCCTGAAAATACTCACTCATTGAGTGACAATCCTGATGCTCTTAGAGAACCATCTGAGTATCAAAGGCATCACAAACCCTATCCATAGATTATTCACTGAACACACTTAGTATGGTTAATATTTTTTGCATATTGAATTCCATAAATGCAGTTGGGATCAGTCAACTCTATTACAATTCATATATTTAAACACTCATTACAGGAGAGAAGTTATCTCTTTTCTTTTCCTGGCATGTGGAAAGCTTTTATCATCAAGTTCTATAGACTGTCACATGAAAATTGTAGTATCTTAGTTTCCATTGATTGAAAAATAACAGAAAATTACTATGGATTAAGTATAAGTATTAAGCAATGTCAAGTTTCCCATGCTATATATCTTTTTGGATAGATTAAAAAGACCTGGGCTAGAGGAAAGTCTAAATATGTGGATTCCACACTGATTGAATGGCTACAAACAAAAAAAAGTTTTATTATTGTGGTGCTATCAACTTGGAGAGAGATCCCTAGTGGGGCTTGGCCCTATGACATCTAATATTTTATTAAGTCATGTGATTTTTATTTTCTAAGATATAAGTTAGAACTCTGGACCAATTAGAATAAAGTGGAATTGAATATATGTCAACATCTATGTATAGCTGTGTTACTTTCTGTCTTTCTATGTTTATATTTCTCTACCTCTGTCTTCCTTAGTTTATTTCTATGTATCTGTGTCTCTCTGTCTCTTCTTGTCTCTGTCTTTATCCCCATCTATCTACTTCATTATCTCTGTCCCTCTCTATTTCTGTATTCCTCTCTTTATCACTGTTTCTGCTTTTCTTCTCAGTTGATCTGTCTCTATCTCTGTGTCTCTGCCTCTTTCTGTTTGTTTGTGTATTTGTCTGTCAAAATCTTTCTCCCCCTCTCCTTCTCTATCTCTTTCTTACTCTTTCCTTCCTGTTCACTTCTCTTTCTTTACAGATGTCTGATTATATCTCATTAACAAATAAAATCCACAAATTTTAGACAAGTGAAATGGATAGAAAACAGTTTTTCTTAAAAAAGAACTCTGAGCTTTCATTGTCCTACAAATTCAATATGATTCAGAAGGGTGACAAAGTTAACATTTCTGTCTCTATATATCTATATCTGTCTCTATGTCTATATATGAATTCATATAGTATGCATATGTGTATATCTGTATGGTTTATGTTGCTTTGTCCCAGAGGCCCTAAATGGGAGAACTGTGTAGATGTTGCCAAAACTAAGATTTAAAATTACATTAATAAATTTAGAGTGAAAAAATTCCTTGGAGATTATTGACTCCAACATTTGATTTTATGATGAGAAAACCGAGTCAAAGAGTCATTAATTTTGTTAAGCAAGGTAGCCCAGGTAACAAGGTGCAGAGTCAGGGCACAAACATAAGCCCTTAACCCACCAAGTCTATTGCACTATCCACTGCATGAAACAGTCTTGGTATAAAGAAATGCTTCCTAACACTTAATACTATCCTTAAGCAGGATTAGATGCATTAGGATGTGGTGGGTTCCTCCTCTTGGGAAGACTCTAAGCATGGACAGAATGGCCAGTTGGCAGATAAACCATATAGGAAATTCTTACACAGGTAAACTTCATACTATACCTGAATTCCCTTATACATTTTAGATTCTGTGGGTGGGTGAGATTCTGTGATTATCGATTTTGAAAGATTCTAAATACAATAAAAAAAATGCAACTAAGACTTTCCTGAACTTAACTGAATCTCCCTTTGATGATTTATTGAAGGCATTTCATGATGTCACAGTGCTTGAGGGCTGTAATTATCAACATCAGTTATCATTATCATGGAGAGGTGGGGAAATGGTAGATTTGTAGGCATTTGGATGAATAGGCTGTTGGGTAACAGGATATATATGAAATCGACCTTTTTGAGCATTAAGATACTGTGCCAGAGAAACATCCAGCAATTATGTTGTCCTTCATGAATATTTTTGCAGAGAAAAATAATGTGCTGCTAACTCACAAATGTCCTTTGAAAAACAGACGGTACTTTTATACTCAAGAGTCCAATTACTTCTTCTTAGTAAAATTTCATCCTAGTTTCTGTTTGGGGAACAGGGGATATTATCGCTTAAAGAAACATATTTGTAAAATATTAGTGATGCAAATGTCTCTCAGACTCAAGTGGAAATAATAAAAATGATCATGTAACATCATTAATAAGTGCAGCTGTAAAATCCCTCCCTCACTACCCCGACTGCTGTATCCTATGGACAACTGATGAAATATCTCAGTGTATGACTCTTTAAATTTCTATTTTATTATACTTTCCATTATCTTACTCAATTGGAAAACATCATTTAAGAGTCCATTATGTGCAAGGCCCTATGGTAGATTCAAAGATGTGAAGGGTTCATTCTCTTTACTTGGAATTTTTTCAAGCAGACATGAGATGGCCACTTGTCAGACATGTTATAGAAAGAATTCATTTGGGTTAAATATACCATGTTGTAATAGCCACTCTAATGGTGGCTGTAATCACTCTCAGCTCTCAGATTCTGTAAAATTCCATAAAGAACATTGGCCCCGACTTCAAATGTCTTTATATCCTCTCAGGAAGTTCAAATACATATATAATAAAGTTGGTTATAGGATCATAGATTTAGAGCTGAAAGGGACCTCATAGACCATTTAGCATTTCATGTTAACTCTCTGCTTTCCATTAGGAACATTGCTTGGTTTGGACTTCACCTGATGCCCCAACCAGGATGATCTAATCACCTCAAATATGCTCAAATCATCAAGCTGATGAACCCAGCTTTGAATATTCAACACCTTCTCAACCCCACAGCCTCCTCTCCCCTTCTGAGATGTGGGGCACTAAACTCCTTCCAAAGCTTTTCTTTATAGAGGCCTGGGTTCTGAACTTTCTAGCTAATTCTCCACTTTCTATCAGTAGCTCTTCTTGGTTTGGACTTCCTAGAACAAGATACTCACATGGCAAGTATCCTCTCATGGCTCACTTCTTTTTTTTTACTTTCCTTTTTCTTCTTTCATTAGAGGAAGTTCCTTGAGAGCAGGGTTTCTTTTTTTTTCCCCTCATTTGAATCCCTAGCACTTGGCACACATAGTAGGCATATAATAAATGGTTATTGAATTGAATGCAATACAAAACTCGTGTTTCCAGATGAAGAAACTGAAGTCCAGAGAGGCTTGTGACTCATTAAAAGTTAAACCAAGAAAATTTTAGAAGAAAAATTTGAGCCCAAGTCCTTTCACTCCAGAGTCAGTACTGTTTAATCTGCCTCAGGCTCATTAAACATAAAAAAGACAGTTCATGGGATGGCTGGAAGTATAAATTAATGCAAATCTGGTATTGATGGAATATTAGAAATAACAAACATTTCTCCTGCAGTTAATTGACTAGACATTCTTTGAAGGATTCGTGTGGGTTCAAAGACAAAAGTCACCCAGGATAAGGAACAATATTGCTTTTTAATATCTACTGATGGAGGTATTACTCACATCAGTGAGATAATTTAGTCATTAAAGTATTGATGTTCTATCCTTGGAAGAACAAGACAAAATTTATTGATTGATTTATTCCATGTAAACATGAATATACACAAGTTCCTATTTATATATATATTCCTATATTTATGGAGCCACCTTTTAAAAATAGACTGTATTTGGTAATGTGTTGAACATATTCTTATATCTGTATAGACATATACATGCACACACATACATAAATAAATAGTACATGTAAAAAGAAGAAAAGGAGAATATTATGAGCATGAATTATTAAATCTGAATGTTCAGATAATTTTCCCCTTGTAAGTCACATAATTTTCATGGATATTTATTTTAAATTATTTTCCTTTAGTATGCATTTTTTTATTATTGTTGTTATACATATTCACTTCTGACATTATTCTTAAAAAATGAATTCCAAATTCCCTTCTTCCCTCCAGGCCCTCCCTGCCCCACTGAGAAGGCAACCTATATATTGCCCATTCTACATGTGAAGTCATATGAAACATATTTCTAAACTATCTTTAGTCATATGGAAAAAATGTATACAAGCGACTAGCAATTTGAGAATGCAAATTAAAACAGCTCTGAGATAGCCCCTCCTACATTTCAGATTAGCTAACATGACAGAAAAGGAAAATAAATGCTGGATGGGATGTGGAAAACTAGGGGTGCTGATCCTTCTCCAGCTCCAGCTAGAGAACTGATGAACTCAGAGTGCAAATTGAAGGTAGATATAGATATACACACGTATGCATGTGTGCATGTGTGTATGTATGCTTATATATGAGTATATATATGCATATATACACATATACAAATATATACATGTATATATACATATATTTCCCTTTATTTTCATAGCTATTTTGCAGTATGGCTAATATGGGAATATATAGCTTGCCTTCTCAATTGTGGGGGAGGGCCTGGAGGAGGGATAAAATTTGGATCTCATTTTTTTTAAAGAATGCTAAAAACAATCAATTTTAAAATGAATCTAAACATTTAAAAAAATGGGAGGAGTTTTACTCTTTCCCTCCACCTTCCCACACTTCAGTCAGAAAGGCAGTGACAACTGAGGATACTAATGAGATGTGACTACCAAAGCTATTTGAAATTTCTTTCATTATATTTCCTGGTGATGAGGTTTTCCTGTGGGGGCTGAGGGGGAATAATGATGGTGGATTTAAACTCACGCATTCCATTGCTTAGAAATGAAGGATGAGAGATTGAAAGTTGGAAGGGATTTAAGAGGTCATGTAATTCATCTTTTCTTCTATAATTGAGGGAAGCAGACTCATACATGAGGAACAAGTCATCCAAGATCCAGCCCTTTGGAATAAAAGCACCTAGATTCAAGCCTTGGTCTCTCCCATTACTGTTGTTTCTGCTTACTCAATCAGAATGCAAACTAAAGTGAGAGGGTGGAATCAGGCAATCAAAGAATATGAACTTTGGAAGAGAATTTAGGTGGCCTGTTGCGAGCTCATTTCCTACTTAGCTCTCTTGTTAGTTATCTAGTTTCTGACCAAATACAATCATTAATGATCCATTGGGCCTAACAAATTCTGCCACCTGGAGGCAGAATAATCAACAATCCTTACCCCAGCCTGGACTATTGTAGTATCTTCACACTTACTGTGTGACTTAAAATTATATGTATTTTTTCACTTCTCAGGAAGGTTATCGTGGGTTTTCTTGCTTAGCTAAGGCTGAGATTAGATGAGCTTCCTTCCAATCTTGACACTTGATGAGTCTATGATTTTCTAATACAAAGGTTTCCATCTCGTGAAGGAGCTCAGTCATCCTACCACAT
This sequence comes from Gymnobelideus leadbeateri, assembly GCA_011680675.1. Taxonomy (NCBI): domain Eukaryota; kingdom Metazoa; phylum Chordata; class Mammalia; order Diprotodontia; family Petauridae; genus Gymnobelideus; species Gymnobelideus leadbeateri. Next base: position 408,414 of record WOXC01007151.1, on the reverse strand, counting down.
CATTCCTATACAGGGTGCTGACCAACTTTGGAATTGATTGTGTGACATAGGAGACACTGGCATAGGACTGTCTAGCACAATTTGCCCTCATGAGAGAAGGCACTGTGTTCTTTGAGCAAAGCATAACTGAAGTAGTTAAAAAGAAATGCGAGATGCATATATTCATACCCCAAATATTCATATGGACTATTTCTGCCTACCTTGTGGTAGAACATTCTGAGCTCATGTTGGTCTGATCAGCCACAGCTGGAAACACTGTAACTTGACTCTAGCATAGTGATATCATTCTCTTCAAGAGAACCATGTGCCAACCATGTGCCTATCAGCTTATTCCAAGGGAATTCTGATAGCAACTTTCAGAAACTGTATTTTTGTCCCAGAAGATTCCTATGTAACCTGACCCAGTCAATGAAAAAGATCAAAATTCAATAATTATACTGCAATTATTGTAGTATTACACTATGTTTTTAATATCTTTAAAGACTTGAGTATATATATTTTTGTTTTTGTTTTTTTTTATTTTTTTAAATAAATGCTTTATTAACTTCTGTTTTACATCATTCATTTCAGCCAGATTTTGAGTTACAATTTTTTCCCCCCGTTATTCCCCTACCCAACCTCCCAGAATAGCAGTCCCACAAGATATCGCTTCCTCCAATCTGCTCTCTCCCATACCTTCTCCCATACTCCCTTTGAATTTTCCATTAGAGGAAGGTGAATCTTTGTGTCCCAATGCCTGCACATATTATCTCCCAATTATAAGCAAAAGAGTATTAATAATAGTATGTACAAGGCTGCTTATAATTCCCTCCCACTCATCCCACCCCCCACCTGGTCCATTCTCTACATGATCCTGTCCCTCTTCTATAGTGGGTACTTCCAACCTCCCCTCCCCCCAAGGATGCCCTTTCATCCATCATCCCTCCTCTCATCCCCCTTCCCCCTATTCTACTGCAGGTTGAGATATCCCATTTAGTATGTATGTCATTCTCTCCCTGAACCAAATTCAATGAGAATGTGGATTTGCCTTTTTTTCCCCTTCCTATTCTCCCCCTCCCTTGCAACCACTTCCCCTTGCTTCTTCTACATGAGATAGTTTACCCTACCCTGTCTTTCCCCATCTCCTCTTGCCACTTTCCTCTCTCACCTCATAATTTCATCCCTTGAGTATTCTCCCTTCCCAACAAATTCAACCTATGCCCTCTATCCATATACACACACATTCACATATGTATTCATATGACCACACCCCCTTCTTCCATTATTTTCATAGTGAGAAAGATATCATCAGTCACAGTTATTGCTTTTCCATATAGGAATGTAAAGAGTTCAACTTTGATAAGATCCTTTTGATTTCTTTTCCCTGATTACCTTCACAGGCATCTCTTCCTTCTTGAGTCTGGATGTCAAATTTTCTATTCAATTCTGTTTTTTTCCTCAAGAATGCTTGAAAGTCCCCTATTCCACTGAATGACCATATTTTCCCCTGAAACAAAATACTCACTTTTGCTGGGTAGGTGACCCTTGGGTTCATTCCCAGTTCTTTTGCCCTCTGGAATATCATATTCCATGCCCTTCTATCCCTCAGTGTAGAAGCTGCCAGGTCCTGGGCTATTCTGATTGTGTTTCCACAATATTGCAATTGTTTCTTCCTGGCTGGCTGTAGTATTTTCTCCTTGATCTGGGGATTCTGGAACCTGGCTATAACATTCCTGGGAGTTTTCATTTTGGGATCATTTTCAGGCGGTGATCGGTGGATTCTTTCAACCTCTATTTTGCCCTCTGCATCTAAAACATCAGGGCAATTTTCCTTGAGAATTTCTTGAAGGGTGATTTCTAGGTTCTTTCTTTGAGCATGGCTTTCAGGTAGTCCAATAATTTTTAAATTGTCTCTCCTGGATCTATTTTCCAGGTCAGTGGTTTTTCCCATGAGATATTTCACATTGCCTTCTAATCTTTCGTTTGTTTGGATCTGCTTAACAGCATCTTGATTTCTCATAAAGTCATTAGCTTCCATTTGCTCCAGTCTAACTCTGAAGGAATGAATCTCCTCAGTGAACTTTTGAGATTCTTTTTCCATCTGGCAAATTCGACTTTTTAAGGCATTCTTCTCCTCATTGCCCTTTTGGCCTCCTTTGCCATTTGAGTTAGTCTATTTTTTAAGGTGTTGTTTTCCTCAGTCAGGCTGTTGACCCTCATTTCATACTTTTCCTGCATCCTTCTCATTTCTCTTTCCAATTTTTCCTCCACTTCTCTTATTTGATTTTTAAAGTCCTTCTGAAGGTCCTCTATGGCCTGCAACCCTCTCATGTTTTCCCCTGGGGCTTTTGGAGCAGGACTTCTGACCTCACAGTCCTTTTCCCACTCTATGCCTCCAAAATAAGAGTCTAGGGTTGCATTTTTCTGTTTCCTTTGCCTTGGCTTGTTGCCACTTAACTGCTTGACTTTTGGGCTTGTTGCCACACTGTGGCTTTAAGGCCAGATAGAGGAATTTTCGTCCCAAACGTGTGGGGGGCAACTTCCATTTCTGGCAAGCTGTAAACCCACCCACGACTTCCACCTTAGGTCACAATCCAGATTCAGGGAGGTTAAAGCAAGAGCGATTACCCCCCAAGACTGATCTCTGGATCTCCCTACAATTAATTGCAGGCCAGGAGCTGGAGCTGCCTCTGAAAACTACAAAATGGCGTGTCTCCTCAGTGGCTACTAGCCCCCAGGGGAGGAAGCTGACACATTCCCCAAATACAGGTCCCAAAGTCCATAGGACACTAACCTCTCACTTTGTCCTAGGCATGTCTATGTTGATAATTCTGGAGTCACCACAGCTGCTGGTGTTCTGGGGTCTCTCTAGACGGCTGCTGGCTCTGCTGCCCTGGGGCTAAAACCTCGGCTCAAGCAGACCTGGGCTTGGCTCATGTGGACCTGGGCTCAGCTCAGCTCCAGCGCTCGGCTCGCTGCGTGCTGCTGGCTCCCAGACTGCTGCACTGATCCTTCCTGCAGGGCTGCTGGGCTGTCCTCAGCGGGATGTTAGCTTCTCTGTGTCTTTCTGTGGGTGCTGGGGCTCCAGAAGTTGTTCAGAGTCCCCTTTAACATAGTTTGGGGGGAATCTGGGGGCAGAGTGGCTTGGATGAGCTGCTTCTACTCCGCCATCTTGGCTCCGCCCCTGAGTTAGTCTATTTTTTAAGGTTTTATTTTCTTCAGTCAGGTTGTTGACTCCTTTTTCATGATTTTCTTGCATCATTCTCATTTCTCTTTCCAAGTTTTCTTCCACTTCTTTTATTTGGTTTTCAAAATCCTTCTTAAATTTCTCTGTGGCATGTAGCCAGTTCATATTTTTCTTGGAATCTTTTGCTACAGGATTTCTGAGTTTGCTGTCTTCCTCCCATCCCATGCTTTGATCCTTTTTGTCCCCCAAAAAGCAATCCAGAGTTGGATTGCTGTGCTTGCTTTTTTTCCTTTGTTTGCTCATGTTGCCACTCAATTACTTGACTTTTGAACTTTTTGCCAGGGTAGAACTCTGCTTCCAGAACGAAGAGCTTTGTCTCAAATTGCTGGGGTTTTCACAACTGCAGGAGCTATTAGTTTGGTGCTTTCTCAGAAGCTTCACAGGCTCTGGCACCTGGTCACATATGCCAGAACCTCCACCCAGGACAGCTATCCAGATCCAAGCAGGTTAAAGCTAGAGTGATTACCCCACAGAATAGTTGCTTGGTCCCCATACAATCTGCAGGCCAGGAGCTCTAAGGTAGCCATGAAGCAGTGGTGGCATGGCTGTGCCTCAGTTGCTTCTCCCTTATAGAGGCAAAGGCTGGACTGCACTCTCAGTCCTCCTGTTCCCAATGTCCCCACTGATCTTTTACTTGGCCTTTGGCATTTGTGGTTTGATAATTCTGGAAACCACCACAGCTTCTGGTGATCTACTCTCCCTAAAGCCCTCCAGCCATGGCTTGATGGGTCTGCCCTGAGGCTGAAACCATGGGCTCACTTGGGACTGGGCTCTGCTTCAAGTGTGCTGCAATGGACCCTTTCTGCTTGATTCCTGGGCTGCCTTGATTGCTGGAGATTTGTTTCTCTCTGTCACTTTGTGGGTTCTGCAGCACTAAAGTTTGTTCAGAGTCATATTTTATAAGTATTTGTGGTGATTATGGGGGGAGCTCAGGGAGTTTTCTTCTTCTACACCACCATCTTGTCTCCCCACTCCCCAGCCCTGCACATTGTTTCATGTCTTTGTTGGAAACAGTATACATTGAGTTGCCCTTAATAGTCCTAAGGGAATTTAGAGACCTTCCCTGCCCTTAACAGGTCTAAGATCTTCACATGGAGCCCATTGTGGGAGGAGCTTACCTAAAGAGTGGAACAGGAAGGGCAGAACAGTAGGGGTAGAACAGGAAGGAGCAGAGCAGATAAAAGCTCGACCAAGATCTCGGACCAGGCAGAGCTAAGAAACAGAATGTTTGTTATGCTGGCATTCTGCCTGTTTTTCTGTTTGTTGTTCTGTGTTGGTTTTACTTCTTCATACAGAAGTATTTTTTCTGTTGATTTTTGTTACTTTTTCAGACAGAAGCCCTCTATCTCTTGGTGTGTATTAGTGTTCCATTGTCAGACAGAATCTACCTGTTGATTTGTGTTGATTTCTCAGACAGAAAGTGAATAGAGATTATAATTCCAACACTGTGTGTAAATATTGTCCTAGCACTGTTGAGCTTTGTTTTCCTAGAAACAAAAACTGAGAAGAGCTCGAGCTGCAAATAATACTATAGTAATTTTATAAATGAAGAAACTAAATTGTTTAAGGTCACACAATTTGGAAGAGTTAAATTCTAGGGCTGTAATGCATTTTTCCTGATTTCAAGACTATATAATAAATATTTTCTATTTTAAGTCATGAATATATTGGTAACAGATATAATCAGTGGATCCAATATTAATCAAACCATCTTCCATTTGGTGGTTTAGGGTATTTTCCTTAGAGTTGAGATCATGTCCTGGGTCAGAGGTTTTTGCTTGATCCCCTTGTTGGCCATAACTGTGCTGTTAGGAATGACAAAAGACTCAGAAGGAAGAGTCTCCCCACTGACACCATAAAGGAGGGACATCTGCTATAACTTTGTTTTCTTCTAACACATGCTATAAATTGCTATAGCTGGCTTTGTCTTGTCTCCCCTATAGTAGCTTTAATTGATTCCCATACATGGCAGTAAGTATACGGACTTTATGAGACTGACTTGTGACTGGATCTCAAATCTTTTACTGCCCCTTTGACTTTGTGTTTCTTTCCCTGAGGATAAAGGGTTAAAAGGCATTATTGAAAACTGGTGAGTTATACTGTAGCTGGGCAAGCAGAATTGCAAGTCTGAGAGTTTGGGAAACACAACAAAGAAAGAGGTATTTTTTGAAATTATGCTCTTCTCAGAAATGAAGATGATCCCTGCCAGGGCCATGAGCCATACTCTGACTGGCAGAAGATGCAGGCCTTAGCTTGTTCAGAGAGTAAAGACTGATGTTAAAATGAAATTTTTCTATAGCCCTCAAGATCTCCTGGGAGCCTTCCCTACCTCTAAGGACAGGATAAAAGCAATGCTAGGATACTATTTCATATTTTAAGTATTTGACAATAAGTGCTTATGTGCCTTGTGTTTTGAGAATTTCATTTGTTGTGAAGAAAAGAAAAAGATGCCCTATACCTGTAGTTTACTACTTTGTTTATTGAACAACCTTTCTCAGCATGACATTAGTAATCCTTTTTAGGGAGACCCTAGAGCAGCATGCTTTTAAACATATACATACTTTCGTATGAAATTTTAATTACCAAAAAGTTATGAAATATTTTTAAATATTAAATATGTATAAAAGTAAGAAATCAATTTATGATAATGGTCAATATAATTATCAGCCTTTTTTCATTAATTTCTCTTAACTACTTCTGTACATTTAATTTTTTTTTTTTTTTTTTTAAGCAATTGGGGTTAAGTAACTTGCTCAAGGTTACACGGCTAGTCATTTGATTTTTGCGTGGGTGCTCATTTTCTGAGGCCGGATCTGATCTCGGGTCATCCCAACTCCGAGGCCGGCACTCTTACTCACTGCGCCACCTAGCCGCCCCTTTAGGGCAATTGGGGTTAAGTAACTTGCCCAAGGTTACACGGCTAGGTTTTTGTTTGGATTAAGTGTCAGAGGCCGGCTCCGAACTCAGGTCCTTCTGATTCCAGGGCCGGCGCTCTATTCACTGCGCCACCTAGCCGCCCCTGTACATTTAATTTTTAAAATAATTAAAAGGTCTTCCTTAAGACAATAATGCTAATGAATGGCCACAGTCCACTACCCCACTTTGTTCTTTCTATGTGTTCTTAAAGCTCACATATCATTCCTTTGATACTGTGTACTAGATTTTGAAAGAAAATCAAATAAACAAAGATTACTGGATTAAAACTTGAATTATGATTTATTTCTGCATGTGTTTCTTTTTCTTTGTCATTGTTTCTAGATATCTCTCTGTCTCATTCTGTATCTGTTTCACTGTAAATCTATCTCTCTATCTCTGGGTTCATCTCTTAATCTCTCCCTGTCTACCTCACTATCTCCTTCTGATTTAATCTTTTCAATTTGTTTCCATACCTGTCCTTATCTTTGGCTCCTCCTGTCTCTTTCTATCTGTTGATCTGACTCTGTCTGTCTCTGTCTGTCTCTGACTCTGTCTCTTATCTCTCTCTGTCTCTCTGTCTCTATCCATCTGTCTGTCTGTCTGTCTGTCTCTCAACTGTTCTATTATATAATTTTATATAGCATATAGATATATACTATATTTATGTTTGTGTGTATATATAGATAGATATATTCTCTTTCTGTCAGAACCCTCTTTAGCTAACTATTCTTTTTTTTTTTTCAAATGCTTTATTAACTTCTGGTTTACATTATTCATTTCCACCAGATTTTGAGTTACAAATTTTCTCCCCATTTTTCCCCTATCCAGTGCTCCAAAATAGTGGTTCCATGGGATATTCCCTCCTCCAATCTGCACTCTCCCGTATCTTCTCCCATGACCCCTTCAACTTTTCCAGTAGGGCATGGTGGATCTCTATGCCCCAATGCCTGTATATCTTATTTCACAACTACATGTAAAATAGTATTAATAATAGTATACACACATATTTTTAAACATTTTGTTTTAAGACTTTGAATACCAGATTCATTCCCTTCCTCCCTTGTCACCCACCTTTACTGTGAAGATAAGCAATTCAACATAGGTTGTACATGTGTAGCTAATGCAAAGCATTAGCATAGTAGATATATTGTAAAGACTAATTATATTTCCCTCCCTCCTATCCCACCTCTCACTTGTTCTATTCTCTACTTTGATCCTGTCCCTTTTAAAAAGTGGGTATTTCCAACTTCTCCCCCCCACCGCCTGTCCTCCCTTCTGTCATCACCTCTCTGATTCCCTTCCCCACTACTCTCCTACAGGGTGAGATACCATATTTAGTCTGTATGTTATTCCCTCCCTGAGCCAAATTCAATGAGAATAAGGTTGACCCATTCCCTTTTGCCTTCCTGTTCTTCCCCTCCATTGTAACCATTTTCCCTTACCTCTTCTATATGAGATAGTTTATCCCATTCTGTCTCTCCCCGTCTCCTCTCATTATATTCCTGTCTCACCTCTTAATTTCACCTTTTAAGTATCATCCCTTCCTATTAAATTGGTCCTGTGTCCTCTATGTACACCTGTAAACATATACACACACATTCACATATGTATTCATACACCCACATACCCTCCGATACAGTCTATTTCTATTCCCTTCAACTATTTTCATACTGAGAAAAGTTTCATCAGTTGTAATTATCATTTTTCCATGTAGGAATGTAAATAGTTCAACTTTGATAAGTTCCTTATGATTTCTTTTCCCTGTTTACCTTCTCTTGCTTATTTTATCTAAATGTGAAATTTTCTATTCAACTATGTTTTTTTTTTCATCAAGAATAATTGAGTCATCTATTCCACTGAATGACTATATTTTCCCCTGGAAAGTGATACACAGTTTTGCTGGATAGGTGATTCTTGGTTTTAATCCCAACTCCTTTGACCTCTGGAATATCATATTCCAAGCCCTTTGATACCTCAATGTAGAAGCTGCCAGATCCTATGTTATACTGATTGTGTTTCCACAGTATTTAAATTGTTTTTTCCTAGGTGCTTGTAATATTCTCTCCTTAATCTGGGAACTCCAGAACCTGGCTACAATAGTCCTAGGAGTTTTCTTTTGGGGATCTTTTTCAGGGGGTGATCAGTGGATTTTTTCAACCTCTATTTTGCCCTCTGGTTCTAAAAGATCAGACCAGTTTTCCTTGAGAATTTCTTGTAGGATTATTTCTAGGTTCTTTCTTTGATCATAGCCTTCAGGTAGTCCAATAATTTCTAAATTATCTCTCCTGTATCTATTTTATATTCCAGTGGTTTTTCCCATGAGATATTTCACATTGCCTTCTATTCTTTCATTTGTTTGGATCTGTTTAACAGAATCTTGATTTCTCATAAAGTCACTAGATTCCATTTGCTCCAATCTTATTGTGAAGGAATGATTTTCCTCAGTGAGTTTTTGAGATTCATTTTCCATCTGGCAAATTTGGCTTTTTAAGGCGTTCTTCTCTTCATTGTCTTTTTGAGCCTCTTTTGCCATTTGAGTTAGTATATTTTTTTTAAGGTGTTATTTTCCTCAGTCAGGATGTTGACTCTTATTTAATAATTTTCCAGCATCTTCTCATTCCTCTTCCCATTTTTTCCTCCACTTCTCTTATCTGCTTCTTAAGGTCCTCTATGGCCTATAACCAGCTTGCATTTTCCTTTGAAGCTTTTGCTGTAGGAGTTCTGACTTCACTGTCTTCCTCCTGTTCCATTCTTTGATCCTTTATGTCCCCAAAATAGGAGTCTAATGTTGTATTCTTCTGTTTGTTTCAGTTTCCTCACCTGTAAAATGAGTACAACAATAAAACCTATATCCCAGGGATGTCCTGAGTATACAATGAGATAATATCTATGAAGCCCTTAGTACCATTCCTGGCATATAGAAGGTGCTTAATGTTTGTTTCCTTTCTTCTGAAAAACTATGTGCCTTTGACAAAGCACCTGTATTTGTCTTTTTCTTTTTAAGCAGAATATGGGGGTTTTAATCCAGGCCTTCTAAGGTGGGTCTCTTCCAAAAGAACATCTATGACCTTCTGCTTTGCCAACCTTGAGAGCAAACACATCCACCTGACTCTGCCCTGACCCACTGTCTGGCCTACGACATACCTCTCCTTTCACTGATTGATTGCTATGCTCCATGTAGGTGGATGCCTATCAATGCAGTGAATTATAACAGAGCACAGGGCAATCTGATTGGTCAAGAAATCTTCCCAGCTCCATTTATCCATCCAGGGCAGCTGTCACAAGATTAATATCACTCTCATTATGTTGCTTTAAAATGCACAAGGCATGGTCTTTACATGACATATGCAGTGAGACAGAGCCACATATCATATCCCTTAATTAGGCCACCCAACCATGAATCAGGTGAAGGAAGATCAGCTGGGTTTTGTGTTTTCTTTATTTTTAAGGATTTAAGGTATTAAAGAAAGGCCCTGGTTTTTATTCCTATGAAAGAAAACCCTGAAGTACGTACTTTGGCAGGTTCAGGCTTAGAAACAATCCTCATGACTTAAGTATTTGCCTCCATCTTTCCATTTTTCTAAAATCTTCCCCTCCTCCATTTCTGACTATTCAATTCCTGCTCATCATTTAAAACATGGTTCATGTGCCTCATCTTCTCTGAAACCTTCTTCATTCATCAGACAAAATTTACTAGCCCTATATTGGACATCATGTGATATGTTTTGCAGCATCTCTTTTGGGTGCTTACCTTGTTCTTTTCCTAATATATTTCTTGTCTATCTCCTTCCCCCATCTCCTAACTTGTAATCCCCAAAGAGTTAGAGACTGAGCTTACTCATATTTGTATTTTTTCCAAGACTACGAGGAGAAAGTGCTTCAGAAAGGTTTATGAAATTGATGTTGAATTTTTTTTTATAAGTTGTTATTTTAATTTGGAAGGTCTCAAAGTCTGGCAGCAACAAATACACAATAAAGTAAGAAACATGTTTTAGGAGGTGTAATGCCAAGCAAAGGCAACTTCCAAGGTTCAGAATGCCAGCATAGTAGTTCTCCATTTATTCAGTGACAAATTAAGGCAAACCCTTCACAGAAAAATGAAAAACAAATACAGCATTCACCAAGTATAATTGAATAATTTAGTAAGTCCTCAATTCAATGACAAAGTACTACTCCACCCCTGGGCAGTACATTCATTTAGTTGATCACAAAGTCTCTCTTCTCAAATGGAGATTAGTTTCAAATTACAAACAAATACATACATTTGGTCAGTCACAGAACACAAAAAGTAAAAAAAAATTCCTATCCTTGGATAACAACCCAATTATAATTATTATCAATTAATGCCAAGCACCTTTTCAAAAAAGGGCAGGGGAAGGCACAAAGGCCATCTACCCCTGAGCTATAGCTAAGTTAAGATTTCATCACAGCATTTAATACTAAAAGATAGGTCTTTGCTTCATCTTGACCTGAGGCAAGCTCTCAGCAATCTCTGTTCCAGGGGAGACAAAGCTTAACAAAACCACAATATACATTGCCAGTGTCCTCATCAATTCACTCTCTGCCTGCAGAACAGTCTTAGGACCCCTGAAGCAACAGCAAGTTTCATGGACCTCTGCAACAAAAGCACTGTCCTTTATCAGCATATGAATCTGGCAAAAGAACATTAAAACAGACAGACAAAATATCAGCATCACAGTTATGCCTCCTCAGTTCCCAGCAGCTCCTGGTGGCAGCTCCCAACAGTCCTGGGCAGCTCCAACCAGCCCTCAGCAGTCCAGGCTGCTTTGGCTGGCAGTTCTCTCTCCCAGCAACTCTGGCCCTAGACAATTCATTTCTCTCTCTGCCTCCATGATGCTGCTCCCCAAAAGTCCTTCTGCCTCTCTCTGTGTCTCACTAAATCCATGGCACCAGCTCCTCCCAGTTCAGCCCTCTCTCTTCATGTCAACAAGTCCATCCCACAAGTGGGATTCATAAACTCTGGGTTTCAACACTCCGTCTGAAAACCAAGCCAATACAGGGGGATCTTTTAATTGCATTATCATTACAGGAGGATTAAAGACACTTTATTTGCCTTCTTTACTTATTTTATGTGAATATTAAGATTCATTTGACTGGCAAGACTAAAAGGATTTTTTTTTTTGCTGTTCTTCAGTCATTTCCTATTTTAGTCATTCAGTCATTTCAATCTTACTTTTCATAATCCAAATTAGGGTTTTCTTCATAAAGATACCGAAAGTGGTTTGCTATTTTATTCTCCTGCTAATTTTCCTGATGAGTAAACTGAGATAAACAGAATTAAGTGACTTGCCCAGAGTTATACAGCTAATAGATATCTGATCCTAGAATTGAACTGAGATAGAAGAATCTTCCTGAATCCAGGCTTGGAACTCTACCCACTGTGACATCTAGCTGCCGAACAAAAGATATTAGAAACCTGAAAAAAAATTAAGGAGCCTCAGAGCATAGCATGGATTCAAATAGATCTCTATGAAGATAATCACTGAATCTACATACATTCAGCCTTCATATGTCTCCTGAGTGCCAATCTTACCTTATCAACTGTCTTTTGCACTTTGCAAATCAGATCTCCCATAGTCCCTCAAAATTAACATTCAAAAAAGAACCTATTAGTAATTACTTTTTCCTCTAATTCTATAACTTCATACTTTTGCCATCATACCTCAGCTGTCTTTTCGTTTAGGACAACCCACCATTCTTTGTGGCCTCTCACTCTAGAACATCCCGTTAGTCAAGCATTCCATTTTCTAATGGTACATTTATTGCATCATGTCCATTTCAAGGAAGGGCACTTGACAATCATTTGACATTCTTCTCTAGGCTCTTCTTCTGAATCTCTGGTTTATACCACAGAAACATATTACCATGTCATCCTTTCTTTTTTCTGTGCTTCAGTACCTATGTGAACTTTTCTTATCATCTTATAAGTTATTTAATTCTACAGAATGTAGAAAGTGTCTAAGAGTTCAGGAGTCTTGGAATAACAGAATTTTAGAGTGGGAGGGGACCTCAGAAGACTTCCAGTTCAACTGGTTTCTTTTTGCTGGATGAGTTCCAGTAATACAGAAAGTTTCTCTTCTGAAGCAGCTTGTTCTATGTCTGTCCAGATCTCTTTGAAAGTAAAAGTTTTGTTTCTTTTTCCCTTTTCTTTTCATAAAGCTTAAATTTGCTTTTTGATAAAAGTCTACTCATTGCTCTAGATCTAAAGACTCAATGATGAATCAAACCCTCTGGCCCCTACAAGCTCTTCAAGTAATCTTAGACAATGATCACACTCAACCCCTCCCCTAGCTTTTTCTTCTCCAGATTAATCTTCCTCAGGTCCTTTATGTTTTTGTAAAGTATGGACGTCAGAATTTCTACTCTCTTGCTTGTCCTATTCTGGACACTCTCCACTTTATCATTTGTTTCTTAGACTGTGGTGTTCAGCATTAAACATCCGACTCTAGATGTGATCAGAGCAAGGCAGAGTAAATTGAGACTCACTTGTGCTGCATTTGTAGTGTTACTTACTAAATGTTTTCATTTGACCCCTTCAAAATCCCTTTTTCCTCTCTTTTTTCCAACTTAGCAAATTCTCCCTAAACCTGGGAAAGGAGAGATCTACTTGTCTGGAATAGAATTGAAAGCATTCCTTCTCTCAGAAAACTTTCAAATTTCTTACTTCCCAACGATTATGTCAAATTATGAAAAAAGTGGCTCTGGAGTATATATAACAGAAGGCCATGTTTTTACCTCCAGAGAATTATAATTGTAAAAAGATCAACTCAGTTTCCATTTCATTTAAAGTTTATTGAACTGGGAGAAAGTTAAATATTTCAGCAATGTGACCTTAGCATGACTGTGTGTGCAAAATTTAAATTATAAAATTTAAAACATGCGTACATAGTCTTCACAGAAAGTCTTTTCTTTATCTTAGTTTCAGAACAAATTGCATCCTTAATTCAATGAGAGAGTATATTAGTTTAAATTTTGTAGCTATCATTTCATTTAAAAACAGAAAAACCCAAAGCAGTGATTTGATCTATTTTAACTTCCTCTGTCTACATGTGGCTTCTTGGTTTCAAGCCACATTCCTCACCCACCTACAGGTGACAATCATTATTTGCCCCTAGTGAAACATTCTCACAGTGAGCTCTAATAAATCTCGAAAAAGGACTGGACATAATAAAGAAGGAAGAATGGACATTCATTCTGGATAACAGAGATATGTAGATGCTCAACAATCTTGAGGAGAACAGTGGTAATGATTTGAAAGAAAAGAGTCTAGGAAAGAAACTAAAGGAATCAGATTTACTTAGCCCTTGAAGATTCATTGCCAGGAGAGACCTGTGAAACTGGAAGAAGTACTTTCTAATATGAAGGATTGCTGTTTGACCATAATTCATTCAACCTGTTCCAATATGAGAGAGAGAGAGAGAAAGAGAGAGAGAGAGAGAGAGGGAGAGAGAAACTGGCCCCAGATGCAGGAGCATCATATGTTATAAGCCTGCATCGCAAAATTATTTACTTTGTGACCATGAAAAGATGATCACTGACTTCTCTGGGTTTTGATTCTACTCATTTACAAAACAGAGATAATAATTAGAAGTAGTATCTATTTGAGTTCTTTGCTGTGGATTTTTAAAATTTATTTAATTAATTAATTGATTTTAGTCACAATATTCAGTTCTACAAGCTTTTGAGTTCCAAATTCCTCTTTCCCTCTACTTCTTTCTTCCCTCCTTCCCCATAGTGGCATGCAATCTAACATAGGTTCTACAAATACTTCACCTTAAACATTAGTCAAGCTGTAAAGAAGGATTATAACCAGTGGAATGAACAATGAGAAAGAAGGAACAAAATAAAAGATAAAAGATATAGAGAGAGCAAGTAGTTGGCTTCAATCTGCATTCAGACTTTTTAATCTTTTTTTTTTTTTTTCCGGATGTGGATAACACTTTCCATCATGAGTCTTTTAGAGTTGTCTTATAGCTTTGCATTGCTGAGGGGGGCCCAGGCTATTATCACAGATGTATCTGTGGTTGTGTCTGTGTTCTCCTGGTTCTGCTCCTCTCACTCAGTATCAGTTTATATGTCTCTTCAGATTATTATGAAGTCCATCTTCTCCTCATTTCTTATAGCACGATAGTATTCCATTATATTCATATACCACAATTTGTTTAGCCATTCCTTGATTAATGATCATCCCCTTGATTTCCAATTCTTTGCCACCACAAATAGAGCTGCTATAAATATTTTTGGACATATGGGTCTTTTTCCCATTTGTATGGTCTCTTTGGGATATAGCCCTAGAAGTGGTATTTCTGGGTCAAAGAGCATGCACATTTCTATAGTCCTTTGGGCATATTTCCAAATTGCTCTCCAAAATTGTTGTATCAGTTGACTACTCCACCAGCATTAGTGTCCCAGTTTTCCCACATCTTCTCCAGCATTTATCATTTTTTTGTTTTTTCATGCTAGTGAATCTGACCATTGAGATATGGTACCTCAGGGTTTTGATTTGCATTTATCTAATCAATAGTGATTTATTTTATTTTATTTTCCTCTTTGGAGGGCAGTTGGGGTTAAGTGACTTGCCCAAGGTCACACAGCTATTTTGTGTGTGTGTGTGTGTGTGTGTGTGTGTGTGTGTGTGTGTGTGTTAAGTGTCTGAGGCTAGATCTTCCAGGTCCTCCTGACTCTGGGGCCAGTACTCTATTCACTGTGCTACCTAGCCACCCCTAACAGTTTTTTTTTTTTTAATGATAGGCTCTTTAGGGCGACTCTTTTTTATTTTTATTTTATTTTTTGCTTTTTGGGAGGGCAATTGGGGTTAAGTGACTTTCCCAAAGTCACAAGGCTAGTAAGTGTGTCAAGTGTCTGAGGCCAGATTTGAACTGAGGTCCTCCTGACTTCAGGGCCAGTGCTCTATTCACTGCATCACCTAGCCCCCCATCAATAGAGATTTTAAAACATTTTCATATGCTTATAGATATCTTTAATTTCTTCCTTTGAAGACTACCTGTTCATAACCTTTTATCATTTATAAATTGGGTAATGACTTGCATTCCTATATATTTGACTCAGTTCTCTATATGTTTTAGAAATGAGGCTTTAATCAGAGAGACTGGTTGTAAATTTTTTTCCAAAATTTTCTGTTTCCCTCCTAATCTTGTTTACTTTGATTTTGTATAAAAACTTTTCAATTTAATGTAATCAAACATCCATTTTTCATTTTGTAAAATTCTCTACCTCTTATTTCTTTTTTTTCCTAATTAAACAAATGCTTTATTAACTTCTGGTTTACATCATTCATTTCTGCCAGATTTTGAGTTACAATTTTTTACCCATTTTTCCCCTACCCACCACCCCAGAATAGCAATCCCACAAGATATCCCCTCATCTGATCTGCTCTCTCCCTTACCTTCTTCCATAACCCCTCCGATTTACCATTAGGGCAAGGTGAATCTCTGTGCCCCAATGCCTGCACCTCTTATCTCCTAATTACATGCAAAATAATATTAATAATAGTATTTATATATGTCAAACATTAATTTTAAAACTTCTAATTTCAGATTCATTACCTTCCTCCCTTGTCACCCACTCCCTCTGGGAAAATAAGCAATTCAGTTCCCCAAATACTGGTCCCAAAGTCCATAGGGCACTAACCTCTCACTTTGTCCTAGGCATATCTGTGTTGATAATTCTGTAATCTCCACAGCTGCTGGTGTTCTGGGGTCCCTCCAGCCAGCTTCTGGCCTGGCTGCCCTGGGGCTAAAGCTGTGGCTCAGGTGGTCCTGGGCTCAGCTCCCAGAGCACTGAGCTGGCTGCTCTCAGAGCGCTGTGCTGGCTGCTCCCAGAGCACTGTGCTGGCTGCTCCCTGCAGGGCTGCCAGGCTGTACTCAGTGGGAGGTTAGCTTCTCTGTTTCGTTCTGTGGGTGCAGGAGCTCCAGAAGTTCTTCATAGTCCACCTTTTACATTGTTTGGAAGTGGCATGGACAAAAGCGCCTTGGAAGTGCTGTTTCTACTCCGCCATCTTGGCTCCGCCCCCTCTACCACTTATTTCATCATAAATTCTTCTCTTCTCCATAAATCTGACAGATAACCTATTCCTTGCTCTCCCAGATTGTTTACAGTACCAGCATTTATATCTAGATTGTGAATCCTACTAAGAGTTTATTTGGTATATGGTGTAAGGTATTTGTCTATACCTATTTTCTGCCATACTATTTTCCAGTTTTCCAACCAGTTTTTGTCAAATACTTAGTTCTTTTCAAAGAAGCTGCGGTCTTTCGGTTTATCAAACAATAGATTACAATAGTCATTGACTGTGGTGTCTAGGGTACCTAATCAATTCTACTGATTCACTACTCTGTTCTTCAGTGAGTACCAAGTAGTTTTGATGACTGTTGCTTTATAATACAGTTTAAAACCTTGTATGACTAGGCCACCTTCTCTAGCATTTATTTTCATTATTTCCTTTGATATTCTGAACCTTTTGTTCTTCCAGATATATTTTGTTACTATTTTTTTCTAGCTCTATAAAATATTTCTTGGGAGACTGATTGGGATGGCCCTAAATAGGCAATTAATTTAGGTAAAATTTGCCATGGATCTTGACAATGTAAAGAAAGCTCTTTCCAAACTTCATATGTTATAAAAAGCCACTTAGTACAACTACTGAGGATGATAGGAAATTATAGATTTTTTAAAATAAGTAAATGAAAGCAAACCTTGAATCCCAGTTCCTTTTATGATTAATAATACAATTAATAATTGTTTATACCCATACAATAGACCCCTTTCATTAGAGCTAAAAAAGCAATAATAGGATAGACCCCACTTAGAAGAGAGTCTAGTGAGAAAAAAACCAATATGTAGGGCCTTATTCAGGCAGGAGAAACTAGGCTGCACTGTCACACTTCTGCTGAGCCAATCCCAGAGAATGATCAGGCACATCAAACAAGACACTAACCCACTGTCCCCTGAACGGTAACAACACCGTTGGGTAACTTCCACTATTATTTTTTTGTCATTTTGCCACACCCATCTGGCTAAACTTCCACCACCTACTTCTTTCTCTCTATCTCTATTTTAAGCAATCACTGAATGTTAACTGTAAGATCAACATAAAATGATATCCAGCTCTAATTCTCTCATGCCCATCCTACTAAATGCTACTGCATTCTTGTCCTACTGCAAGCATGCCCTCTCTTTTTCTCTGTGCCTTCGTAAATCCTCTATTCTGTTGAAGAAACTTCCCTTTGTTTTCAACCTCTTTTTCTCATACTCCTCTACTTTCCCTCCCTGAATCATGGCTTCACGAATATTATATTACATCCCTGGTCACCTTTCTAGTCCAGATTCTATCATCATTCAAGCCTCTCTGGTATAATGGTTTGTAATCAGGAGTCAGAGAACTCCAAATTCCAGAATCTCCTTTTGCTATCGTCATTTGCCAATGTTTCCTCATTTTAAGTTTACAGTATCATATATTGCCACCTTACTCAAACCACGGTGTCTAATACCATCCCCTTCTTACTCAAGGAATTAACTCCTATATAAACTCTTCTTCTCCCTGAGATTAATGACCCATGGAGCCCAGGTTAAGAATCTCTAACCTATAGAGTACCATACCTGGAGTCAGGAAGACTCATGTTCATGAGTTCAAATCTAATCTCAGATACTTCCTGGCTTTGTGACCCTGGACAAGTCACTTAACCCTGTTTGCTTCAGTTTTCTCATCTGTAAAATGAGCTGCAGAAGGAAATGGCAAATTGCTCCAATATATTTGCCAAGAAAACCCCAAATGAAGCCATGAAGAGTTGGACAGGACTGAAAAATGACTCAATAACAATCTCCAACAACAAAAATGTATGCACAACACACTTTTAAATTTAATGTGCATTGTTAAATTATTCTCCCTCAGTTTCTTTAGTCTAAGCTATCAATGAAACTATTCCTTCCAGCTCACTGATCTTCCAATTTCTAAATATACTTAAAATATATAACCTATTCCTACACTCCACATCATTCTACACAGAGAAGGTGATACTCTGAAGCTCACCTTATGCACATTTCTTACATTGTCATTAAAAAAAATCCTCTATTGGAACATAGTCTCCTATCATGACAACTATGCCTCACTCATCTAAAACCAGTGATCTTTCATCTCAAGCTGCAATCCATCTACCTCTTAGTACTTTCTCAAGAGTTCTTTTCCCTAGTTTTTTGGGACACCAGTCTTTCCTAGATCTCTTCTTAGTTTCCATACCATTCATTCTCTTTCCTTTGCCAAATCTTCATTCAGTTCAAACCTTCTAAATGTGGAAGTCTGGCAGGCCTCTGTCCTGGGGCACCCTTATTTTTTATATTTACTACTTCCTTTGATCATCCCATAGATTTAGTTATCATAGTTCTACTGAAGATTGTAAAATCTATCTATTATTTTATACTGTTATATTTCATTTGGAGGCAGTAGCAGCCTCTCCCAATTAAAGATGTTGGGGCTGGAATCTTGTTTTTATGAAAACAACATGGGATGGCAACTTACTCCACCCCTCTGAACATAACCTGGGACTGTGACTTTTTGCATTAATGTCTTAATACTCTATTAGAGTTCTATTATGTGACCTGATCATCATAAAAATCAAGGAAAAATACATGTATATCATTTTATTTGTCTAAGAGATCTCTCTTTTTTTTTTTTTTTGCCTTTTGGAGGGCAATTGGGGTTAAGTAACTTGCCCAAGGTCACAAGGCTAGGTTTTTGTTTTTTGTTTGTTTGTTTTTGCGTTAAGTGTCTGAGGCTGGATCCGAACTCAGGTCCTTCTGACTCTAGGGCCGATGCTCTACTCACTGCGCCACCTAGCCGCCCCTAAGAGATCTCTTAAATTACGTAAAGTAAATCACATCCTTGTCTGCCTGGCCTATATGGTTCTACATATTTTTCCCAAAGTTCACCACTAAGCATCCACACAATGTATTGGAGCACTTTCTCTAGGCATTCTGAAGTTACTCTGTCAAATTGCTACTTCTTCTTATGGACAAATTATCAGCCCACTTTTTCTTCCCAACATACAATTCCTGGGTGATGCCTTTTACTCCTATTTTTCTTCAGAGTTTCTCCTTTGTTATATTTTGTACTATATCCCACTCACCTATAATACACTTTCCATTTACACATGGTCATAATGATCTTCAAATCTTCAGAAGCTGTGCTATTTCATACTCAGTACCATAAAACAAAACTGGCAGAAAAGTGAAAATTGAAAGACCAATAGACAGTTGCATTAATGGAATGTTTTGAGTCAGTACTTTACAATTGCCTAAGAGCAATTCACCCTGATTTCCTTCTATTCTTCAACTGAGAACAAAGCCTAATAAGCTCAATAGAGTGTTCTACTAAATGCATGTTAAATTTGAACAGTAAATATTTTTCATCCAATTGGTCAGTCCTGTAGGGATTGTCAGATCAAAATGTTTTGAGTGATTACAAATTTCTGCAAGAGCCTCTTTGATCATTCTATGACTTGAAATCATAAAATGGCATAAGAAGATATTTGGTACTAAAACATTTGCCCCTGTTTTAGGAAGAAGCTCTGTTCCATCAAGAACACTAGACAATTACCCCTAAGTAACCTGCCCTACTTTATTCCCCAGGACCAATTCTCTATTCAACTCAATGTCCATCTCCAGTGTCTGTATAGATTCATGAGATGTTGACAGAACTCTCAAAGTTTTATACCAATTTGTATAAATTAGTCTGAATAATTAGCATTCATTTTCTACTTTGATACATTGGATTCAACTCTTTGGAGTAATAATAGATCTCATTCAATAGTTTCTGTAGTGTCCCAGAGTTTGGTGCAAACCACACAAAATGGTGTACCCAGTGGAGCAAAGGAGGACTCCATAATTTTCCAGGCAAACTCTAATTTATATTATCATTGCTTTGTGCCTACTCCACAAAAATGACAAACAACTTTAGCCATGATGAGTCATTCTCATTTATGATAGCTGAGCATGTTCCCCACTATTATGTGGTACACACAATGCACTATTGAAGTAAAGTAGAGATTTATAAAAATAATCGTTGTGTTATGTGCTTCTATTTATCTGTAACGGCAGCTAGTTGACAAAGCAGATGGAGTGGCAGACTTGGAATCAGAAAGACTCATATTCCTGAATTCAAATATGTCCTCAGACACTCACTAGCTGTATGACCCTGGGCAAGTCACTCAACACTGTTTGCTTTAGTTTCCTCATAAAATTAAATGGAGAAGGAAATGGCAAAGCACTGCAGTATCTTTGCCAAAGAAATCCAAAATGGGCTCATAAAGAGTTGGACATGACTGAAAAATGATGAAAAAAACAAGTTATTTGTATGGTTCTGGATATAGAGAAGCATCTTTTGGAAAGAAAACTTTTAAAATAGCATCTTCTCTACGAAATTAAATGTCCTTTTATAGTTGAAAAATGATGAATGGAACTCCTCAAACAATACAATCCTATTTCTTGACATTTTCCTGTCAATTGTGTGATTGTAATGATGTGGTTTAAGGTGACACATTGATAAATCAAATGGCAGACATTTAAAAGGTGATCATAGTGTGACAGTCAACTGCTAGGTGCTGGGGATAAAAAAATACAGAAATAAAAGAGTCCCTGCCCTCAATGATCTATGTTATATCATTGGACATTGCCTGTAAAAAAGCATGATCATTTTCTTCTTAAAACAAAACAAAACAAAACATTTTTTTGCAATTGACATAAGTTTATTTTTTCTCCCTCTTAACTGCCTAAGAAAAAGAAAATGAAGGTGAGAGAAATATATGTGTAGATAGATAGATAGATAGTGGATAGATAGATAGGTATAGATTAATATATATTCATAGGCAAGGTAAATAGATCTCTGCTTTGCCCACGTCCAAGAAATATATGTCTTCTTCTATATTCTGACTTCAACACCTCTCTGTCAGGATGTGGATGGTATGCTATATCAATGATGTTTTGGAATCATAGTTGGACATTGAATTTATTAGAGTTAGAAAGTATTTAATTCTTTTTATAATGTTATTTCCTAAAACATTTTATTATTCTGTTCATTTAATTTTACTTAATTCACATAAGGCTTCCTATCTCCCACTGAAATAATCTTTTTTAACAGAATTCTCATGGCACAATAGTATCTCATTATATAACAACCTTTTGCATCTTCCAATTCACAAGAGGAACCTTTCAGTAAGAGATGCTATAAATATTTAATTGCATATAATATGGGTCATTTTTCTTTTGTTCTTCCCTTTGGTTTTACACATACACATACATACATGCACACATATAAATGTGTGTATATATATCTCCATATCTATCTATCATCTATCTATCTATCTAGCTATCTATCTGTCTACCTATCTGTCTGTCTATCTATCCATCTATACCAACAATGCATCAGTGCAACTGCTTTCCCATGACCCATGCAACTATTTTAGTTTTCCTATTTTGCCAAATGGTCCAATAAGTCTGAGACATAAGTTCAGAGTTGCTTTAATTTGAATACATTTAATTGTTAGTAATTTATGAAAATTCATATTCTTGCTGATTTGGTTTTCTTCCTTTCAAAACTCCTGTTTATTTCATTTGACCATATATAAATTGGGGAATGACAGTTATGCATATGCATGTGAATTAATTACTTAGACATATCAAAAATAAAATTTTATGAAAGAAACATGTAAAGACATTTTTCTCTTTCTAGTTTTGACTGCAATAGTTTCTTCTGTACAGAAATTTTTAATTTTATGTAATCAAATTTGTCCCTTTTTATCTTTTATGGTCTTCTCTATTCATCATTTGCTTGAGCATTCTTCCTCTGTTCATAGATTAGCAGAGAAATTTCTTCCTTGGTCCTCAAATTTGTTTATATTATCTTCCTTTCTGTTTAAATCATGTGCCACTTTGGAGATTTTATCAATGATATGCGAGTGGCTACTTATTTTACCATATTTTTTTTCTTCTCAACTGGTTTTGATTTTTCCTTCATCAGTTTTTTAGTAAACAATAAACAATTATCTGGTATATTAATTTCCTTGTACGTGTTATGAACAAAATCTACTACACCATTTTGTTGCTACATAATAGAATAGTTTGAGATCTGATAACCCCACTAGCCATGTCAGACCCAAGTATTCAAGAATGAACTGAAAAGACATTTAACTTCTGAGAGTGTTATAATCTTCATCTGTGCAATGGGGATAATTAACTCATGTTCTTCACTGGGCATGTTCAAAATGGCATAATAATTGTTATATGTGTGTGTACACATATCCACACATAAGTACATATGTAGATGTAGATATATACACATATATGCATATACATACATGTATTCACACACATCATTTTGTCATTATTCTTATGTATTTGCAATGGGAAGGAATGAACTAGGTAGAACAGTAGTCATTGAAAATTTTATAAATTCATGAGATATATTATGGAGATATGGTGTTCAGAATAATATATTTTGACTTGGATGAGACCTTCAGGGCTCTCTAAGCCAACACTAGGATTTTTATAGAGGAGGCAATAGAACAGTAGTTGTAAAAATTACATGTTTGTAAGAACTATGGTCACCAAGGTAGTAAGAGGGAAAAGTAAAATTTTAACTGTCAACTTCAGATCCAGTGCACATTCTCCTGCACCAAATTGTAATTATATTTGAGAGCCAGTGAGAAACTGTCAAATAAATTGAACTTCCTTCTCCTTGTAGAGCTCTCATAAATGTTTGAAAACTCATACAACATTAAGTGTTTTTAAGTAAACGTATGGAGCTTAATTTTTGTAGAGCAAGTCCCTAAGCACAAGTTCAAAGGGACTTACTTTGCTAAAATTAGGCTCCATATCTCTACTTAACAAAAACACTGAACTTGGTTTCATAATTATTATTTTTCTATATGTCCCTCCTGCTCTAATTTGTGAAAATTCTGCTTAAATCTCTCATCTACACTGAAATTTAAAAAAAAATAAAAAAATCTCTTGGGAATGTCTATATTTTGCAGCAGGGGTAAAGTTCTCACTACCATAGTGAGGAAGCAGAATAAGTGAATGAGTAAAGATCTTGTTTGACAAATGAATCTTCCAAGTTCTAACGATTATCTGGATTCAAAATTACAAATGCAACTTCTTGAGTTTTCATGATTCAGTCGTGCTAATTCTTCTTTTCAGCTCTCCTTATGTCTATGGTTAATTGGGAGAATTCTACCTGAAGTGAGTCTGCCTAAGGGATGTCATGTGAGAATGGAACTATCATTGAATGGTAGTCCTAGGGCCTGAATTTGAAAATCAATTATGCTTCTTAGAAACTATATTACCTTGGTCATATAACACCATCCTATCAGACCTCAGATCAGCATCTTAAAAGGAAAGAATTTAAATAATACTCTATAGAAGGATCCTTCAGGTTCTTAAATCTTTATTTTTTCTTGTTGTTGAATCATTTCAGTTATGTATGAATCTTCATGGCTCCATTTCTTCATTCATTTATTTGCTCATTCATTCATTATTTACTTATTCATTCATTCATTCATTTGTAGCAGCGATACTGGAGTGATTTGTTATCTCCTTCTCCACGTCATTTTACACATGAGGAACTGAGGCAAACAGAATTAGGCGACTTACACAGGATCACACCACTAGTAAGCATCTTTGACAAAATCTGAACTCACAAAGATGAATCTTCCTGATACTGAGATCATTGTTCAATCCACTGTTCCACCCAGCTATCTGCTTAAATCCTATCACACACTAAAGTATATAAAAGATGCATTGGTCAAACAAGATATTTACCCATTCATTAATTCATTCATCCAATTAATTATTTACTTATTTGATTATATATTTATCTATTTGCTTACCAATATATTCATCCATTTCTTAATTTGTTTGCTCATCTATTTATTTTTTTGTGTGTGTCTTGATCTGTTATTTCTTTGGAATAGATAAATTCAAAATGAGCAAATCCTTTATCCGTGTAAACTAGGGCATATTCCATGATACAGTCTGAGTTTCCTTGGACCTGAGAAGTTAACCTACTGACCTATATCTATATAGTGACAATGGGCAAGACTGGAGCTTAGTCCTATCTGACTCCAAGGTTGGCCTTCTATCCATTGAGTCACATTGTCTTCAGCCTGAGCCATTGACCTAGGAACATGGAATCTCTTATTATCATTATTATTGTTGTTGTTACTTATAGAAATGATACAATGGGAAGATTAATAGAAAATCTCATCTTCAAGTTTGAAGAGAATTATTTTTAATTTTCATATATAAAGTAAAGTCATATTATGCTAAAGCAATATCTGATCCCAAATTCCATATTGCCATGGGGATATTATGAGTGGTAAAATTTTAATCCTGACCAATTTTGTTACCAACAATCTGAACAAGTAGAAAACAAACCAGATCTCTGCAGTATACTCTGCTTCTTTTGGCTTGCAGTGTTTATTGAAGTTGGACTGGATTAGTACTTTGAAAGATCCTCCCCTCCATCTGCAGCCATGGAACTACAATTTGCTCCCAATCTTTCTCTTGATGAACTTAGGCTGGTTCCTTTATAAACTTTTCTTTCTACATTACCCCTAGCACTTGATCTTCTGTTATTATATCTACTATGTGTAATGAGACAGAATCCACTTAGGTAAGTAAATATTAAAGAAGTCATTTACTTAACCAAGGCCATGAGAAACACCAAATTCATTCTTTCTTATTTTTAATCTTTTTTATTGTCTTTATAAATCACAGTCATTTCCCT
The DNA here is from genome assembly GCA_011680675.1 of Gymnobelideus leadbeateri. Lineage (NCBI taxonomy): Eukaryota > Metazoa > Chordata > Mammalia > Diprotodontia > Petauridae > Gymnobelideus > Gymnobelideus leadbeateri. The sequence continues at coordinate 383,455 of WOXC01007151.1, read as the reverse complement.
TTCTCCTAATTCCTTTCTCAGTGCCTAGAATTTTCCACTGTAATAGTGGAAAATATTAAATGAATCCAACTGATAAAAATACCATGTTTGACATTACATACTATATTGTTAATCTGTAGTCCCAACCACTCTACAGAGAGGAGAAAATTGAATTTTGGTTTATATATTCTGGACTCTGCCAAGGTTAATCATTAGGATTCATCAGCTTGACTTCCTTTTAGTCTTCTTGTCTTTTCCAATGCTAAAGTAATTGTCTATATCATTCTCTTTGTTCTGTAAACCTATCCTCCCTTTTTAAAACTACATCTCTTTTCACATATGTTGAAAGTGCAATGAGATGAATCCCACTACTCATTTGCACACTAGTTTCGACCTATTTTTTCCACCTTTATCTCATCTTTTTTATACATTCTGATGCCTGTCACCTGCCACGTGGATACAAAAGACATAACCAACTGCAATTCAAAAGTCCAGCATTCAAGATTTCCAGACTCAGTAGCCCAGATAGCTGAAGTTATTAGGTAGGGCATGCCACCATACCCAGTTGCTGCTTCACTTCTTACAAATCATATAGATATAGATAAATATATAAGTAGATATAGACACATACATATGCATATATAGATAGATAGATAGATAGATTTACATCTATAGTTATATTTATACAGATCAGGAGATCGTTAAGTTATTATGTATGGATGTCATACCTTGTTATGGTGCCATAAGAAATCACGAATAAGAGGCATTTAGAGTATTTATATCTATATCAATATATCTCTGTATTCTAAATGTCTCTTATTCGTGATTTCTTAAGACACAATAACAAGGCATGACAGCCACACATCATAATTTGTTTAACAGCCTCCTGATCAATGCAAATTCCCCTTTTCCCTAGTCTTTCTTCATTAATTGTCATTCATTTGGTCCCATATGGATTTTTCTTTCTGTCAGTGGCCTTTTGGAGTTAAATGATCAGTAGGGAGGTTAAAAAAAGTATGAACTGTTCATTGCCTTTTTTTTTTTTTTTGAGTAATAATCACAAATCTATTTATCTATTTATCTATTTAGCTCCAGCCGGCTGCTGCCCTGGCTGCCCTGGGGCTAAAACCTCGACTCAGGCGGACCTGTTCTCGGCTCCCCAGGAACTGCGCACTGTGTGCTGCCGGCTCCCAGAGCGCTGCGCTGGTCCTTTCTGCAGGGCTGCTGGGCTGTCCTCAGCGGGAGGTTAGCTTCTCTGCGTCGTTCTGTGGGTGCTGCGGCCCCAGAAGTTGTTCAGAGTCCCTTTTTACATAGTTTGGAGGTAATCTGGGAGAAGAGAGCCTTGGACAAGCTGTTTCTACTCCACCATCTTGGCTCCACCCACCAGTCTTTAATAAATATTGATTGATCCCATTTGATTCCCTCAAATTCCACATAAGTTGGTACGGATATGAGTATCATCACAATTTTACAGATGAAAAATTTAGGATTTTGTAGCCTCATTGGTCACACAGCTGATGTCATAGAGAGGATTTGAACCCATGGCTTTGTGACTTCAAGAGCAACAATCTTGCTATTAAAACCCACTGCCACTCAAAAAAATCATTATTATAAATTCCAAGCAAAAGTTATTTTTTTTTCATTTTTGGGCATAACAGCTTTTTATTTTCTTCTTTGATGGGTATATTATATGTTATTTGACTGAAGCATCATATTAGGTCAGATATGTGGGGCAGTGGATAGAGTATTGGGCCTGGAGTCAGGAAGACCTGAATTCAAGTCCAGACTCAGACACTGACTAGCTGTGTAACCCTGTGTAAGTCACTTAATGCGGTTTGGCTCAGCATCCTCATCTATATAATGAGTTGGAAAAGGAAATGTCAAACCTTCCAGTGTTTTTGCCAAGAAAATTTCCAAAAAGGTGTCACAAAGAGTTCAACAACTGAAAAAAAAATGTGAACAAATCATATGTTAATTCATGTACATTTGTAAAGAAGTGGATGGAGACAGAAAGGGAAGAAGGGAGGAAATTGAATTTTTTGTTAAAAGTTGCCAAATCAATAACTCATAATTTCATATATATATATATATATATATATATATATATATATATATATATATATATAAAATGAACAGCTTTAGAAATATAAAGAAAGAACTGGAGAAAACAGTCATACTGTAACAGGAAATATAGTCATATTATAATAGGAAGGAAGGAAATAAGGAAAAAGGAAGGATGGGAGGAAGGAAGGAAAGAAAGAAGGAAGGGAAGTAGGGAGGGAAGATGGCAGGGTGAAAGAAAGAATGGAAGGGAAGACAGAAGGAGAAAGGAAGGAAAAGGGGGAGAGAGAAAGAGAGGAAAAGAAAGAGAAAGAATAAAAGGGAAAGGAAAGAAATGAAATTAATCCCTAAATGCTCTCCAAGGGATTTGGCCATGGTAGAATATCACTGCTCAGACAGAATTTGGTCTACTTGCAGTTCTTACATCCCATGTAATGATGATATAATCTTCTAGCTATATAGATGATACAGAGCTTACAAACCTTTAAGAACATTCTGTGGGCTTTGGATTTCACATAACTTTCTGATATTTGTAGATAACTTTCCCCCTTTAATTTCCAAGGACAATTTAAAATGTGAAAGATATTTCCCAATGCAAAGCAAAAACATGCTAGATACTCAGCTGTCTGCATCAATGCCAAAACAGTGAATCGATTGAGAGAAAAGACAACCAGTTGATTGAAGCCAGATTGTGTTTCTATCCCTGTGGACGCACAGTCTTATGCATTTCAGTGTCATCCAAAGTAGAAAAATGCAAACACACATAGAAAAATAGGACAAAAGACAATTTCAACATTATTTTTTTTTCAAGGAGAATTTATCCCTTAAAACTTTCCAAGTTCAAGGGCGGCTAGGTGGCACAGTGAGTAGAGCATTGGCCCTGGAGTCAGAAGGACCTGAGTTTGGATCCGGGCTTAGACACTTAATGCACACACAAACAAAAACTTAGCCATGTGACCTTGGGCAAGTTACTTAACCCCAATTGCCCTCCAAAAAGCAAAAATCAAAAACAAAAACAAAAACAAAAAAACAAAACAAAACAAAAAAAAACTTTCCAAGTTCAGGAAGGAGAATTTGGTCCATAAGCAATACATGATCATTTACTTGTTTCTGACACACATAATAGTCATCTCATTACAATAAATCATTCCAAGGTGGTAAAGTTCTTATTGAATAACTCATCAAATTTCTTCATAATACATAGAAGGGAACTGAGGCCCAGGGAGAAAACATGGGTTCCTTGAAGTCACAAAGGAAAACAATGATAAGATTCAGGAATTGAACTATTGTCCTCTGAAGTCAAATCCAGTGCTCTTTTCTACACTGAAGACAGGTCACTCTTGAAAGAAGTGATCAAAAACAGTTAAGGTTCCAAGACTCAAAATAAGGAACGTTAGACACAAGTACTCTTTGTTTGGAGAACAATTCATCTTGTCCAGAAGCCCTCATTAAAATCCTCTTGGTTGCTTTTTCATGTGCTAATTCTCTTTTAGTTAATAGGATTAATTATAAGAGCCCCAGCTGAGCATTGAATTTATTTGTCTAGATATGGGAATTGGCTTTCAGACCTGAAGAGAGTGGCAGAGGGAAGAACAGTTTTCAAATAAAATAAGGGTGTAGCATGTCTCTGGGAAATTCTCCCAGAGCAATGTGGGTTCTGTAACTCTGCATAATAGAGAAGGCAAGGTCTTCTGATGGCCCACACATAAGGAGCTTCCTTGGTCCTGGGAAACTATAGGGATGCATATAAAATGAGATGATGTCAAAAGGACAATTATTTTTGTTTGTTTGTTTGTTTGTTTCACTGATGTTTGATTTTTTTCATCAGTTCCACTGCCAAGGCCTTGAGGTCACCACCAATATTCCTAATGAACTAAGGTTAATCCAAACAGTTACCTGGGTTGTTTACATATAAAAATATATGCTTCATCACACATCTGTTTTGTACCACCTCAGTTCTGAGATTTGGAGGTTGTCATCACCTTTAGACAGCAAAGCCATGATTCGTTGCTGATTTTTTCTTGAAACTTGAGTTAATTGAATGTTAATTTGTCTTTATGTTACTATAGAATCCAAACTACTTAATGCTCTTTAAGATAAAGTGAAAATGGGGATGGAGCCAAGATGGTGTTGTAGAAGCAGTAAAACTCCCGTGCTCCCCCCATAACCACATTAAATACCTATAAAATGATTTTAAACAAACTTTAGGGCTACAGAACACACAAAGTGACAGAGAGAAAGAAATCTCCTGCTGAAGACAACCTGGAAGATGGACAGGAAAGGTCCATCACAGCAGTCTTGGAGCTAAGACCAGCCCCACCTTACCCTGCAGTGTAAGCCCCTGACCAGCTGCGGCTAGAGGGATGGCCCGAGAGGAGATCACTAACAGCTGTGGTTGTTTCCAGAATTATCAACCCATAAATGCCAAAGACAAAGTGAGGTCAGTGTAGACTTTGGGAACAGGGAGTCTGGGGGGACAATTTGGCCTCTGCCCCCAGAGGGAAAAGTGGCTGAAGTGGCTGCCTGTGGCTGCTTCAGAACTCTTGACCTGCAGATTGTAGGGGGACCAAGCAGCAATTTTGAGGGGTAATCTCTCTTGCTTTAAGCTGCTTGGATCTAAATTGCTGTCTAGGGAGGAGGTGCTGGGGGGTGTGATCAGATGCCAGAGCTTATAGAGGCTTAAGAGAGGGCACCTAAGTAATGGCTCCAGCAGATGCAAAAAAACTAGTGATTTGGGACAAAACTCTCCTTTCTGGAAGCAGAGTTTTACTATGTCAAAAGAGCTCAAAAGACAAATAGTTGAGTAGGGATATGAACAAGCAAAGGAAGAAAAGCAAGCACAGCTATCCAACTTTGGATTAATATTTTAGGGAAAAAAAAATCAAAGCATGGAACAGGAGGAAGAGAATGAAGTCAGAAATCCTGTACCAAAAGATTCCAAGAAAAATATGAACTGGTTACATGCCACAGAGGAGTCTAAGCAGGATTTTGAAAACCCAATAAGAGAAGTGGAGGAAAATTTGGGAAGAGAAATGAGGATGATGCAAGAAAGCAGAGTCAACAATCTAACTGAAGAAAATAATACCTTAAAAATAGACTCAGTCAAATAGCAAAAGAAGCTCAAAAAGCCAATGAGGAGAAGAATGCCTTAAAAAGCTGAATTTGCCTGATGGAAAAAGCATCTCAAAATCTCACTGAAGAGAATAATACCTTCAGAATTAGATTGGAGCAAATGGAAGCTAGTGACTTTATGAGAAATCAAGACACTATTAAACAAATCCAAACAAATGAAAAAATGGAAGACAATGTTGAAATATCTCATTGGAAAAAAACACTGACATATAAAATATATCCAGGAGAGATACTTTTAAAATTATTGGACTATCTGAAAGCCATGATCAAAAAAAGAACCTAGAAATATCCCTTAATGAAATTATCAAGGAAAATTGCCCTTTCATTTTAGAACCAGAGCACAAACTTGAGGTTGAAAGAACCCACTGATCACCTCCTGAAAAAGATCCCAATAAGAAAACAAAAAGGAATATTATAGCTAGGTTCCCAGATCAAATCCCAGAGAAACTATTACAAGCAACCAAGAAGAAACAATTTGAATATTGTGGAAACACAATCAGGATAACACAGGATATAGCAACTTCTACACTGAGGGATCAAAGGGCTAGCAATATGATATTCTGGAGGTCAAAAGATCTGGTATAAAACCAAAGAATCACCTACCCAGCAAAACTGAGTACCATGTTTCAGGTGAAAATATGGTCATTCAATGAAATAGAAGATTTTCCAGCATTCTCAACAAAAATTCTAGAGTTGAATAGAAAATTTTGCATTCAAATGCTATAAGCAAGAGAAGTATGAGAAGGTAAACAGGGGAAAAAATCATTAGGAACTTATCAAAGTTGAACTATTTACATTCATACATGGAAAAATGATACTTGTAATTTATGAAACATTTCTCAGTATGATATATGTATACATTCATATATATGTCTATATAGTATTGTATATGGGCATATGAATACATATGTGAGTGTGTGTGTATATATATATGTATATATATATATATATGCAGGTATACATAGACAGAGGACACAGGACCAATTGAATAGGAAGGAATGATACTTAAAAGGTGAAATCGAGAGTTGAGAGAGGAATATAATGAGAGTAAATGGGGAGAGACAGAATGGGGTAAATTATCTCACATCAAAGAGGTAAAGGAAAATTGTTACAATGGAGAGTAAGAAGAGGAAGGCAAAAAGGAATGGGTCAACCTTACACTCAATAAATTTGGCTTAGGCAAGAAATGACATACATGCTAAATAGGGTATCTCACCCTACAGTAGAGAAGGGAGGAAGGGGATGAGAGGGGGAGATTATTGAGGGGAGGGCAGATTTGAGGGGAGGGAAGTTAGAAGCACACACTTTTGAACAGGGACAGGGTCAAATTAGAGAATAGAGCAAGTGGTGGGTGTGATAGGATGGAGGGAAAAATAGTCTTTCACAATATATCCACTATGGAAATGTTTTGCATAGCTATATGTGTACAACTTATATTGAATTGTCTATCTTCCTAGTAAATGTGGGTGTGGGTGACAAGGGAGGAAGAGAAAGAATCTGGAATTTAAAGTTTTAAAATCATATATATATATATAATTTTTACGTGCAACTGGGAAATGATATATACAGGTACTGCAGTATAGAGATCCATCTTGCCCTATTGGAAAGATGGGGGAGGATATAATAGAGAGCAGTTTGGAGGAGGGGATAAACAGTGGGATTGCTCTTTTGGGGTGGTGGGTAGGGGAAAGATGGGGAGAAAATTTGTAACTCAAAATCTTGTGGAAATGAATGATGTAAACAAAAAATAAACCTAAAATGTAATTTTAAAAAGATGCTGCCCTAGCAAACACCATTGTATTTAATGGAATAGAGATCATAAGTAGGGGAGAAAAAGGTAAAGTGAAAATCAACTTTATCTTACCTAGGTTGGTCATCTAAACTCAATTTTATTTCAAATTCTTTCCATAGGTCCTTAATTTCATCAGTGTTTTCAGAGATGGTACTTCCTAAGATCATAGATGCTGAAAGTAACCTCCATGTCCACCTGATTCGATTCCCTTATTGTAGAGGAGAGGAAAAGAGACTCAATAAAGCCAAGTCATACAGTTACATAGCATTTATCAAGTTCCTGTTCTGTGCCATGTACTGAATTGAGTTCTGGAAATAAAAATGGAAGTGTAAAGATACCTCCTCCCCTCAAGGATCTTAGGGAAAACACCACATTAAATGAAACTGCAACAGGAAGGCAGAATGTGAGTGGAGAAGAGAATGTAAAAAGCATGGGGACATGCTAGAGAAAGGCTTCTGGAGAAGGATCACCAAGGCTTCACTGAGGGGGATGAGGATACTTTGTTTTTTGCCTCTTTCTTAAATTAGAGTTTCTAGGGAGAGGTAGCCCCTCAGAAGGTGAAGGTGACAGGCACACGCTAGACACAATAAACAATTATTGTTTGGTTTCATTGTTCTGAATACACTACCAACCCATTTCTTTATCTCTGAATCCTTCTCTACAATATATGATCCTTCAATTCTAGCCACATTGATTTCCTCACTGTTAATTTTGGGTGTCTTATGCTTTTCCACCTGTTTGAATGTCCTCATCTCTCTTACTTACCTACAATGCCCTTACCCATTCTCTCTGCAAGTCCAAATTTTAACCAGCTTTAAAAATGTTTCCCAAATTGGAATTCATTCATAGACATTCCTAACACATCTTTCCCTCCTTTGATCTCCTATTCTCCATCATTCCTTTGATATATTTTTTTCTGCACCACCCTGAGACATCTTTGCTATTGTTGTCTTGGTAAGGATGAAATTATTGTTGACAAAAATTTCACTCTTTGAAAACTCATGCTGAAGAATTTTCAGATTATATTTAGAATACAAACAGATCCCTGACAATGACTTATCCAAATATTTTCTTTAAAGATTTATGGACAGGGTTTGGAAAGACATCTAGTTCATATCCATTTTTTGTGAGAGGAATATGAGGTTAAGTGAGATTAACTGACAAGTTTAAGTAGCAGATCCAGGATTTGAATCAGATCACCTTGCTCCAATCCAAGCATTTCTTCCCCTTCCTTGGGGTAAGCATGGATTTAACCTAATAAAGGGAGTTCATCATTTGCATAATTTTTTCTAACACAATAGGACTCACGAGCCTTAACATCCAATGAGAACTACTTTAATCACTGAAATTTAAATAAAAACAACATAGAGGAATCTTTCAACCATATATAAAACAGAACCTTTTCTATGGACAGGAAATGAAGAAAGCACCCTAAAATCACTTGTGGCCATGAAAATATCATTGACAATTTTTGCCTGCCCACAAGTCAATGATTTTAGAAAAGAATTCAAACTATCTAGGTTTGCAAAGCAAATGCTGGGATAGAATAAGACAGGCTGCCAAAGGAGTTTGCCTATGTCCCACCACATCAAAATCCTTGGTGGTAAGGTCCCATATTGCTTTTGTTTGTAAGGATGCACACTTTTATCATTAAAACTCTCTTAGAATAATCCTAAAAACCTAAAGAAGTATCTGATACAAAAGTGTAAAGAAATATAAACAATTTTAAACATTGTGGAAATGCTAACATGAACAGTTCATAAAATCTACTTGGATAAAATAACCTTGATAGTTAATTGCAGATAGAGGAAGACAAGGACCACTAAAAAGATGTATCTGATCATTTGACTTGTCCAATCACAACTCTGGACCATCCAAATTAAAACAGGTGAGAACTCACAGCTCTTGTACATGTGAATTTTTCCAAAGTCTAAAATGGTAATGGTACTCACCTAATATTCTGTTTAGAGATCAACCAGCCAAAATCCTTTGCTCCCCCAACCCCAGGATATCCATCAGTGGGATAATATCAAGTTTTGTCTCTTTTAGAGGGAGACTGCTACTGATCCCCTACCCTCATCTCCCAACATTTCATGTGAAGTATGTACCATAGATATTTTGTGCCCATTTTCCAAATGAGGTAACTGAGGTTGACAAAGACTTACAAGGATCACAAAGCTAGGAAGTGCCTTAAGTGGGTAAAGGTACTGAAAATAGAAGGCTAAGCAAAAACAATAGCTTGTTTCAAATACTTGAAGCCATGTAACATAGAAGTGGTCAGACATGCTCTGTTTAACTCTAGAAGACAAACCATGGAGCAATGGGAGAAAAGGTCAAAGAGGGCAATGTAGGAGTGATGTCAATTTTTTCCCCAGACAATTAGATCTATTCATAAGTGGAATGGGCTGCCTGAGGAGGGACTAGTTGATGTTTATTCCCTTCCTCTCCCTGGTCACCCCTCCCCTTACACTAGAAGAATTTAAATAGAGAATCAACAAATTCATGCTGAATAATGGGGATTCTTTTTATAGGGTAGGTTGCTTTAGAATACTACTGAAGTCCTTCATAAGTCTAAAACTATGTTTCTGGGTGAATGACAGAAAAGCAAGGCAACTATGCTATCGTTGTTATTTATTGTTTGGTTTTGATGTTGTGTATGTATACTGCATACACAATACATATATACATATACACATATGTATATATGTATACACATACAAATATATATGTGTGCATATTAATATGTGTATACATACATATACAGGTATGTATATATACTTACACATACACACATCTGTTCTATATGTGTGTATACACACATATATACATACATGCATATGTGGGTATATATATGTGTGTGCGTATATATACATATGTGTGTATATATGTATATATGTGTGTGTATATATGTGTGTTTATATATATATATATATATATATATATATATATATATATATATATATATATATATATATGAGAGAGAGAAAGAAAGAGAGAGAGCTAGAATTTCTACATCATTTTGAGACTGACAAGGTGTCTCTACATATGTGAAGCCATTTGCTCCACAAGGATATAAGGAGAAAACCTGGATTTTCTATCAATCACACAAAGGTATAGACTATCTATGTTTGCCTTTATCTAAATCCCTTAAATGAACCAAGATTAAAATGTGTGTGTGTGTGTGTGTGTGTGTGTGTGTGTGTTTGTGCACGTGCTGGCACAAGCATGAGCATGCATGTAGACAATTCTCCTCATATTGGCAACAAAGGTTTGAATCATTGTCCATCATCTAGAGTACTGAGGGAGTTTGAATAAGGCCATCTACCCTCTCTCTCTGGACAACTGGCTTTTGAAGTCCAGGCCTAGGATCTATCTCCTTCCTTGTCATCTGTTTGGCTTTGGTTATTCATTTCAAGCTCTTTGTAACCACCAGGTGTGTGTACAGTCAAAGTAATTAATTAAAAAGTATTTCATTACGTTCACAGTGCTTTCCTTAGTCTTTTTGCCCTCTATCAACAGTGGTTCTAAATCTCTCTTTTGACATTTCTATATGGTAAACTCTTTTCCCTCCTACACAGACATGACAAAATAGAATGTATTCCTTTGCTATTGATCTTTACTATTTCGCAGTGTTCTTTCTGAATATCTACTTGTACTTTGAATGATTTGACTTGTGTTCTGGGGTTTTTTGTATGCAGCACTTCAAATTATACAAGCTTGTTTGTATAATTTAAACTTCTGGGAACAAAAAGAATATTAATAATATACTCTCAAGTTGGAAGAGACTTCAGAGAATGTCTAAGATCTTGATAGGCAGGAACATTGGGCCAAATTTAATGAAGGAAGTCTTAACAGAGTTAAGTATAAGATTTATACTTGTCTGTACCACCAGTCTAGGGAGAAGTATATGATGAAAGAGGCAGGCTTGACAGTAGCCCATCTGAAAGATAGGTGAAGGCTTTAATGGGATGTTTCATGGTTACTAAGGGAGCAATAGTATATTCATCAAGCAAGAAAAGTTCATTCAATTTGAGGTTTAAGTAAAGAGGCTTAGTGTCCATGCTAAGGATTCCATGTCATCTCTGCTCAAGTCATATATCAGGTATCAGATTCCAATATAAACATGACATTTCAGGAAAGATAAAGCAGTAAAACATAGGGAGAAGGGCAAGCAGTAGGCTATGCGACAAGGCCAAAGGAGGATCTATTGAAAGAAGCTAAGAGAGAGCCTGGAGAAGAGAAGGCTCAGAGAGGAAGTAAGAGCCATCTACAAGTATCATGGGAAAGAGGAATGAGAGATGTTGTGTAAGAGATTAGAAAGAAGACTGAACTCTCCATCAGAGGATATATGTTCAAGTCTTACCTTTCCCCAGTTACCACCTGCTTATCCATGGGCAAATCACTTAATATATCTGGATCTCACTTTCCTCATCTATGAAATGATGAAGTTGAAACTAGATGACATTTGAGGTTCTTCCAGCTCTTGCTGTATGATCACATGATCCTATATTTGTTCAATGTTGCTTTAGAAGGCTAAATTAGGAGCAATGGGTAAAAGTTATAAAAACACAGATTTTACATTTATATAAAAAATAAAATTTGTAAAATATAAATTCCAGCCAGAAATGCAGCAGACATTTTTAAAAGGTCGTGTGTTCCTTTACTTTAGGTCTTCAAATAAATGTAGTATGATTACATAAAAGTATGTCATATCAGTAATTCTTTTTCAGTTATGGGTTGGATTAGATGCTCTATAGGGGCTCTTCTGTCTCTAATATTCCACAATTTTGTTCTCTTTGCCAATATCCTTTCAAATCAATATCGGCAGTTCCTCTGGAAAAAAAATGTTCTTATATATAGTATAAGGGAATACAATTAAATTTCCTTTGCCTTAAAAAAGCCTCTGTGCAAGTACAAATTGTGAGAATGATTATGGACCATTGGAGATGGATTGCTCTACCTAAAACATTGCCAACTAAAGAACATCCAGTCTTTGCTTCAACATTCCCGTTGATGATACATTCACTATTTCAACTAAATAATCAGTTCAACAAATTAATGAATCAAGTATAAAGTGCATTATTAAGCATTTATTATGTGACAAACACCGTGATAGATTCTGGGGCTATAAAAAGGCAACAACGGGGGCAGCTAGGTGGCACAGTGAGTAAGAGCACTGGCCTCGGAGTTGGGATGACCCGAGATTTAATCCGGCCTCAGAAAATGAGCACCCACACACAAATAATGACTAGCCGTGTAACCTTGAGCAAGTTACTTACCCCAATTGCTTTTAAAAAAAGGCAACAACAATTACACTGTAATATGTTAATGATACAGTCAATATATGCATGTGTATGGAGGCATGTGTCTATACAACTACTCATACATGGAAACATATTTATGTCTGCACATGCATATTGTAAATGTGTATTGTTCTTGTTGGTGAGTCATTTAAATCATGTCTGATTCTTGGTGATCACTTTTGGGATTTTCTTGGTAAAAATGCTGAAGTGATTTGCCATTTCCTTCTCCAGCACATTTTGAAGATGAGGACAGAGAGGTAAGCATGTTAAAATGACTTACCCAGGGTCACACAGGGAATAAGTTTCTGGACTTGAACCAGGTCCTCTTGATGCCATTCCTAGAAATCTATTCACTCCAACATCTATGCCTATATGTATGTATATACATATATTTGATGGCACTAAAACTAACAAAATATCTCAATCTATTGACATTATTATGTATTCTTTCGGAAAGTAATTTCTTTTGTGATATTCTATCACAGGCATAAAAAGTCCCATTCCTTAATTCAAGCTTGGTATTAGACTGCAATGAACCATTAGTGTATCATAAAATATAATAAAAAAACAAAACGCCATTGGTAACAGAGGGGAGAGGGAGAGAGAAACAGCCATAGAGAGATGAAATTCAAGTATTTTTAAAAGACATCACTGTTTGAACCAAGATGGCGAACTCTCCCAAATCCCACTCAAAGCAAATGTATAAAATGTCACTCCAAATCAAATTCTAGAGCAGCAGGATCAACAAGAGGTCAAGTGAAACAATTTTGTCAGCCCAAGACCACTTAGGAGATTACCAGGAAAGCCATGTCTAAAGTAGAATTTGAACTATGATCTTCCTGACTTAATATCCACTGTTTCAACTATCTGCCACTCAAGGAAGGTAGAAATTTCAGCAGATGGAAATGAGAACACTGGGAGAAGAAAGCCCAAATGAGGTCATGATGAGTTAGACATGACTAAAATGACTGAACTACAACATATTTAAATTCAGATCTTCCTGTCTCCAAGCCTGGAGCCCTATCCACTGTGCCACCTAGTTACCTAGCTAACCAAATAAATGTATTGTTCCTAATACATTCCTCTATCTTTTTCACATTCACTATTGTGTTCATTAATTGTGTATTTCCTTTTTTCCATTTTTACTTTTTCCGTCTCTTTGTCCACCATGGTTCTGCTTAGCAAGAATAGGGTGTTAAGAGAGAAGGAGCAGGTTTAATGCTAATGATCAATATTTGATGCATCCTCTGCCTACTCCAAGGCCTTTCTTCTCTTCCATTGTCTAGACTCTACTCACAGTTTGTTAGCAGTCATTATTTCCTTTTAAATACCCAGCCCATTCACAATTCACCCTCTAAAGTTAGAGTGCATTTTGCTTATCAACAATTCTAATTAAAATGTGCTGTACCTCTTATCCTCTTTTCCCCAATCTCAGTGTTTCATTTTTTTCCTTGCCATGTGGAATTACTTACTTACTTACTTACTTAATTCAACGCTAAACACTCTGTGTGTGTGTGTGTGTGTGTGTGTGTGTGTGAGCTTGTGTGTGCTCCATGCTGTTTTACCTTGCTTAGATAAAGTTCGGCTTTTATTTAGCTTTCCCCTCTACCATTCCTCCTTGGTTGTTCATAAATATTTTTTGGGTTCCATAAATATGTAAAGTAGTAAGGTCCTTCTTCTCCTCCCCCCAACACTTCATTCTGTTTTTTTTTTTTTTTCATTCATTTAGCTCCTTCTCTTAAAACTATCAGAACCGCCCTTTCTATCCCGGGCTCTGTCTAGAGCAGCAGTCGCCGCCCACTGAGATGTTGATGCCCAAGAAGAACAGAATTGCCATCTATGAACTCCTTTTTAAGGAGGGAGTAATGGTAGCCAAGAAGGATGTTCACATGCCAAAGCACCCTGAGCTGACAGACAAGAATGTGCCCAATCTCCATGTCATGAAGGCCATGCAGTCTCTAAAGTCTCGTGGCTATGTTAAGGAACAGTTTGCATGGAGGCATTTCTACTGGTACCTCACCAACGAGGGCATTCAGTATCTCCAGGATTACCTTCACCTTCCCCCTGAGATTGTGCCTGCCACCCTCCGAAGAAGTTGCCCTGAGACAGGAAGGCCAAGGCCCAAAGGTCTGGAGGGTGAGCGACCTGCCCAACTTACTCGGGGTGAAGCTGACAGAGACACATACAGATGAAGTGCTGCGCCTCCTGGTGCTGACAAGAAGGCTGAGGCTGGGGCTGGGTCAGCAACAGAATTCCAATTTAGAGGTGGATTTGGTCGTGGACATGGTCAGCCTCCTCAACAAAGACTGTACAGATATGTTTCATATTGAATAAAATTTGGGAAAAAAAACTATCAGAACCAAATAAACCAACTTTTAGTCCTAAAATCCTATTTAAATATCTCTATGACCCTAATGATATTATGTTTCCAAGGGCTGCTTTTATCTCATTCTAATTATCTCATTCTAATGTGATCATTTTATCTTTGCATATTCCCTTCTAATTGCATAAATGTATTTACTTATTTGTGTTTTTATCCTGACTCTAATGATGGCATTTTATAGATTCTGCTTCAGCTCCAGTCTTTGCATCAACAATTCTTGGACGGTCTCTATTTTTAGTCCCCTATTTATATGTCCATTTTTCCTCTGTAGAATTATTTTCAGTTTTGCATAGATATTGTTGCTGTTAAATTTTATGATTTGCTTTTAGGAATATTGCCTCCCAAGCTCTCCTCTCCTTTAAGTTTGTATCTTCTGAGATTCGTGTGATTCTGATTATGGTTTATAGGTACATTAAATATTGATTTTGGGATGCTCTGAAAAAACACATAAGAATGCATATGTGTAGTATGTACATGTATATATAATTTCTGTGTATATTTTATGAGCACACTATGCATATGGGAAATGATACATGTATGTATATATTTATAAATACACATATATGTGTATTTGTGCATATGTGTTTATCTGTCCACCTATTTTTCTCCCTACACATCCATGTATTTGAACCTGATATTTCTGAAAGTTTTAATTTTAAAGTTTCTTTCAGTATATGATTAAAGGGTTCTCTGTATTTTAACTTTAACTTTGATTCTAATTGTTTTGAACAAATATCACCAATGATTTATCTGAATGTGGTATCCATTTCCTTTTTTGCCACAGTTTTCATAAAGTTCAATGCTTGAAAAAAACAACTTTTTTTTTTCTTTTGGGTGCATACATCCTTCTCCTTTAGGTAATGGTCCTGAGGTACCTGAGGCTTGAGACCTCAGACAGCATTGCCACAAGTAAAGAGCTACCTAAGTTAGCAAGGTAGATATTTGCCTCTTGCTATATCAGGAAGCTGTGAGAAGCAAAGTCTTTTCATTTTATTACTTTCTTGAGTGTAAATGAAAGATATTCATATTGATTCTCTGTGCTTAGGGAATAGGGGGTAAGGTTCTAGGGAAAACTACTTCTTTTTGTGTGTTAAATGAGGATTGGACATGGTTAGACAGCACCCCAGATCACTGTTGAGCAAGACTAAGGAACAAAAATATCTGGAACTATTCATTCCCTACGCAAAGGGATGTCTAAGAGCAAGCAGAAGTGGATTAAGGATGAGCAATAGGGTTACCTATTGATTTGGAAAAGAGGGAATCCTGACCAGGAATTCTGAGAAACTAGTCCATATGAAGGCAGAGGAGATCAGACCAAGGTATGCTCTTGGAATCATCTGGGCTCTTACATCTGAGAGCTAGAGGTGTTTTCTGAGATAGGAAGTGAAATAATTTGCTCAAACTCCCATAAGTAGTTGCCATCAGAGGTGGAGATTTGACTTCATATCCTATCAATCCAGAGCCTAGGGCATTCTACTGCACTACTAGATCTCACTAAGAGAGAATTCCCACTCAGATATATATCAGAATTGATGAATGTTGATGATCAGAACATCATTCAATCATTGATTTAGAGATGGAAGGCATTGAAATTCGCTAGTTCAACTGTGATGTCTCTTCTATCTCTTGGATTTCATGATTCTGTGAAATAATGATAAAGACTTGTCATAGAAACAATAGCATACAAACAACATGCTGAAGAGGGATAGACACTAGACTTGGAGGCAGAGGCAGAGCCTACATTCAAAGCAAATTATGTCACTATATGACCTTGGGAAAGTCACCTTCCCTAAATGTGCCTCAGTGTCCCCATGTGTAAAATGTGAATGTTTGATTAGGTGACATCAAGGTCCCTTATATATCTATTATTTTATAATCCTATGATCATCAGGTTGAGAATTCAAGCATTTACACTATTATTATGTTGTATCTCCAGGAATAGATCCAAAGGGCATCAGAACCCCTCAAAATCCTTGGATTAACCAATAGACAATTATCCTACAGTTCTAACAACCTCAGCAGCTAAAGATATTGGAGTGTCTAGCCATCTACTTTGTCATGGAAATGTTTGGATAAATGTTTCTGAGGTTGCTAATGGTGAAAACAAAGTGGGTTTGGAGTAGTGAAAATTCTCTGCAAAGCTAATTGGAAATTGCAGGTATGAATCAGCAGTCACATTTGTCCTCCTATCCCAGCAACTTATGAGATGCTTAAACATCTTTGTAGAGAGGAGGGGAAAACCAAAGTGCACCTAGGAAAATGAAATATAAAATGATTTCACATATGAGCTCACAAAAAAGGTCAAATAATGGATGGGGCACCAAGCTGCCTAGACCAAAAATGTAGACATTTCCTTAGTTGTGTTGATAATAGTGAGAAAGGATAGCAGCACTATCTTCTCTTTGCGTGTATATGTACGTGTGTGTGTATAAACGTATATAAGCTTACACATGCATATATACCTACATACATGTTTATGGATATGTTTATATATAATTTTCAAGGCACATTGGAACAGTAGATAGAGTATCAGACCTGAAGTTAAAAAGATTCATCTATATCAATTCAAGTCAGGCCTCAGACACTGGCTGTGTGACCCTGAGCAAATCATTTTACTCTTTTTGCCTCAGTTACTTCATCCATAAATTGAGTTGCAGGAGAAAATGTATTTTTGCCAGGAACACTCCAAATGTGGTCACCAAGAGTTGGAGATGACTAGAAAATGACTCAACAACAATATTTCAAACTTATTCATAAATGTGTGTATGTATGTGTATGTGTAAATAAGTAGCTATATGTAGATGGTATATTCACATGTGAGCATGCACATTTATATATTAATTGTGTATTTATGTTTTTATTAGTATATCACTTAATATAGTATATAAGGGTAACATCACTGATATATGGGACAATTATTTATAAATATATATCTACACATGCATAAAAAACACACCTATATATATGCATATGTATACATATAGTGCACACATATGGACATAGGCATAAATATATTGCATGCACCTATATGTATATGTTTGCATGTATACATATGTATGCCCACATATATTAATGTTGAGTTGTTAGTCATATCTGACTACATGTAATGCCATGTACAGAAGCTTTCCTGAAGAATCCTACTGTGAACAGCTTTTAAGGTTCTGATTATACAGTATAGTGAACCTTCTATTTATTCCATAACAAATCAAAGCAAAACATTCACAGAAAATCAAGGCATGATATTACAACTTATCAGAAAATCACAATATGGTATTCACAACAGCTTATTATTAAAATGGCCACATAATTTTCACCAAAGTGGTCACAATATTTAGAACAAAGAACAATCATCTCAATGTACAATAGTCAAAATCTTCCACTCATGGGGCAACTAAGTGAACTCAATCAATCACCTATTTTTCAATCAATTACTAAGTATCATGCACAAACCCTCCACCCCTAGGTCAGTAGTAAATTACAATTTCATCATTACTCAATACCCATGGAGAGGTCTTTTCATCTTCACTTGGGGCCGATTCTCAGATTCCTTGGATCCCTTTCCATGGTCCCAGATTCTACCTGGACTCACCAGACTGTCACCTGGTTCAATGGCAGACAGCTCCCAGTTCCTTGTCCAGCTCTCTGGGAGGGTCCTGCTACACATTGAAGTTCTTAGGGTCCAGTCCACCTCAACTCCTTCATAATTTCTGCTCCTGGGAATTCAAGGCTAAACCAAGCCACAAACAGACGAAGTCTCCAGGTCCAGCTCTCCAGGTAGGTCCTTCTCAATACTGCAGTTCACATGTCCAGTTCACCTCAACTTCATAATTTCTGCTCCTGGGAATTCAAGGCTAAACCAAGCCACAAACAGAGAAAACATCCAGCTCATGCTTCCTCAGTCTTCTGCTTTCTGAGTCTTCAACTGTGCTCCTGGTTCCTGGGCTCCTCTGTCACCTGGGCTCCTGGCTCCTGGGCTCCTGTTCAGAAGCTCCACCACCACAATTTCTCAGGAAATTCAGGCTCAGGTCTTCATTCTCTCTTCTGTAGCTGCTCTACCATCAGATGCTGGTCCCAAGAAATTCAGACCGTGCCTCTCTGAAGCTTTTCCTTATATATACTCAAGATTAGCTTAATGTTTCAGCCAACTTCTTCCTTTTATGTCAGCAACAGGAGACAGGAGTTCATACCTTCTGTTTCCCCAACAGAGGCTAGATCAATGACTATGTGCTAAGTACCTGCTCCCTTTGCCAACACAAAGGGATTTTCAATTTCAAATTACGTTACCATTACACTACATTTGACCCCACAGATTTTGCCCAAAGATACTAAAATAGTTTACCATTTCCTTTCCCAGTGTGTTCTCTTTTTATAGATGAGGAACTGAACCAAATAGGAGTTAATAGACCTTCCCAGGATCACACAGCTAGTAAGTGTGTGAGACAGGATTTGACCTTGTATATTATTGACTCCAGGCCCAGCACTTTTTACAATGCACCACCTAGATGCCAATACACACATAAGTTTATATGTATATCACACACATATGATGTTGTGTTTTATATATTTCTTCACACATAACTTTTTTTTTCACCTCATGTTCTTGGATTCATCTGGGCTGTTACATCTGAAAGCTAGAGGTGTTTTCTCACATATGAAGTGAAATAATTTGCTCAAACTCCCATAAGCTGCTGCCATCAGAGGTGGGATTTGACTTCCTATCCTATGAATCCAGTGCCTAGGGCATTCTGCTGCACTACTAGATCTCACCAAGAGAGAATTCCCACTCAGATATATATCAGAATTGATGAATGTTGATGATCACACCATCATTCAATCATAGATTTAGAGATGAAAGGAAGTTCATTCAGGAAGAAGTGAACCTCTATAAATCATATATATATATATATATATTTATTTATTTATTTATTTATTTTCCAATTGAAAGATATAAAGAATCTCTGAATGGAATTTGAACTCAGAAGTCACCTATCTCTGCTCATACGTGTACCAGAATTATGCACCACTTTGTATTATACTGGACATTCAGCCTTAGCTTTAAACTCAGATGACAAGAAAAACACTATCAACCATTAATGTGTGTGTGAATGCATATGCCCTTATTAAGTATTTACTGTTTGTCAAGAACTCTTAAGAACTATGAAACAAAGAATATTTTTAAGAAAGCAAAAGAAAAGAAAAGGATTTAATGAAGTGTTTATAATAACTGTAACTCCTCCCAAAGCAGACCATGCCACTTTTTCAGCCTAGTTGGAGATAATTCCAATTATTATGATGTTTTCATTCCCCCCCCCCCCCGCCTTTTATCAGGTCTTAATGCTTCTTGGTCCTTCTCTCCTGGGACAAGCAGAAATTGTCACTATTTCATCTTCCACGTAAAGGACAGATTTAAAAAAAAAAAACCTCATATCCACCTTGTCTTTTGATTTCTGGACCTTCTCTCACAGGGACTTCATTCATTTATCACCTCTATTCTGATTTCTTCCTCAGTTCAACATGAAGTCTCAGTCTTTCCAGAGATCTAGTTCAAAGCAATAAAATGTGTTTGGAGAATTTCTAATAGCATGGCTCATGGGAATTTTCTTTTTTCTTACTCTCCAAATAATCTGCTTTCCCCCTAACCCTCCAAGAAAGATGACTCCACTTTGAGGTCAACTGAAAGACTAGCTTTCTTGCATAGAAATGACAGTATCTTTCTTGTCCAAGGACACACAGGAAGGAAGTATTACAAAGGGGAATTGAACAGGGCTATTCAAATTCTAGATTCATATTCCTTATTATGAACTGAGTATGTATGAAGACATTTTGGAAGAGAACTTAGCCACAGGTTTATGTTATGTGGGTTGTCAGGACAATAGATTTAGAACATCTTTGTGATTATTTATGCTAGCACCTTCACTTTAAATTAAAGTAACCAAGTCATAGGCAGGAATACTGATTTGCCAAGGTTCACATTAAAAGTAATTTTTCAAACAGATCCACTGAATCATTTTATTTTGTTTTCCTAAATGTACTGTTTTACCACCTTCTGGTTTTCCTAAGAGAATGGAGGTTTTGCTGTAGGGATCTGTAGCCTTTTTCTGTACTAAAGATAAGAGAACCCATATGGTGTAATGTGAAGAACAATGAACTTGGCATTTCAAGTTTGCTCTTGGATCTGGCACCTTCTAGTTCCGTCAAATTAAGCAGGTCATTGCATCCCTTGGTCCAGTGATTTTCCCAGTCTGTAAAATGCCTCTAACAATAGCACCTGCTCTACCTTCCTCATAGGGTCTTAGGGGCAAAGACTTTCATCCCCCCTTCCTTCCTTCCTTCCTTCCTTCCTTCCTTCCTTCCTTCCTTCCTTCCTTCCTTCCTTCCTTCTTAACCTGTTTTCTTTCCTTCCAAACTATTCTCTACTCTGCTATCAAAGATAGCTTTCTTTAGGGAAGGGGTGATTATATCACTGGCTCCTCCCCATTCAGTAATCTCCAATGGCTCCTGACTTCTTCAAAGATTAGCTATGAATCATTTGTTAGTCTTCATATACTGTCCATTCAACCTTTCTATACTTCTTGGATCTTACTCCCTACTATATACTCTGTGATATAATAGCAATGGCCTCATTGCTCTCTCTCTCTCTCTCTCTCTCTCTCTCTCTCTTTCTCTCTTTTTGTCTCTCACATGCACGCACAAACACACACACACACAAACACACATCTCCTTTTCTTGAGACTATATATTTTTAGTGACTGTCCTCTTCTATGCCTGGAATTCTGTTCCTTCTCAACTATCTTATCCCGATTTCTTTCAAGTTCCATCCAAAATCCAACCTCCTTTTAAAAAATAATTTACTTTTAGTTTTTGACATTCACTTTTCTAAGATGTTGATTTTTAAATTTCCCCCCTCTTTGCATTCCCTCCCTCCCCAAGACAGTATGTAATCTGCTATTGGCTATACGTATATGGCAATATTAAACATATTTCCACATTAGTCATGTTGTTAAAGAAGAATTGGAACAAAAGCAAAAAACCATGAGAAAGAAAAAAATGATAAAAGAAAGAGAAAATAGTCTGTTTTGATTTTTATTCAGACTCCAAAGATCTTTCTTTGGATGTGGATAGAATTTTGCATCATGAGTCTTTTGGAATTGTCTTAGATCATTGGATTGCTCAGAAGAACTAAGTCTAACAAAGTTTATCATCATACAATGTTACTGTTACTGAGGACAGTCTTCTGGTTCTGTCTACTTCAATCAGCATCAGTCTATTCAAGTCTTTCTATTTTCTGAAGTCCACATTCTCATCATTTCTTTTACCAAAATAATATTTCATTGCATTCATATACCACAACTTGTTCAGCTATTCACCAATTGATGGGTATCCTCTTGATTTCTAATTTTTTTGCCATCACAAAAAGAGCTGCTATAAATATATTTTTGTACCTGTGAGTGCACTTCTCTAACCAATAGTGATTTATAGCACTTTTATATGTCTATAGATAGCTTTAATTCCTTCATCTGAAAACTCCTTATTCATATCCATTGACCATTTATCAACTGAGAAATCATTTTTATTTTTATTTATTTAATGAAATTCTCTCTTTATTTTAGAAACAAGACCTTTATCAAAGACACTTTCTTTAAAATATGTTTCCCAGAGTACTCCTTTTCTTCTAATCTTCATTGCATTGGGTTTCTCAAAATCCAGCCTTATACAAGAAATCTTTCCAAATCCACTTTAATGATGTTGCCTTCCCTTTATGATCACCTCCAATATTACCTATATTTATCCTGTTCCTTTGCAAGTGACCTACTCCTCCAGTATGAACTCCATGGTGAGAGGTCATATTTTGCCATTTTTTTGGTATCCTAGTTCTTAGCACAGTATGTGGACTATAGCAAGCCAGTTAATCAATCAATGATCATTTATTAAGTGCATATTACGTGCCATGTGTGCCTTGTGCTTGAGGAATGAAGTCAACCAAAATACAATTTTTGTTCCCAATTAACTCTCAGTCTAAGGGGGGAACAATATATAAGTAATTATGTAGTTATAAATAAAAATACAGGAAATATTGGAACCAATAAATAAAGGGAAGGCATTAGAATGAAGGGATATCAGGAGAGGTTCCTTTTGTAAGATGGGACTTTATCCAGAACTTGAAGGAAGCCAGGAAAGTCAATAGGTAGAGAAGAAAAATAAAATTTCAAATATGGGGTTCAGCAAATGAAAATTCTTGATATTATAAAATGAAATAACTTGAGCAAAGAATAAGGAAGCCATTTTCCTTGGATCATGGAGTACACAGAGGTAAATAAGGTTGGAGAAGACTAAAAACAGGATGTGGGTGCCAAGTTATAAAGTGTCAAGAACCAAACAGAGACATTTATATTTGATCCTAGGGGTGGAAGGTAGCCACTGGAGTTGATTGAACTGGGCAGGGGCTGACCTGATGAGTCTAGCATTCTTGTAAATTCAATTGTACTTGAGACAGAAAGACCAGTGAAACCATTATTGCAATTGTTCACATGTGAAATGTTGAGGACAGCATAAGAGAAAAGAGGGTATATAGATGATATGTTAAAAGGATGAATTATATAAGATTTTGCAAGAGATTTTTATGTTCAGGGAAGAGGATGAAAGTAAGGACACAAGTATAAATCATGTGTTTTAAGTCCAGAAGTCTAAGAGACTGATGGTATACTCAACCTCTAAAAGGGGAATTTAGATGAGTGGAAGTTTTGGTGAGAAGAGATAATGTGTTCAATTTATTACACAATTTTAAGATGTCTGTAGGATATCCAGTTCAAGATATCAAATAGGCAGTTCAAGATGGGAGACTAGAGATAATAATTGAATCTATGGGAGCTCATGAATTCCATAAACAAATAATACAGAGTGGTCAGAGGCCCTAGGAGAGAGAAGGGTGGAGGAGACATGATCAAAATGTAAAGAGCACTTTGAATAATGAAGCACAATAATGATGAGGACTGATAAAATTTAATTATATCTGGCATTTGGGATCTCATTGATAACTTTGGAGATAGGAATTTAAGGTAAATGAAGATGTCATAACCCCAAATACAGAGTTAAGAAAGCAAGAGAAGAAAGGAATTAGAAACATGGATTACATATCATTTTCACAAGGAGGTTAGCTGCAAAATTAAAGTGAGTTGTGAGATAATAGGTATATATAATGACTGAATCTAGTGAAAAAAACAAACTGAGGATGAGAGATGGATAAACATGTTTGTAGGCAGGAGAAAAACAGCCAGAAGACAAGGAAAGACTGGAGATAAGTGAGAGTGAGGAAAAGAGAGGGGGTATTCTGTAGGATATGGGGTGAAATGAGATCACTTTTGCATATAGAGTTGTTTGCAAAGAGTAGGGCTACTTCATTTGAGAAGCAGATAATGGCAGAAGGGATCTGAGTGATGTAAGATGAAGAAGAAAAGAGAAAAGGAAGTTGGTGAATGATCTCAATTTTTAAAAGAGAAATGTGGTAGGATTCTCAGCTGATATCATAGGGGAGGGACTTTGGAATATCTGAAGAGGGATGAAAAGGTTTAGAAGACATGCTATGATGAATGATATAATGAAATAATTATGGAGGAATAAAAGGTATAAATTGTCACTGGGGAGGTAACAGATAGGAGTCTATAGATTTGTAGTGGACCTAATCATCGTAATAGGATAAGTGGTCAAGAGATTCAATAGACAAGGATAGGATGGTGATGAACTGTTTCACAAAGAGATCAAGGTGGGAAAGGGAGGAGATTTTAGCTAGTTCAATTGTGATGGCACTATAAACAACTGAGAAATAATTGGATCAGAGGTCATCAGAAGAAGATATCAAAACTACCAATACTCATATCAAATTTCTCTGAATATTAGAATCAGGCAAACTAAAACAATACTGAAATAGTGCCTCAGAGCTATCAGATTGGTAAAATAATATTTGAGGAAAATTGTAAATACTGGAAGGATATGGAAAAAAATACAAACAAAATAGATATAGGTACACTAATGCATTGTTGGTGGAGTTGTGAACAGACCCAAACCATTCTGAGGAACAATTGGGAATTACATACAAAGGGTTATGTAACTGTTCATACCCTTTGACCAAATAACACTGCTACCGGGTCTGTATTCCAAAGAGAGAAAGAATAAAAGAAAAAGGACTCATATTTACCCTTCCATCGATCTATCTATCTATCTACCTACCTGTGTCTCTGTGTGTGTGTGTGTGTGTGTGTGTGTGGTCTCCTTGTGGTGTCAAAGAAATGGGAACTAAAGACATGACCATCAATTGAAAAATAGCTCAACAAGTTGTGGCATGTGATTATGATAATACTAAGACTGTGCTATAAAAGACAATAGGAATGGTTTCACAAAATCCAGGAAGGCTTAGATGAACTAATGTAAAGTCATACAAGTAGAACCAGCACCATATGGTACACAATAAGAGCAATATCATAATGATAAAAAAACTGTGAAAAATTTAGCTATTCTAATAAATACAATGATCCAAACAGTTCCAAAGGACCCATAATCAAGAATGTTATTCACCTCCAGAGAGAGAGAGAATTAATGAACTTAAAGTGAAGATGGAAGCATACATTTTCCACTTTATTTTTTCTTGCTATTTTTGCAGTATGGTTAATAAGGAAATATGTTTCACATGACTTCATATGTAAAATGGGTAGCATATTATTTGCTTTTCATCAGTGGGGGTAGGGTTAGAGAGAAATAATTTGATGCTGAAAACTAAAAGAAAATGTTCTAGAAAGAAAATAAAGAGGGTAGAGAAAATAAGAGAGAAAAGGGGAAGAGAAAGAATGGAAGAAAGAAAGGAAGATAGCAATATAGACAGAAAGGAAAGATGGAAGGAAGAAAGAAAGAAAGGTAGGAAGAAAGGAAGGAAGGAAGGAAGGAAGAAAGAAAAGCTTCCTACTATCAATAGGAATGTGGGAGAAAAGTATAGAATGAGATGTGCTTTCTAAGATTTCTTTACTTTGTAGTTTTGTTTGTCTAACTGTTTATAATAAGGAGAGTTTTAATGAGAGAGAGGGGTATATGAGTATATGATTATGATGTACAGAAAAACGGTATCAATATAACTCAGGAAAATAAATTACATGAAACACTCCACATTGTCAAATGATACTTCAGTGTTCCATAAAGTACAAAGATTCTATAAGTGACTTAGTTTTTTCCTTTTTTTTTTTTTTTTTTTTTTTCAAAATCTCTGCAAAGGTCTCCTGCACCTTTAAAACCCTTGGAACACATGCCAAAGAAGGGCAGCTGAGCCAAATCTGACACAAGAGCCTTTTGTTCAATTTCTTGCTGAGTGAGGGAAGATTAGGGCTATAGCAGAAATAGCATGCAGCCTAAAGGAAGGGACAAAGAAAAGCCTGAATCTCCCCGTAGGATAGATTCAAGAAACTACAACCAAGCTACTTTTTCTTGTTTTTCTCTGAATCTTCAGCTTTGGTCTTCATTTTCTATGTTCCTTATTCCCTTTGGTCTTTATCCACTTCACTCAAGATAGTTCAATACACTTTTTTTGTTTTTTTTGTTTTTCCCTTTGACAGGGAATTAGTATTTTCTTCCACTGAAGTTCAACAAGCCCTTTGCCAATAAATTACATTTTCAAAAGTGCTGTCCAAGAACCCTAGTACTCAGGAAACTAATAAGTAGAACAAAGTCATCTTCCAACAATCTAGGTAAATATGCAAATTAATCAGCTGGGGGACAGAAGGCTGAAGAACTTCTTTATAATTCAGAGTTTAGATTCAATAGTAACCTAAAGCATATTATAATTTTATTAAGATAATTCTGTTGAGTCATTTTCATTCTTTTCCAAATCTTCATGAACCCTTTTTGGAGGGAGTTTTCTTTGGCAAGGAAACTGAAGTGGTTTGATATTTCCTTCTACAATTTATTTACAGAAAAGAAAATTGAAACAGAGTAAAGTGATTTGCCTAGGGTTACTCAATAGCTTTTCTGAGGCAAGATTTGAACTCAAGTCTTCCTGACTCCAGGCCCAGCATTCAATCTCCTGTTCCATCTAGCTGCCCTTGTGCCCTAATTGGTATATTCACAGGAGCCTGTTTTTATACTTAGTATAGTTAAATATGTGTAAAACACAAGCCATGTAGAAAATATTCATTATATAAACATGTGTGTATGTCTATATAAGTGTGTGAAAGAGAGGTACCAAAGGTATGTGTGTGTGTCTTCTTACTCTGCCCAACATATCTCTAAAAGCACACAAACTTTCCCCATTAGGTACATTTGATTTTATTGCAATCACTAATTGTGTTTTGTCCAAACTTTACTTATCAAGTGCTTACTATGTGCCAGGCATTGTACTAGATTCTGTAGATACAAAAAATAAAGATTGTGCTCTTCAGCAGCTTATCTTTTCCTAGGGCTAAGGTTGAACATGTTGTAGCTAAATGAAAATAACATGGCGTTATTTTTTGAAGGGGAAAAATGTGATTTTATTAGGAAAGACTCAATGTGAAAGACAACATGTGAACCATGCTCAAAAGGGAGCTAGGGATACTCTGAGGAAAGTGTGTTACAGGCACAAGGGACCAATTTCGTAAAAGTACAGAGAATGAGAAATGGGATGGAATTTTCAGAGATTAGCTCTCAGTCAGTTTGATGGGAAGAGAGTATATAAGTGGGCAATCAGATGAAATAAGACCCAGAAGGTATATGTGTGCCACACCATGGGGGACTTTGAATGCAAGGCTGAGAATTTTTATTTGAGTTCTGTGTTTTTTTAAGGTGGGTGAATTCACCTGACATGTTCAGAAACTTCATTAGGAATACTAATTTGGCAGCTTTATGAGGGATGGGTTGAAATTGAAATTATTCCATGTTGGACTGAAATCCAAGGATGATGAGTAATATATATATATAATATACACACACATATATATACATATATATGATACATATATATGTATATATATATGTGTGTGTGTGTATGTGTGTGTGTATCCAAAAAATGAATCAATGACATTAATTTAAGAGTCTATTGAGTCCTTTGCTATTGTAATTACAACTTTCTACAATATTATTCAGCTACTCAAAAAGCATTTTCTATGTTCCTACTATGTGCAATGAATTGTGCTACATTTTGGGATATGAAGAAATGAAAAAAAAAATCTAATAAAAAAATAGTCCCTGCTCTCATAGAGTTATAGTCCAAGGGAGGAGACAACGTGCAAACAACTATGTACGTGGAAGTTATATATAGGGTAATTTATGGATAAAATATCCATGGAAAACATTCATATTAAAGGGGGATCAGGACAGGGTTTTTTTTTTTTTTGGTAGAAAGCAGAATTTAGGTGGATTTAAGGGAACCCAGGGAATGTAGGGGTGAGGATGAAGAGGGAGAAAATTCTAGGTATAAGTGACAGGCAGCAAACCCCTGAAATCAGATGATGGAGTGTTTTCTTCCAAAAGGCTATATTTTTCCTGGATTGGAGAGGTTGAGGAGCTAAAATAAGGTTTAAAAAAAACTAGAAACATGGGGTGGGGGGTCAACTTATGGAGGGCCTTGAATGAAAAATAATAAAACTTATATATGATTCTGGAGGTGGTAAGGGGTCACTTGAGTTGATGTAAGAATGTTGACAAAGTCAAATATCTGCTTAAGGAAGATTAATTTGACATCCTTTTTGCTTTCTAGTTGAAAGTGTTGATTAGTCTAAAGTCATTTATATTTGTGGTCATTACTCAGAGGCTATATAGTCATCAACAGCCCAATTGGGGCAGTGGGTTAGGCCCTGGACAGAACACCAGTTCCACCATTTCTTCCTCAGCCGGGTCACATAAAATCTTTAAGCATCCTGTGTAATCCTGACTGTAGTTCCATGATATTTGAATTGTTATTTTTCGGCAGTTTGCAGTATTTTCTCCTTAACCCTGTAATTCTGGAATTTGGCTACTATATTTCTTGGAGTTTTCAATTTGGGATCTCTTTCAGGAGGAGACCAGTGAATTTTTTTGTTAACTATTTTACCTTCTGATTCTAGGACTTTGGGACACTTTTCTTTGACAGTCTCTTGGAGGATGTTGTTCAGTCTGCTTTTTTTATCATGCCTTTCAGGTAGACCAATAATCCTTAGTTTATCTCTCATTCTGTTTTCCAGGTGAGTTGTTCTTCTAGTGAGATATTTGACATTTTCTTCTAATTTTTCAATCTTCATATTTTGTTTGATTGACTCTTGGTGCATCATAGAGTCCTGAGCTTAGATTTCACTAGTTCTAATTTTTAGTGAAATATTTTCTTCAGTTAGTTTTTGAAGCTCCTTTTTCAGGGAGTTATTTTGTCCAGTTAGATTTTTGAACCTCCTATTCTAGTTAACAAATTTCAATGCTTAAGGATTTGTTTTCTTCTGTGAGATTTTTTTTTCCAATTTGGTCACTATAGATTTAAATTTATCTTCTACATCCCTAATTTGTCTTTAAAATGTTTCTCAAGCTTCTCCAAGAATGCTCTTTGGGCTTGAGATCAGTTCATATTTCCTTCTGTGGTCTCAGGTTTGAGTATAGAGTCCATGTTGTCCTCTGTCTTTGGTTATTCCTGCTTGTTATAATAATCTAGGATCAAATTTCTTGCCTTTCCCTTCTCCTTTTCAGCTTCCTTCTTTCCCATTTTGATTCCTATTTTCTAATTTTTCAGGGTGGGAGCTAAGGACCTGGTCGTTGACTATGTGTGCTGTAGCCTCTGGACATGTAGACTGGGGCCAAGGCCAGGACCTTCAATGTTTCCCTTGAGTTGCCCTGAGGCTCACAGAGTAACCCGTGGGGGAGTGGTGGTCTGGCTGCTTCAGATTTCAGCCTCTATGTCCCTGGGTTACAGCTCAGGCAGGCTTAGCAGCTAGTGGTTGGTAGCACTGGTGTCTAAAGATTGCCCAGTGGTGCTAAGGTCCACCTGGGCTTGTGTTGTTAGGGCTTGCTGGCTCCACCCCCTTGCTATTTAGGAGCTCTTTGTTGGTCAGCTGTGGTGGGGATTGTTGGGACCAGTCCCACCATCCCCTTCAGACTCCTTACTGCCTCAGTTACACCCCTTCTCAGTTACTCCTAAGCCTGAGGCTGTTTCCAATATTTCAGGATTTTACTCTAGTGGGACATTTATCTCTGGGTTTTCTAGGTCACGTAGAGGGAATCAGAACAGCTAGATTTTACTTTGCCATCTTGCCTTCTGGAAAATCAGGCAGGTGATTTTTAAACTTCCAGGCTATGGGCTGATATCCCAAGGAGAAGCTACTGTCTCTATGATGGGCTCTGAGCTTTCTCATTCCCTGCTCTGAGGGATCCTCAGTCCTGTGCTGGTGAGACTGCTGAGAATTAGCCTTGGGGTGGATGACTCAACTGGCTGGGGCTCCTTCTCAATCTGCTTTAGTCTGCTCTCTAGCCCACACTGGTGCAGACATGCTTCCCCTGCCCAGACACACCTGGGCACTTTCCTTGGTTGGATTCTGCCATACTCCATTTCCCAGTGAATTCCGTAACTCTAAAATCCATTCCAATTCACTTTTTAAAGTTTAGTGATGGAATTCATGGAGGAAATTAGACAAGTTACTCCTTCCTTTCTTCTAGGCTCCACCCTCCTCAAGTAGATTTTTACTTGATTCTCTAGGATTCTCTGAGTATAGCATCACATCATCTGCAAAAAGTGATAGCTTAGTGTCTTCTTTGCCTAATCTGATTCTTTCAGTTTCTTTTTCTTCCCTTATTGCTACTCCTAACATTTCTAGTAACAAATTGAATAAGTGGGGTGATAATGGATATCCTTTTGGAAATGCTTCCATGGGCAAATCACTTAACCCCAATTGCCCTACGTTCTCCCCTCCAAAAAGGGGGAAAATGCTAGGGAAGGTGGCCTCTCCATACCAGATTTTCATCTGTATTATAAAATAGCAGTCATAAAAAACTACTTGGTACTGGCTGAGGAATAGAGTGGTGGATCAACGGAGTAGAGTGGGCTCAGAAAACTCGGCAGCCAATGAATATAGTAATGTCTTGTTCAGTAAAACCAAAGAACCCAGGTTGGGGGATAAGAACTCACTATTTGACAAAATCTGCTGGTAAAACTGGTATCTAGCATAGCATAATCTGGTCATAGACCATTATCTAACACTGTATACCAAAATCAAGTCTAAGTGGGTTCACAATCTATGTATAAAGATTGATACTGTTAGCAATCTGTGAAGGAAAGGAAAAGTTTACCTGTCAGATTTATGGAGAAGGGAAGATTTTATAACCAAACAAATGTTAGAGAGTATTATGAAATGCAAAATGGACAATTTTGATTGCATTAAATTAAAAGAGTTTCTATATAAATAAAGTCAATGTAATGAAGATTAAGAGGGAAGTAGAAAATTGGGAAAGGATTTTTACAACCAGTGTCTCTGATAAAGGACTCATTTTTAAATATACAGAGAATTGAGTCAAATCTATAAGAATACAAGTCATTCTCCAATTGATAAATGGTCAAAGTCTTTTTTTCAGAGGAAGAAATTAAACACATCTATAAGCATATGAAAAAATGCCCTAAATCATTATTGAGAAGAGAAATGCAAAAGTCTGAGCTACCACATCTTGCAAGTCAGATTGGCTAAGATTACAGAAAACAAGAAAGGAAGTGATTAGAGCAGATGACAGCTGAATAGGGAGAAAATTGATACTGGGAGACTAGTCAGAATGTTACTGCAATAATCCAAGCATGACTTATTGAATATTAGCCCTTGGGTAATGGCAGTGTCTGAAGAGAGAATTGGGCATATATAAGACATGGTATGAAGATAGAAACCACTGGATTTTTCGGGGGATTTTATACAAAGAGTGATGACTGAGGAATTGAGGATGACACCTAGATTATGAGCCTTAGTTACCAGGAGTATGGTAGTACCTTTGACAGAAATAGTTTGATCAGGAAGAGGAGAATTTGTGATGTCTAAGAATCATCAGGTTCAAGAGATATGATACACAGTTGCTTGGAGATGTGAGATTAAATATTAGCAGAAAGGTTAAAAATTGATAAGCAGATGTGAGAATCTTTAGTATAGTTGCTGTTTGTCCTTCATTCTTGAAGTGTACTACGATATCAGGAAGGCAGTGCCATGACTTGCAAGTGAATTGCATTTAAATGAAAAGAGCTGTTCAAAGTCACCCACCTCACTTTCTCTTCTGGAGTCATCCTTTTAGCCTTAGAGAAGCTAATTTAATATATGGGAGCTAATGATGTCATTAAGCAAAATAATATAGTGGCAGAAGAGACAAGGGACCAGGACAGATCCTTAGGGTTGGTCTACAATTAGTGAATTGAATTTGGATACAGATTTAGCAAAAGAGGCTGAGAAGTGGTATTCAAATAGATAAGAGGAGATACAGAAAAAAATGTGTTTTGAAAACTTTTCTGTGGGGTGAAAGCATGGCAATTGAGGTCAAGTGAGTTGCCCAAGGTCACACAAATAGTAATTGTTAAGTGTCTGATGCTGGATTTGAACTCAGGTCATTTTGACTCCAGGGCTGGTGCTCTATTCACTGTGCCACATGGCTACCCTGTGAAAACTTAATAAAAGAATGTCCTAAAGAGAAGAGGGTAATCAAAGAGATGAAGGCTGTAGGGAAGTGAAGAAGAAAAAAACTGAGAAAACATCATTAGATATGGTGATTAAGCTGTGTGACCTTGGGCAAATTACTTAACCCCAATTACCCTCCAAAATGCAAATAAATAAATAAGTAAATAAATAATATTAAAAATAAATTAAAAAATAAGAAATTTTGAGGAAATTTGCAGAGAAAAATTTCAATACAATGATGTAGTTAGCAAATTTATGATAGTAAAAGAGAGTGAGGAGGAAAGGAAATAGAGTCATTAAGTCTACATGACTATCTCTAAGTAGTTATCCTCTAAAAGGAGTAAAGATAGAAAAAATTGTTAGATCAAGTCTGAATTTTGAATTTTTGTTTGCTTATTTGATTTTTTTTTTCAGTTGATAGAGACATGGTATGTTTGCAGGCAATATGAAAGAAACCATTAGAGAGGGAATGAATTAATATTAGTTTAAAAATGTATGGGTGATAGAAGGAATATTACAGATAGTGAAAAATTAGGAGTATAATGTGAACACTTGTGCATATGGAGTGGTTTGACTAAGAAAATCATAACCCACTTGTGAGATAGAAGTAAAGGAGCAGATTGTGGAAGAAGACATTTGAGTGATGAGACTTGAGAAACAGGAAACAAGAAGGAAATAGACTTTTTTCCCTTGGAAATATGAATGAGTGATTCTCAGCTGAGAAAACTGGTTGAGGGGAGCCACAGGAGATTAAGGTATGAAACAATTTTAGAAAATTCACTGTAGTAACTTGGGTAATGAAACAATTAAAGAAGTATATTAAGGGATTGCCTTCCCTCCATGTCAGTCCAACTGAGATTCTGTAATATCAATTTGCAGTAAATAGTCAGCAGAGTTTTGTGATTTTCTGAGTTTATTCAGCAGCATATGAATGTAGTAGATGACAAGTTAGACAAGTTCAGATTTTGGCAACACAACATCAGTGATAGGATAAAGGGGAAAGGGACTCAAAATTCGTGTGTAGAATTGAAATGGTTTACAAAGAATTCAAGATGGTGAAGTGAGAAGAATGTAGTTAATCCATAAGTGATGTCCTAGAAAACACCTGAGCAGTGGAAGGACTGCAGTTTGCACTGAGTACAAAACAAACAAAAGTGTAGATGTTCTAAGGCAGACGGGAAATATGGTAGTTTATGATCACACAAAGAAATTGCAGAGTTCAGAAACGTGGAAAAAATAATAAATGTGGGTGAAGTCAAGATCAAGCTCTTGAACATTTCTGCTTATAGCTAAAGTAGGTTAAAATAGTTCTGGGAAGTAAATAGTATGAGGTGCTGGGAATTTAGTGTTTTTAAGGTGAATCAATATGTATGTTATTGTCCCCTTGTAAGATTGTTGGAGTGGGGGAGGATGGTAATCCAGGCACTGAATTCATTCAGGAAATGCAGAAAATGTCCTGGAAGTCTGTGGACAGCTTTAATGGAAATGCAAATTCAAAGATATTCCCTGCCCCTAGGGCCTTTGATAGGCTTAAGAGACTCTGAGAACCTTCCTTGATTTGAAAATATACTCTGCCCCCTTACAGGCTGAATGTGGTCACATGGATCCTATGGCAGGAGGCTTGGTTTTCAGGAATGCCCACACCTTGATGCTGTGATTGGTCAAGAGGGTGGTTACATTCTCTGACCCTGGAGAGGGCTATATAATCCCTGATGTGAGGCTTTGCTTTGGAGCTCACTTTGAGAAGTGTTGTGTGACTTGACCAGATGAGACTCTGGGCAGCCTTTGAGAGTCCCCCCAGCTTTGAAAACCCAGATGTTGATGCTTCCCTCTCTGGTAACTGTGATTTGGTATTGATAATGGTTGGACAGTTTGGAAGCCTGTCTGCTTCATCTGTTTATTTCTCTGTCTTGTAAGTTCTGTCTATATACTTTGAAGTTCAGGGAGCTGAACTTTTTCCCCTGAACTAGGTAAACGATCTATGTTTGATTGCTTAAAGTGAGCTTGTTAACCATTTTGAGTTGCTTTCCTTTAGAAAAGCAGATCTAAGAACCTGTGTTGGCAGCCACCATGGAGATGTTGGGGTGCTTGCTGCTACTACAGCACATACCTTAATCTTTCTGAGTGATAAAAACTGATTGAATGAACCTCAAAGGAGATGTTAGAGAGTGACAGTGATAGAGGAAGTCTGGAAATGGAAACAGGGAGCTATGTATTTTCAAACCTCCTCACCTTGACCAGTAAGTGTTTGTCTGTGTGTGTAGGGAGGAGAAAGTGCAGCTGGTGAAGGGAAAATGTATATAGGGATGCAATATGGAATGGAAAGATTATGTCTCTAAGTGCAAGAAGATGGAAGGACCAGAAAGGAATTAGATTGAAGATGAAAGTTAGTTTGCTATCTATGGAATAGGAATAACAAAGAGCAGAGTCCAAAGGATGGGTAGATCTGAAGTGCAATACTTTAGAGTTTGGGCCAAAAGCAATATGGAGGTGATCAGTGGGGTAAGGGGAATGGGATATATAAAATGAATGCTAAGGTTTAAAAATAATCGGCATGGGAGAATGTGGCATGGTGGGAGTATGCGAATTAATGAGCAATAAATTCAGACAAACAGTGGGGAGGTGGAATAGGTTGCTGGGTGAGACACTAGCATAAAGTAGTATTGTTAGACCTTCTTCTGATTTGGAGGTTTTAATAGTAATGTAATTGGAATTTGAAGACCCCTTTTCATATTGGCAAGTAAGCAGGTACTTAGCACTGTGAAAGAAACAGAAGGAATGAACCACTCTTCCTGATGTGACAGGAAGGGTTTGGCTAAAATAGGAAGCTAATGCTTTGAGTATATAAAGAAAAGCCCCAGGAAGGGATAATCAGAATTTCTTGGGACCAGCATCTGGAGGCAGAGCAGCTACAGAAGAGAAATGAAAATCAAGACCTGAGTCAGAATTTACTGTGAACTTGTGGTGGTGGAGCTTCTTCTGAGGAGGATGCAGGAGGCTGAAGAGGAGCTCAGAAGCCCAGGAGCTCCCCTCAAGACTGGACAAGGTGATTCTGATTTTTTGAACAAGCTGCCAAGACTGAGGAAGCATGACCAGGATGCTAAAGAGTTTGTTTGTGACTTGGTTGAGGCTTTAATTCCCAGGAACAGAAATTGTGAAGGATTTGAGATGGACTGGACCCTGTGAACTTTAGTGTGGAGCAGGACTTACATGGAGAGCTGGACAAGGAATTGGGAGCCGTCTGCCTTTGAATCCAGGTGACTGTTTGGTGGATTCAGGTAGGACCTGTCTGCCTCAAGTCAAGATGAAAAGACATCTCTGTGGGTACTGAGTAGTGAAGAAATTGTAGTTTACTAGTGACTTAGGGGTGGAGGATCTGTGTATTTTCTAATGATTGTACTTAGTGATTATTGATACTTAGTAAGTGATTCCTGAGTAAGTGACTTGATTGAGTTAACTTCCCCATGAGCGGAAGACTTTGACTATTGTACGTTGAGATGATTGTTCTTTGTTCAAAACTTTGTGGACACTATGGTGGAAACTATGTGGCCATTTTAGTGAAAAGCTATTGTGAAGACTATATTGTTATTTTCTTTGATAAGTTGTAATATTTTGAATGCTGTACCTTGATTTTCTGTGAATGTTTTGCTTTGATTTGTTATGGGATAGAGTGTTCACTATATATGAAATAAGACCTTAAAAGCTGTTCACAGTAGTATTTTTCTTGAAAGCTGCATATGCATGGTGTTACAGAGGCAAATAAATACAAGAGCATATGTAGTCAATACAAAGAATTTGGAATAACAGGAAAAATCCTCAACATGGGATACTTGAGTCTGATTGGGAAATAGGGATTTCAAAATATAGGGTTAGGTTAGGAGGAAGAGCATTGCGGGAATGGGGAAAACAGACAAACAAGCAAACACTTATACAAAATCATGGAGAAAAGGAGGAAAAAGAGAATGATTAATCCTTCAATAAAGACTACATGAAGAAAAATCATAGGGAAAAGTCTAGAATGATAAGAATGAGAGGATTAAGCAGAGACTGGTTGTTGGGCATTTTAGCATCAAAAAGGGCAGTTTTAGGGGTGGCTAGATTGTGCAGTGATTAGAGCACTGGACCTGGAATCAGGAAGACCTGAGTTTAAGACTGGTCTCAGACACTTAACATTAACTAATCAAGTCACTCAACCTCAATTGCCCTGCCCTGCCCCCAGCAAAAAGAGAGAGAGAGAGAGAGAGAGAGAGAGAGAGAGAGAGAGAGAGAGAGAGAGAGAGAGAGAGAGAGAGAGAGAGGCAGTTTTATTTATCTATTTATTCTAGAGACAAAGGTGAATCATTGGAACTTCTAGTTGGGAAGTCATATGGCCATGCATGTCTTTTAGTTATGACAGTCTAACTGCTTTGTGCAGGAAACATTGGAGATAGGAGAGAAAAGAGGTTGGGATGGGATATGAAAATAAGTTTACTGTTTTTCTATTGTATTATAAAGTTACCTTAGCTTCTCATTCTGGTGGCATTTTTCTCCCCTGTGCCTATGGATAAATATTTATAGTTTCAACAAAGATATTTAACCTCAAAAAAGGCAGTGTTGCTAGATTTTCTAGAAATCACAAAATTTCAGAATGGGAATAAAATATGGTGATCATCAATGAATTACAGAAAATGAATTCCCAAACCAACACAATCAGTAAGCTCTCACCTCATATTGGCTCACTTTTAATAAGTGGGAATCCACTGCTTCACAAAGCAGACAATCTGGAATTGTTCTACTCACAAGGAAGTTTTTCATTTTAATCTTTCCTCCTCACTCTCTACTACCGTGTTAAAGTCTTCTTGGACCACAGAAAATAAATCTAATCCTTCCACATTTTAGCCTTTTTAAGTACTTGAAGACAGAAATCACATTTCCCTTGATTTTCCTCTTTTCAAATCTAAAAATCTACAGTTCCTTTAGTTGATCATTACAAGGAATGAATATGAGCATCTTTAATTCAACTCAAGGCAGTGAGTTAAGGGCATCTAGATGGTAGTTAATGGAGCACTGGGATTGAAGTTAAGAAAACCTGAGTTCAAATCCAGCCTCAGAGACTTTCTGTGTGACTATGGACAAGTCACTTAACTCTGTTTTTCTCAACTTCCTTAAAATGCAAAATGAGTTAGAGAAGGCAATGAGAAACCACCCACATATCTTTGCAAAGAAAATCCCCAAATGGGGTGAAAAAGAGTTGGGGACTACTGAAAATGACAAAACAATGACAATAAAGGCAATGAGTCAGTATAGGCAACAACAACAAGAAGAAATTTGATACAATACTCATTATGTGTCACTCACTTTGCTAATAAATTAAAAATATTATCTTTTTAGATCCTCACAACAAAAATGGGAGGTAGGTGCTATTAAAATAGGATAGATATGTAGGGTAGAGTACTGTGCCTGAATTCAAGAATACTTGAATTCAAAATTGGACTCAGATTAACTATAAGATCCCAGACAAATCACTTAAGTTCCTTTTGTCTCAGATTCCTGAATTGTAAATTGGAGATAATTACAGCACTTTAATACTAATAGGGTTGTTGTGAGGATCAAATGAGATGATATTTGTAAAACACTAAACATATTAGCACATAGTAGGAGTGTGCTACATATTTCTTCCCTTCTCCCGCTTTAATTACCTTTTTCTACATGATTCCTCAATTTAGCAATGGCCTTCCGAAAACGTGGTACTCAGAACATGATATAATATCCCCAATATGAACTGACCTGGAATGAAAACTTGTGTTTAAGGCATTCTTATTTGAGCAAGCTATGGTTATCTTAATGTGGCCAAAGACAACATTTGCTTTCTTGGTTACCAACTTGAAGCTTTAGCTCATATCATTCTTGAAGTCCTCTATGACCCCCAGGTAATTTGCTTTTTTCCCCCATCAGACCAATTAACATCTAACATTGAATATGCCATATTCTATTTGTAAAACTGATGTTTTTAACCTTCATTAAAATATAAGATTTTTACATATATCTGTGCTGATTTTGATTTTATTTCCTTCTACTCAATTTCATAATGCATTGAGGCCATTTTTTGGTATCTGGACTAGGTATTTCAATGACCAATTTATTCCTCTCATCTTTTTGTCAGATAAAAATTGAATAATAACTCCATGTAGGCCTTTATCCAAGTATCTGATAAAAATATTAAATAGGACAGGGCCAAGATAAGATCCATGGGACTCTGAACTAATGACCACTTTCCAAGATGACAAAGATACCTTTCAAAACTAGTTTCTAATTCATCTAATTTTATTATTATCTGATAACTGTCCCTCCATCTTTTTCCACAAAGATGTTACATCAGATTTTTGATGTAAAACTTCAGCAAAATCTCCATAAACCAGCTTATTCCCTGACCTGTAAGAATAGAAATATTGTAATGGAAGGAATTACACTTAGTCTGATATGTTCCATCCTTGCTGGTGCCAGTCTTGCTTTTTGAAATTGCCCTTCTCTTTTTCTAGATGTTTAGTAACCATTTTGATAATACTACACATATTCCTCCCCATGGATCTTTCTGGACTCTGAATTACTAGAATGCATTTCTTATCTCTTTGCCAGACAGAAAATTTTCCACTTCTCCAAGGCTGTGCTACCTTTCCCATTGAACTCAGTTTTGCAAATATCACAGAATTCCTAAGCAAGTACATATGTTAGTTATTTCAAGACACAAATATATATTTTATCTGGGAAAATGATTTGGATTCATCAAATCCAGGTAGATTCTTTCCTATGATCTCTTTACTTATCTCTAGCATTGTTTCATACTTCAAAGAGTGGGGAACCAATGACATGAAATTCTGTTCTTGATCTCATTCTTACAAAGAGCTGTTAACCGTTTGCTTGGGTTGAAATAATGTGGTAGCAAATGATCAATTCTTCCTAAAATTACGGTTAAAGGACAGACAAGCTAGATAATTCTGGCATATATTTTCTATTTTAAGAGACTGAATTTTAAATATTTTCTAAGAATTATTGATGGTGTTCTGTGAATTAAAATTCTATGTGTGAAGTCAATGAGTGGTAGAAAACTGATGAAAATCATTAGAAACAAAGAGAAACAAATGGAACGAAAATAAATATTGTGAGTCTTGTGAAGAGAACAGTGTGAAAGATATTTTAAAATTCTGCCACCCCAACATTCCCACTATCAAAGATTCCACTCCACTCCCAAACCTATATTGCCCAGGCTTCTGCTTTGTTAGTTTCTCCTGGAACTTCCATTTTAGAGAAGTACCCCAGCTCACCATGTTCAATTCTCCATTTCTAGGCTGTACTCTAGATTTTCCAAACTTCTTTTTCACCCATCCCTAGAACTTTTCATACTTTGGAAGATTCCTCCGCTACTGTGAAAAATTCTTCTCATAATTAAGAATCCACTAAAAATAATTTCTCAGATTCCTCATTTCAAAGAAAGACTCAGGTCAACTTAGTTCACTCCTTCATTCTTCTTAGGGCTACACATGATTCTATATACATGTTTTACTCTACCATGCTCAAATGCACATACCTTCTTCCACTTTTTCCCACTTTTTATCTCCCATATATGTGTTGCCTTCTTCCATTAAGCTACTTGAGGTCAGGGACTCTGGTTTTTCACTCATATTTTATAAACAGTGTTTACCACAGTGCCTATTTCATAGTAACACTTATCATGCACTCATAGACTTGATTTGATTGCACAGATAACCTACCATTTTAGAAAAAAGGGAACACCATTAATACAGAGGAAATACGTAAAAACTGTAGTTTAGGATTCACAAGAATGTATTACATAAACTCTAAAAACTGCTCAGAATGGATCGATCTGGCAAAGAAATCCTCTGATGTGAAAGCTTTCTGAGCAATTTTCAGGGCTGCTCATCAAGCATTGGTATCCACCTGGCACTCAACTCTCATCTGTGGCTCCAAGAAACTGTAATAAATGTAGTATAAACAGCAGCTACATCTCAGTAAACCATCTAAAAAGACTGGCTAAAGCAAGTTATCATTAACTGATGGGCCTCAAACCCATCACTGACTTAGGGGGTGTCTGTCCCAATCATGTGAAGACTCCCCTTGCCAGAAGGGGTAGATGAGAACAATTTGTTCCAACAGCTATGAAGGTGGCTGAAGCAGGTGCTGTGGAGAACTTAGATCTTGGTCAGACATTGGAGATGCCAAGATCATCCACTGCAATCTAGGCCATCACCAGTCAGATTGACTTTTTTCTTGTCACAAGACATTGATACCCCTGGAAGCAAGAGTGAGGGTGACCACATTGTGGAACTCTGCTTCTCTTCAATTCAGTTCACATACAAGTCAAAACATGACCTGGTGATGTAATTGATAATCTTTCAAAACTAATGACAAACAACAACATTAAAATAAAATTAAAAATAAAATAAAATTTATATAAAAATTCAAGTTTTTCAAAGTGCTTTCTAATTACTATGTTTTTTTTTTTATCCTCACAATAATCCTGGAGATAGGTGTCAATTCTCATATTATGAGTTGAGGAAACTGAGGCAGAAAATTTTAGTACCTTTACTTGTTACTCAATTTGAAATAATTTTGTTTGCCTGGGGTCAGAGTCCTAATAAATATCTGAGACTAAATTTGAATTCAGGTCTTTCTGACTCCAGAATGAACTCTTTCCACTGCATTACCTATTTCACTCTTTGATTGATCCTCTGTGAAGGATTCATATTAAAGTACTAAAATAATTGAAAAGAAAGAGAAGAGATTAGAACCTGCACTATTGGAATGAATACCTAAGTACATGGATCCATGGGAGTTTGAAGTTACATATAAATTAATTAATCCAGTGTATCTTAAGATCATCGAGTGTCAAGATACTTTCATCATTTTTGCCCTGGATTCCTAATGGCTAAGAAAGATAAAGCACTTAACTACAAAATACTATTTAAAGACTACAATTCCATTTGTTCAATCTATGCTCAAATTAAAATGTAGGACAAAGTCTGCCCCTCTTAAAGGTTGTTTTTTTTTTTTTTTTTACATTAGCCTTGGAATCTCTGCCAAGATGGGGGGAAAAAAAAACTAGGGCAGTTGTAGTCAGTTACTAGTCTCAGGCTTAGTTTTTACTTTCATGGAATCTATTTTTTTTTTTTTTTGGAATTAAGATTAGTTCTTTTGCTTAGATATTTCATTTTGCTTTGTAAAGTTTGTATCTCAACATTAAGCTATGAACCACTTAATGATAATTTGTTTAATAGTTATTAAACAGTTCTGAGCTGTTAGATTTCCCCTGTTTTTAATAGTAGTAGTAGTGGTGGTAGTGGTGGTGGTGGTGGTGGTAGTAGTAGTAGTAGTAGTAGTAGTAGTAGTAGTAGTAGTAGTAGTAGTAATAGTAGTGGTAGTAGTAGTAGTAGTAGTAGTAGCAGTAGTAGTAGTATTAGTAGTAATAGTAGTAGTAGTAGTAGTAGTAGTAACAGCAGCAGCAGCAAAGGCAGCAGCTGAAGCTAAAATTTCTAAAGCCCTTTAAGATTTTCAAAGTAATTTGTATATCTTATCTCTATTGATCCTTTCAACAAGTCTTTGCAGTATATAATAGTACTTTCCCCATTTTACAAATGAGGAAATTAAGATTAAGAATAGCTAAGTTATGTACCCAGAGTTAGGTAAGTGATTGAAACTAAATGTGGACTCAGGTCTTACAGCTTCAATGTCCAGGGATACCTCAACTGTTCTTTTAACTTTTCTCACTTTTTTTCCACATGTAGATAATGTGGCTGAAATAACTGATTGGTGCAAACCAAACTCTGGCTAGGTAATTATCTCTGCCACCTGCTTAACCATATTCTTGTCCTCTTTCAAAATGCAAATATAGACAATCCAAGGTAGAGAGTGTATCAGTCTCAATCATAGTCTTATATGTTCAAGGCATATTTGCATATCTCCAATTTCTAAACCTCTGTAAACAAGGCAAGCTTTATGGATTATCAAGTTGCTTTGGGATGTGCATTCATTACCCTGAAAGTCAATAAATTGGAATTGGAAACTAGCATCCATGTTCTTGATTATAATGAAGAGGGATGTACAGTATTCTAACTTTTGGCCTACCATAGAATAAACTAAGTGAAAAGTCCAGAAGATGAAAGGCAGCAAAGAAAGTCTAACACAGTCTGCATTTGGAATAGCATCCACAGTGTTCAGCAATTTACATTGTGAATGATGTTTATTATTTCACTTATAGTCAGCAGCATTGTTTTGGTGTAGTCTAGAAAATTTGCCGATGTCTTGATCATAGCTTTGGAGTTAAAATGACTATAAATGTCAGTCAGTACAAACCTCTCATTTTATACATGAGAGCAGATAATTTTCCCTTGAGAGGATAATTTTCTGAGCTTATGGGTCATCATGTGGGGGAAAATGTATGGTTTGTGCAAGTAGTCTGTGGAATATGAGCAATAAAGCTTTGTGCTTGAGAAGAGGCTTAAAACATAATATCAAGAATACACAAACACACACACAATGAAAGACAGAGAAAGAGAGAGAGAGAGAGAGAGAGAGAGAGAGAGAGAGAGATGCATATGTATGCACACATTTTCATACATGTATCTAAGTAATGAAACTAGCATTACTAGAATATTTCTTTTTGATTTTTAAAGCCCCGTTCTCTAGAAAAATTGCATTGCACAAACTAGGTGCATACTAAATGCATGTTGATTAACTGAATTTAAGTGAATTAAACAGAGGTAAGCCAATTAGCCAACATTTGTTGTCCTTTGGCAAGTGTATGTATGACATGGCTCTTACACATACAGTACTCAATAGAAGCTTTAAGCTTTGGATGACTATTAGTCAGGGATGATGTCATATGAACATTATTTTCATTAGTTCTGGGTCATAGAGGGATCAACATAATCAGTTAATGGGGCAGCTAGGTGGAACAGTGAATAGAGCACTGGCCCTGAAGTTAGGAGGAACATAATCAGTTAAGTTTAAGATTCCAACATGAAAAGACACAAGAGGGAAATGAGGGAGGGAGAGAGGAGCATAGTATGAAATTTACTCTCATTGGTTTGGGATCAAATGGGGAATAATATATTCTAATAAGTATAAATATCCATTGTGCCTTATAAGCAATAGGAGGGGTAAGGGGTGTATTAGAAGAGGGGGTTAGAAGGGAGGGAAATAGTAGTGAGGGGAAAGGGTAGGTAAAGAAGGGGGTGTCGCTGGCAGGGAATACTGAGGAAGGATATCAAAAGGAAAACCCTTAAGGAGGGGAAGGGAGAAAGAAGAAAGAAAGCATAAACAGAGGAGGGAATAGGATAGAGGGAAAGAGTCAGATAATAATCATTACTGTGAATATGAATGGGATGAACTCTCCACCAAAATTGAGGCAGATAGCAGAATGAATTAAAAACCAAAATCCTACAATATGCTGTCTACAAGAAACACGTTTGACACAAGGGGATACAAACAAGGTAAAGGAAAATGGCTGGAGCAGAATATATTATGCTTCAGCTAAAATTAAAAAAAAGCAAGGCTACCAATCCTTATCTCAGATAAAGCAAAAGCAAAAATATAAGTAATCCTTACCCTCCTACTGCCTATAGGACACAATAAATTTTTATACTTATCAGATTAAGTTACTCCCCATTTGACACCAAACCAATGAGAGTAAATTTCAAACAGTGCTCCTCTCCCTCCCTCATTTTCCTCTATTTAATAAATTTACATGTCTATTCATGTTAGAATCCTAAACTTTAATGATTAAGTTGATCCCTCTTTGAATCAGAACCAGTGAGAATAGTGTTTAAATGTTGTTGCTCTCCCTCTTTCTTTCTCCTCTTCTATAGTGTGTTTTAATGCCTCTTCAGATGGCATACATTACCTTTTCTTATCTCATCCTTTCCTTTTATCCCATTACAGTCCCTTTGATTCCCTTAATAAGATTTTCTTTTTAATCTTCAGGTTAGTTCATTCATACCCACACCCTCTATCTATGTATAACCCTTTTGAAGGTCATGATGATCAT
The DNA here is from genome assembly GCA_011680675.1 of Gymnobelideus leadbeateri. NCBI lineage: Eukaryota > Metazoa > Chordata > Mammalia > Diprotodontia > Petauridae > Gymnobelideus > Gymnobelideus leadbeateri. The sequence continues at coordinate 339,153 of WOXC01007151.1, read as the reverse complement.
ATAAATTCCAATATTGACAGTTATCATATACTCATATAGGGATGTGAACATTTTGCTCTTGTTGCATAACCAAGTTATGTGCATGTGTGCATGAGTGTGTATGTGTGTGTGTGTGTGTGTGTGTGTATGTATGTGTGAGTCTGTGTTTTCCTTGTTTACCTCTTTTATGTCTTTCTTGAGTCTTGTAACTGGAGACCAAATTTTCCATTGAGCTCTGGCTTTTTCATCAGGAAATTCTGGAAATCCCTTAGTTCATTAAACGACCATCTCCTTGCCTGAAAGATTATGCTCAGTTTTGCCAGGTAGTTAATCCTTGGTTGTAGTCCTAGCTCTCTTGCCCTACTGAATATCAAATTCCACTCTCCAATCTTTTAATGTTGAAGCGGCTAGGTCCTGTGCAATCCTGACTGTAGTTCCATGATATTTGAATTGTTTCTTTTTGGCTGCATGCAATATTTTTTTCTCAATCTTGTAATTCTGGAATTTGGATAATATGTTTCTTGGAGTTTTCAATTTGGGATCTCTTTCAGGAGGAGTCTGGTGAATTCTTTTGATAACTATTTTACCTTCTGATTCCAGGACTTCAGGACAGTTTTCTTTGACAATCTCTTGGAGGATGTTGTCTAGGCTGCTTTTTACATCATTTGGTCTTTCTGGTAGACCAATAATTCTTAAGTTATCTCCTGGATTTGTTCTCCAGGTCAGTTGTTTTTCCAGTGACATATTTTTCACATTCTTCCAATTTTTCATTGTCATGTGTTTTGTCTGATTGACTCTTGGTGCATAAAAGTTCTGAGTTTCAATTTGATTGATTCTAATTTTTATCGAATTATAGTCTTCAGTTAGTTTTTGAAGGTCCTTTTAGGGAGGTATTTTCTCCAATTACTTCACTAATTTTACTTTTTTTTTTTTTGTTTTATTTTGTTTTGTTTTTGGAGGGCAATTGGGGTTAAGTAACTTGCCCAAGGTTTCATGGCTAGGTTTTTGTTTGTGCATGTTAAATGTCTGAGGCTGGATCCAAACTCAGGTCCTTCTGACTCCAGGGCCGACGCTCTACTCACTGTGCCACCTAGCAGCCCCAACTAATTTTACTTTTTGAGGATTTGTTTTCTTCAGTTAAACTTTTTTCACTGTTGGTCACTGCCTCCCTGATTTGGTCTTTAAAATCTTAAGCTCCTCCAAGAATGCTATTTGGGCTTGAAACCAGTTCATGTTTCCTTCTGTGGTCTCAGGTGTGGGTAAAGAGTCCAAGTTGCCCTCTGTATTTAGTTGTTCTTGACCTACAAAATAAACTCAGATGGATTTTTTGGCCTTTCCCTTCTCCTTCTCAGCTACCTTCCTTCTCATTGTGATTTCCTATTTCTTAATTTCTCAGGCTGTGAGCTAAGGGCCTGGTTGTTGACTTTGAATGCTGTACCATCTGGGTGTCTAGTTTGAGGCTAAGGCAGAGTCTCAGAGAGGTATGCAGATGCACATAGAGTAGTATGTGGAGGAGGGCTGGTCTGGCCACTTCAGATTTCTGCCTCTATATCCCTGGGCTATAGCTCAGGCAGGCTTTTCTTTTTCAGGTGAGGCAGGGCTTGTTGGGACCTCTCCCTCTCTTCTCTTCAGACTCCTTGCTGCCTCAGTTAAGCCCCTTCTTGATGGCTCCCAAGCCTGAGGCTATTTCCACTATCTTAGGATTTCTCTCTGGGTGGGAGACTTATCTTTGGGTTTTCTACTTCATGAAGGAGGAATCAGAGCTGTCAGTTTACTTTTTTCATTCTGGCTCCCACTAAAATAGGCAGGCAATTTCTAAACTTCCAGGCTGGGGGCTGATAGCCCCAGGAGAAGCTGCTGTCTCTGCTGGGGGCCCCCAAGCCCTCTCTTACTTGGCTCCAATGATTGCTCCTGTCCCCTGGTGAGATGCAGGAGAGACGGCTGTGATTCATCTTTGGGATTGATAAATCAGCTGGGGCTTCTCTCTCTGGTATAGTTTGCTTGTCTTCTCTCAAGTCTGAGCTGTACAGACCCCACTTGCTCCACACTTCCCCTGTCTGGACCCACTGGACACTTTCCTGGGCTGGATTCTTCCATGCTGTGACTCCAAATGAATTCTGTCACTTCAGAATCCCTTCAGATTCACTTTTTAAGGTTTAGTGACAGGATTCAAAGAAGAGCTTAGAGAAGTCACTGCTTCCTTTCCATCATCTTGGCTCCACCCCAAAAATATGTCTAATCAAAAGAGATAAGGAAGGAAACTGTATCCTGCTAAAAGGAACCATAGAGAATGAAGCAATATCATTACTTAACATATATGCTCCAAGTGATATAGTGTCTAAATTCCTAGAGAAGAAGTTAAGGGAATTAGAGAGGGAAATAGATAGCAAGACTATATTAGTGGAGGACTTTAATCTTCCAGTCTCTGAACTTGATAAATCCAACCTCAAAATAAACAAGAAAGAAGTTAAGGAGGCAAATAAAATTTTAGAGAAGCTAGATATGATAGATTTTTGGAGAAAACTTAGTGGAGATAAAAAGGAATATACATTCTTCTGAGCAGGATATGGCACATACACAACAATCAAACATATACTAGGACATAAAAAAACTCACAATTCAGTGCAGAAAGGTTAAATGCATCCTCAGATCATGATGCAATAAAAATCATATGCAAAAATGGTCATGGAAAAAGAATTTAAAAAGTAATTGGAAAGTAAATACTTTAATCTTAAAGAATGAGTGCAAAGAGATAAACAAGAATTATAGAAACAATCAGTAACTTCATTCAAGAGAATAACAATAATGAGACAACATACCAAAAGTTGTGGGATGCAGCAAAGGCAGTCCTTAGAGGAAGTTTTATGTCCCTGATTGCATACATGAAGAAATTATATAAAATGGGGGTCGATGAATTGGCATGCAATTGAAAAGGATAGAAAAGGAACAAATTGAAAATCCCCAATTAAATACTTAATTAGAAATAATGAAAACCAAAGGAGAGATTAATAAAATCAAAGTTAAGAAAATATTGAATTAGTAAATCAAAATGACAACTGGTGTTATGAAAAAAAAAACAATCAAATTGATAGATCCTTAGTCAGTATGATAAAAAAGAAGAAAGAAGAAAACCTAATTATGAGTATCAAAGATGAAATGAAGAGGAAAATGAAGAGGAAATTAAAACAATAATTAAGAATTATTTTGCCAAATTGCATGCACATAAATTTGACAATCTTAATGAAATGGATGAATATTTAGAAAAATATAAATTTTGCAGATTAACTGAAGAGGAAGTAAATTACTTAAATAACCCCATCTCAGAAAAAGAAGTCAAACAAGGTATCAGAGAACTACCTAGGAAGATATCTCCAGGCCCATATGGATTTATCAGCAAATTCTACCAAACTTCTGGAGAAAAATTGATTTCAATAATCTACAAACAGTTTTGGAAAATTAGTTAAGAAGGAGACCTACCAAGTTATTTTTATGACACAAATATGGTACTGATACCTAAATCAGGAAGAGATAAAATGGAGAAAGAAAATTATAGAACAAATTCCCTTGTGAATATAGATGCAAAAATTTTAAAAGAAAATATTAGCAAAAAGACTGCAGCATCTTATCACAAGAATAAAATACCTTGATCAGGTAGGATTTATTCCAGTAATGCAAGGATGTTTTAATATTAGGAAAACCAACAGTGTAATTGATCATATCAACAACCACAACAACAACAACAACAACAACAAAAGCAAGAAGAAACCACATGGATATCTCAATAGATGCAAAAAAAAAGGCTTTTGTCCAGATACAACATACATTCCTATAACAAACACTACAAAGAATGGGAATAAATGGAGTCTTCCTTAAAATAATAGGTAGCATCTATTTAAATCCATCCATGAATATTATATGTAATGTGATAAGCTAGAAGCAGTTTCAATAAGATCAGGGGTAAAACAAGGTGTCCACTATCAACCCTCTTATTCAATCTGGTACTAAAAATGTTATCAGCAGCAATTAGAGAAGAAAAATAAATCAAATTAGGCAAAGAAGAGTCTAAGCTATCACTCTTTGCAGATGATATGATGATATACTTAGAGAATCCTAGAGAAACAAGTAAAAAACTCATTGAGACAATAAATCAATTTGGCAAAGTTGCAGTATATCAAGTAAACCAAATAAATCCTCAGCATTCCCATATATTTCTTTTTTTTTAAACAAATGCTTTATTAACTTCTGTTTTACATCATTCATTTCCGCCAGATTTTGAGTTACAATCATTTTCCCCCCGTTATTCCCCTACCCAACCTCCCAGAATAGCAGTCCCACAAGATATCACTTCCTCCAATCTGCTCTCTCCCATACCTTCTCCCATATCCCCTTCGACTTTTCCATTAGAGGAAGGTGAATCTTTGTGTGCCAATGCCTGCACATCTTATCTCCCAATTATAAGCAAAAGAGTATTAATAATAGTATTTATTGGGGCGGCTAGGTGGCGCAGTGAATAGAGCGCCGGCCCTGGAATCAGAAGGACCTGAGTTCGGAGCCGGCCTCCGACACTTAATCCGCACAAACAAAAACCTAGCCGTGTAACCTTGGGCAAGTTACTTAACCCCAATTGCCCTAAAGGGGCGGCTAGGTGGCGCAGTGAGTAAGAGCGCCGGCCTCGGAGTTGGGATGACCCGAGATCAGATCCGGCCTCAGAAAATGAGCACCCACGCATAAATAATGACTAGCCGTGTAACCTTGAGCAAGTTACTTAACCCCAATTGCTTAAAAAAAAATAATAGTATATATATATATTTGAAACATTTAATCTTAAGACCTCGAAATTCAGATCCATTTCCTTCCTCCCTTGTCACCCATTCCCTCTGGGGAGATAAGTAATTCAGTATATGTTGTACATGTCTAGCTATGCAAAACATTATCATAGTAGATATATTGTACAAGGCTGCTTATAATTCCCTCCCACTCATCCCACCCCCCACCTGGTCCATTCCCTACATGATCTTGTCCCTCTTCTATAGTGGGTACTTCCAACCTCCCCTCACCCCAAGGATGCCCTCCCATCCATCATCCCTCCTCTCATCCCCCTTCCCCCTATCCTGCTGCAGGTTGAGATATCCCATTTAGTATGTATGTCATTCTCTCCCTGAACCAAATTCAATGAGAATGTGGATTTGCCTTTTTTTCCCCCGTTCCTATTCTCCCCCTCCCTTACAATCACTTCCCCTTGCTTCTTCTACATGTGATAGTTTACCCTACCCTGTCTTTCCCCATCTCCTCTTGCCACTTTCCTCTCTCACCTCATAATTTCATCCCTTGAGTATTCTCCCTTCCCAACAAATTCAACCTATGCCCTCTATCCATATACACACACATTCACATATGTATTCATATGACCACACCCCTTCTTCCATTATTTTCATAGTGAGAAAGATATCATCAGTCACAGTTATTGCTTTTCCATATAGGAATGTAAATAGTTCAACTTTGATAAGTTCCTTTTGATTTCTTTTCCTGATTACCTTCTCAGGCATCTCTTCCTTCTTGTGTCTGGATGTCAAATTTTCTATTCAATTCTGGTTTTTTCCTCAAGAATGCTTGAAAGTCCTCTATTCCACTGAATGACCATATATTCCCCTGAAACAAAATACTCAGTTTTGCTGGGTAGGTGACCCTTGGGTTCAGTCCCAGTTCTTTTGCCCTCTGAAATATCATATTCCATGCCCTTCGATCCCTCAGTGTAGAAGCTGCCAGGTCCTGGGCTATTCTGATTGTGTTTCCACAATATTGAAATTTGTTTCTTCCTGGCCGCTTGTAGTATTTTCTCCTTGATCTGGGGATTCTGGAACCTGGCTATAATATTCCTGGGAGTTTTCTTTTTGGGATCTTTTTCAGGAGGTGATCTGTGGATTCTTTCAACCTCTATTTTGCCCTCTGATCTAAAACATCAGGGCAGTTTTCCTTGAGAATTTCTTGAAGGGTGATTTCTAGGTTCTTTCTTTGATCATGGCTTTCAGGTAGTCCAATAATTTTTAAATTGTCTATCCTGGATCTATTTTCCAGGTCAGTGGTTTTTCCCATGAGGTATTTCACATTGCCTTCTAATCTTTCATTTGTTTGGATCTGCTTAACAGCATCTTGATTTCTCATAAAGTCATTACCTTCCATTTGCTCCAGTCTAACTCTGAAGGAATGAATCTCCTCAGTGAACTTTTGAGATTCTTTTTCCATCTGGCAAATTGGACTTTTTAAGGCATTCTTCTCCTCATTGCCCTTTTGGGCCTCCTTTGCCATTTGAGACAGTCTATTTTTTAAGGTGTTGTTTTCCTCAGTCAGGCTGTTGACCCTCATTTCATACTTTTCCTGCATCCTTCTCATTTCTCTTTCCAATTTTTCCTCCACTTCTCTTATTTGATTTTTGAAGTCCTTCTTAAGGTCCTCTGTGGCCTGCAACCCGCTCATGTTTTCCCCTGGGGCTTTTGGAGCAGGACTTCTGACCTCACAGTCCTTTTCCCGCTCTATGCCCCCCAAATAGGAGTCTAGGGTTGCATTTTTCTGTTTCCTTTGCCTTGGCATGTTGCCACTTAATTACTTGACTTTTAGGCTTGTTGCCACACTATGGCTTTAAGGCCAGATAGAGGAATTTTCATCCCAAACATGTGGGGGGCAACTTCCGTTTCTGGCAAGCTGTAAACCCACCCACTACTTCCACCCTAGATCACAATCCAGATTCAGGGAGGTTAAAGCAAGAGCGATTACCCCCCAAGACTGATCGCTGGATCTCCCTACAATTAATTGCAGGTCGGGAGCTTGGAGCTGCCTCTGAAAACTACAAAATGATGTGTCTCCTCAGTGGCTTCCAGCCCCCAGGGGAGGGAGCCGACGCAGTTCCCCAAATACAGGTCCTAAAGTCCATAGGACACTAACCTCTTACTTTGTCCTAGGCATGTCTATGTTGATAATTCTGGAGTCGCCATGGCTGCTGGTGTTCTGGGGTTCCTCCAGCCGGCTGCTGGCCCTGCCGCCCTGGGGATAAAACCTCGGCTCAAGGGGACCTGGGCTCCGCTCCGCCTGCTTCCTGCGCTCTGCGGGTTGCACGCTGCTGGCTCCCAGAGTGCTGCGCTGGTTCTTCCTGCAGGGCTGCTGGGCTGTCCTCAGCGGGAGGTTAGCTTCTCTGTGTCATTCTGTGGGTGCTGGGGCTCCAGAAGTTGTTCAGAGTCTCCTTTTACATAGTTTGGGGGGAATCTGGGGGCAGAGTGGCTTGGGTGAGCTGTTTCTACTCCGCCATCTTGGCTCCACCCCCATTCCCATATATTTCTAATGAAATCCAACAGTAAAAGATAGAAAGAAAAGTCCCATTTAAAGTTACTGTAGACATTATAAAATACTTGGTAATCTGCCTTTCAAAATGAGCCCAGGACCTATTTGAACACAACTATAAAACACTTTGCACACAAATAAAGTCAGATCTAAGTAATTGGAAAAGAACAAAAAACCATCAATTGCTAGTGCCTGGGTCTAGCTAATTTTAAAAAAAATTGGCAATTTTATATAAATTACATTACATATTTTGTGCCAAACCAATCATTCTACCAAAAAAACTACTTTATAGAGAAAAAATAGTAACAAAATTCATTTGCAAGGACAAAAGATCCAGAATGTCGAGTATATTAATGAAAAGCAATGCTAGGGAAGTTGACCTAGCCATACCAGATTTTAATCTGTTTTATAAAGCAGCAGTCATCAAAACTACTTGAGGCTGAGGAATAGAGTTATGAATCGATGGAATAGATTTGTTACACGAGACTCAGTCAATACAGTCAATTACTGTAGTAATCTACTGTTTGATAAACCTACAGACCACAGTTTTCGGGATAAGAACTCAGTATTTAACAAAAATTCCTGGGAAAAAGTGAAATATAGTATGGCAGAAAATGGGCATAGATCATTATCTAACACTGCACCAAAATCAAGTCTAACTGGGTGCATGATCTAGGGATAAAGGCTGATACTGTAAGTAATCTGGGAAGGTAAGGGATAGTTTACCTGTTATATTTATGGAGAGGGGAAAACTATATTACTAAACAAGAAATACAGAGCATTATAAAATGCAAAATTGATCATTTTGATTACATTAAATTGAAAAGCTTCTGTACAAACAAAGCCAATGTAACCAAAATTGAGACGGAAGTGGAAAATTGGGAAATAATTTTTACAAACAATATCTCTGAGAAAGGCCTCATTTTTTATTTTTGTTTTTTGTAGGGGCAATTGGAGTTAAGTGACTTGGCCAAAGTCACAAAGCTCTTTAAGTGTTAAGTGCCTGAGGCCAGATTTGAATTCAGGTCCTCCTGATTCCAGGGCCTGTGCCATATTCTCTGTTCCACCTAGCCCACCCCAAGGCCTCATTTCCAAAATATACAGAGAACTGAGTCAAATCTATAATAATATAAGTCATTCTGTCATTGATAAATGGTAAAAGGATAGGAAGAGGTAATTTTCAGAAGAAGAAATTAAAGCTCTCTATAAGCATATGAAAAATGCTCTATATCAAAATTAGAGAAATGCTAATCAAAGCAACTCTGAGGTACCGCATCTCATCCTTTAGATTAGCTAAGATGACCAAACAGGCAAATGATAAATGCTGGAGAGGATGTGGGGAAATTGCAACACTGATGCATTATTTGTTGGGTTGTGAAATGATACAACTGTTCTGGAAAACATTCTGGAACTATGCCCAAAGGGCTATAAATTATTTCATACCCTTTGATCGAGCAATACCACTTTTAGGGCTGTGTCCCAAAGGAATCACAGAAATGGGAAAAGGGCCCATATGTACAAAAATATTTGTAGCAGTTCTTTTTGTGGTGGCAAAGAATTGGACATCAAGTGGATGCCCATCAATTGGGGAATGGCTAAAAAGGTTGTGGTATATGAATGCAATGGAATACTATTTTGTTACAAGAAATGAGTAGCAGACAGACATCATAATAACTTGGAGAGACTTATATATACTGATGTCAAGTGAGGAGAGCATAACCAGGAGAACATCGTCCACAATTACAGACACATTGTATGTGAGATGACTAGCTTTGGTAGACTTGGCTCCTCCCAGAAATGTACAATTAGAAGACAACTACGAAAGACACATGATGGAAAGGGATATACACATCCCAAGAAGAAGTACCAAGTCTGCAGATTAAAGCAAATTATTTGCCCTCTCTCTTGTTTGCATTTTGTTTTGTCCCCTCTTTATCACTGTTCACCCCATTGGTTATAATCCTTTATAACGTGTCTTATGTTCAACATGAAGGTATTTGTAGAACCTATATTTGATTGCATGCTGCTATGGGTGGCAGTATGGAGTAGAGGAACTGGTAGAAAATTGGAAACTCAATAGAATGTGGAACTGAATGTTGTAAACTAAAAGTAAATAAATAAATTCAAGAAAAGGAAAAAAAATAAATTCCTCTACTTCCTTTAATTTCCAAATTTTCTCCTGAAATATTATACTCAGTTTTGCTGGGTAGATGACTCTTGCTTTTAATCCTAGAACCTTTGACCTCCGAAATATCATACATCCCATTTCCTTTGGTGCCTTAATGTAGAAACTGCGAGATCTTGTTTTATCCTGATTGTGTTTCCATACTACTATGTTTTTTTTCATCCTGACTGCTTGTAATATTTTCTCCTTGACCTGGGAACTCTGGAATTTGGCTATATTATTACTAGGAGTTTTCTTTTTGGGGTCTTTTTCAAGAGGCAATCAGTGAATCCTTTCAATTTCTATTTTGCCCTCTGGTTCTAGAATATCAGGGCAATTTTCCTTGAGAATTTCTTGAAGGATTATTTCTAGGCTCTTTTTTTTATCATGGCTTTCAGATAGTCCAAAAATCTTAAAATCATCTTTCCTGGATCTATTTTCCAGGTCAGTTGTTTTTACAATGAGATGTTTCACATTGCCTTCTATTTTTTCCATTATTTTAGGTCTATTTTATCTTGATTTCTCATAAAGTCATTCTCTTTCCTTTGCTCCAATCTAATTTTCTAGGAATTATTCTTTTCAGTGAACTTTTGAAATTCCTTTTCTGCCTGGCCAATTCAGCTTTTTAAATCATTCTTTTCCCCATTGGCTTTTTAGATCTCTTTTGACATTTGAGTTAGTCTATTTTTAAGGTGTTACTTTCTTCAGCACATTTGGGGTGTCCTTTGGAAGGCTGTTGACTATTTTTTTCATGTATTTTTTGCATCATTCTAATTTCCCTTCCTAATTTTTCCTCTACTTCTCTTACTTGATTTTCAAAACATGGTCTCTGACCCTTTCATATTTATCTTGAAGGCTTTAGATGCAGGATTTTTTACTTTGTTGTCTTCCGTTGCTTTCATGTTTTAATCCTCTCTGTCCCCAAATAAGATTCTGTGTTCTAATTGTGCTCCCTCTGTTTGCTCATCTTGTCATCCAATTACTTGACTTTTGAGCTCTTTGCCACACAAGAACTCTGCTTCCACAGTAGAGAGAATTGTGTCCCAAATTTCTTGGTTCTTTTCAGCTATTGTCACAACTGTTGTCAGAGGTATGAGGAGGGTGTTCTGGCACACTAGTGTTTCTCAACCCAGGACCACCAGCAGCATGTCAAAGCAAGAATGATGACCCTCTTGATGGTTGCTTGTTCCCCCTACAATCTGTAGGACAGGAGCTCCAGAGGCAACCATGCAGTAGCAGCTGCAGAACCCATACTGTAGGCACCTCTGCCACTCTGGAGGCATATGGAAGTGAATGAAGTACTACAATGATGTTGGGAATAAAAATAAAGCAATCATAACTACCACTTCTCAAGAAACTTTACATTGTAATAACTTCCATCTTTCTCTCTTCTTTGGGCCTTCTCACATACAGAAGCCAAAAGGTCACATAGAGTAAGTTATTTGTTAGAGTATACATATATTCTAATTCTTCAATGGACTTTGAGCAAGAACTCCTAAATTTTCAAAAAAATTAATAATAGATTGAGCTAATTAAGCAATCATTCAAAAACCAATAAGCATTTCCTAAATGTCAGCTTTGTGACTGGCAATGAGAAAGTCTCTGGGATGAGGAAAATAAGAAAATAGCCCCTATTCTCAATGAGAGAGAGAGAGAGAGACAGAGACAGAGACAGAGACAGAGACAGAGACAGAAACAGAGATAAATGGAGACAGAGATAAATAGAAGTATGTTTATGCATGTGTCTGTGTGTGCATGTATGTACATAAATGTATATATGTCTATATCTGTATGTACATATATAAAATACACACATACATGTATGTAAACAAATTATGTGTATATATGCAGAATGTATGCAAACTAAATCCAAAGGCTTTTTGGAAAGGAGGACAATGGTGACTAACCATTGGATCAATAAGCATATGCTTCATGGAAAAGAGAGAGCATGAGGTCAATCTTGAAGTATTTAAGGAAATTCTAATCATCAGTGAAGAGGAGAGAATATTCCAAGAATGAAATATGACTTTAGAGAATATAAGAGAAGTTACACTATGTGGGAAAGACACTTCACTCATATGAATAGCATGTTCAAATTTTATTTTGAATTTTGTTTAATATAACAAGCTGAAAAGTATGAATTTAAGCCTGGCAATAAAATGTTTCCATCTATGAGTAAGATAAGTTAAATAGACAGAGTCTTATTTTTAGAAGATTGGCTACTACAAGGTAATATTTTTAGAGCATAACAAACATTGATATATCAGGATTATCAATCAACATGATGATGACATCCCAAGTATTTCAAAACATGAAATAATAATATATGTATATATGTATGTATGTATATATATATATACTCATGTGTATGCATATAGATATCTGTATATATGCATATACATATACTTGTATATGCACACACACACACACACACACACACACACACACACATATATATATATATGTATATGTATTTTTTACTTGAGTAAACAGTGAACTGGGAGGTAATACAACTGGTTTTCATCTATTCCTTACTCTACTATGTGACATTTTAATTCACTTTGGGGCCCATAATTCTACACCACATATGAACATCACTAAGGCTAGTTTTTCTACTTTACCACTCTATGAAGAATTCTTTGTACCAGATCTCTCACTACCTAACTTTGATGGAATTTTCTCTGTTTTCATGGTCCTTGACCTCTTTAACCTCTGACCTTTCACATCGGTGACACACTTCACCTCTTCTAGATCCTTTCTCTTCTTTTTACTTTTATGACTATGCTCTCTCCTTGTTCTGTTCCTATTGATCAGATTGTATCTCCTTTCTCTCCTTTACTAGTTATTCATCTATCTTTATAATCTATGAGTAGTTATCACCTGTTCATAAATGACATCTTCATTAAGATAGGGCTCATATTTGATGATTTGTATCATATTGCAGAGTAACATATTTTCATGTATTTTCCCCCTAATAACACAAGATCTACTTCAGATATTCATAAACTTGGGTCCGGGAATTCAAGTTTGTGTGGATGTGTTTTGATGAAATTATTGTAATATAATTTGTTTCTTTTGCAATATCATATACTTTGCTTGTCCACTTAAAAATGATATGTGGAAAATTATTCCAACCATAGGCTTTGCCAGACTGCCATTGGAGTTCATGAAAACCCCCAAATTTTTGGTCTGTTTTACTACACTTTCCAAATATATTTTTTTGGTTTCAAAAAAAAATCATCCTGAGTATTAGCAAAGGGTTATAAGTATAATTAATACCAACAGATTAGATTTTTTTATTAAAACTATTTAACTCTACCAGGGTCATTCGAAGAATATTTAGGTGTTATTGGGAATTCTTTTACTTTCTAGTCATTTCAACTGCAATGATTTCATTGGGCTCCCAGAATAAAATTAGTTCTCTGTAAATCAATGTTTTCCCCCTTCATCTCACACATAAATTGGATAATTATTTATTTTTTAGTGACTTAGTTAATTATGTGTTTTAGTATTTAATGTAGTAAAGTTGTTCACATACTTGGGCAAATTTTTCATTTCTTTTTTATATTGAAGATTTTCAAATTTATTGTTTACTTAATAGTGTTTTTTAATGGTACACAGACATAGCATCAAATCTAGATGATACCTTAGAAGTCATCTGGTTCCCATATACTTATTTTATCCATAAGGAAGACGAGCCTCAAAGAGATAAATTTCCTTAGCAAAGATTAGACAGTGTCAAAGCCAGGCTTTGAAATTATGTATTGTTTATTAAAAATCCAATGATCTTTCCCTATACCATATTACTTCAGATCTGATTTCCTGGAGATAGAAGGGTAAGAAGAAAACAATGGGGGCGTCTAGGTGGCGCAGTGAGTAGAGCGTCGGCCCTGGAGTCAGAAGGACCTGAGTTCAGATCCGGCCTCAGACACTTAACTCACACAAACAAACAAACAAACAAAAAAACCTAGCTGTGTGACCTTGGGCAAGTTACTTAACTCCAATTGCCCTCCAAAAAAAAGAAGAAGAAAACAATGCTTTCATGTATTCAGTGAGAGATAAGTATATGCATAATATATGAAGAAAACACTAAAATTCCTTAAGTAACTTGAAGAAATTCAAGCTTTTAGATCAAAAATAAAATTATTAATTATAATTACAGAAAATGTAAATAAAAACAATTCTAGGAATATACACCTTATACAACTCTTATCAAAGTTACCAAAAGCTGGGAATAATCAATACTAAAGAAATTGAAATTGGCATAGGAATAGGAAACTAACATTCTTTTATTTATTCTGTAGATTAGACAAAACATTCTAGAAATCCATATGAAATTATCCTTTAAAATGAATAAAACATCTATATTCTTTGACCCAGAAATCACACTGCTAACCCCAAGGTCATCAAAGACAGGAATTACCATCCAATAAAAATCTATATGTTTGTAACTTCATTTTTTTGTATAGAACGTTTTAACATCTATCAATTAGATAATGATCGACAAATTATGGCATTGTGCTAAACATATTTAAAGGAATATCACAGCAGCATAAGGAAATGTGTATATGCTAAATTTAAAGCATGGGAAAACTTATGTGAACCAATAAAATAATGAAATAAATATGAGGAAAATACATAAAATGACTATAAATATGCAATTGGAAGAAACAGGAAGCTTTGTGATTGAGTGGATAGGGCACAGTATTTCAAGTCAAGATAACCTGAGCAGAAATCCTGCTACAGATATTTACTAGCAGTACAACCCTCATCAAAATATTTTACCATTCTGAACCTCAGTTTTCTCTTCTGCTAAATTATGGGGTTGAATTTAAAGGAATCTTTTCCCCCAAAATTTTATTAAATATTAAACAGCTCTATAGATGCTATGGAGGAGATTAATCATGTTCATGACCAAATCTTCCTTTAAATTAGAATTCTGTTGCTAACCCAGCTCTAATCTCAACCTTGTTAGCACCAGGGGTAGCAGTGCTTGATCTATATGCCTCCCTGTCAGCTTGAACCTGACTAAGCCCAGGTCACTCCCCCTCCAGACTTTTAGGCCTTGATCTTACTATCTATGTTTTATTTTTGAGCAGTGTGACAGGGACAATCTCATAGGGTAGCCTAAAGTTATCCCAGAGGTATGGAATGCCCTCATTGATAGAAAGGCCTTCATGTAAACTTCTCCTTGAAATAGTCATGAGACTTTAGAGAATATATGTCCTTCATGAGATGGTAATTATACACATTCTTGTCTCCTAGATAATGGTCATCTGGTATGTATACCATTCCTCACCCCTTAAAAAGGAATTCATAGATGGAGATCTACTTCTTGGGCATCAGTATCTTGGGTGGGTGTTGTTTTCAACTCAATGACTTCTAAAGTGCCACCCCACACTCAAGAATGAGAAATAATTGAAAATTGTATAATTTTCATGCCAAAATGTCTAGCCAGAAAGGATGCCATAAATCTCCCTCCTCCCTTCTTAGGCTTTTCTGACAATCGTCTTTCTTAGTTCTCTTCCTATCAGTCTCAATCTTCTGTATTGTTATATAATATACTCCTATAGTTCTTCCTAACCACTAAGAATGGCTGTCCTCAAGTCCTTTCTGTCTGCTTCTCCTTTATATTCCAAACTATCTCATTTGCTAATTACAATTAACTTGAATGTCTTAAATTACCATCACTCTACAGGTGATTCCCAAATCTCTAACTAGTTCTAGTTTCTTCCTCAGCTTTATTCCCTCATCTTAAATTTCCTTTTGGGCATATCAGAGTCAATGCCATCTAGGCATCTCAAATGTAATATTTCCCAAACATAATTCAATATCTTTTCCCCCAAACCTTATCCTTTTCTTTTCTTACTTCCTATTCCTGACAAATTCATTACTATCCCGGTCTCCCAATCTCACAACCTTGGTATCACACTTCACGTTTCACTCTCACTTACCATACACACACACACTCCATTGCCGTACCTTGTTTCTTACTTTCATAATTTCTCTCATATATTTTCCCTTCTCTCCACTCACATAAACTCTGCTTTAGTTCAAATACACATTAGCTCATTTAAATGATTTAAATAGGTTTCTAACTGGTCTCACTTCCTTAAATCTCTCTCCATTATGATGTGTTCCATTCAAATGCTAAGGACACTTTTTGAAGCATAGGCCTGACCTAGGGCTGAAGCATAGTCTCTATAGTGAGACCTAGACTATCCAGAGCCAGCCATTTCCTTATTTGCCACCAGTTACTCTGCCACCACCATGGCATTATCTTCTATCCAGAACGTGACTGTGGTGCCGGGCCTCAAGCTGTGCCCAAAGCCTTCCTGTCCCATGAGAGATTTGACTTTCATCCTTGGGACACAGCAGCTGCATATGCTTAAAGATCCACTGAAGAGACCTGAGTAGGACCTCTGCCTTAATCCTCACCCTCTCACCTTTCCTCCCACCCTCCCCATCACTCCCTCAGCCCTCTGTAGATGTTGGCTATTTGCTTGATTTTCCTCCCCTAACTTATGTGGCATTTCCTTTTAGCTGGTAATTTTCATATTATGCATATCCATATACACATATACATATCTACACAGATATGAATCCATACATGTTATTTATATTTCTACATCTATTTAAAGTCAGTTTTTCCTACTTTGCATTAAATCATTCAGTTGTATCTATACTCTAAACTGCAACCTGTGTGGTTGTTACACATGAGCATTTCTAGCATTTGATGCTTTGTCTTATGTGTCCCATTATCTCTTTCTGTGACTTGAATCAGAAAAAAAAAAAAGAAAATCTCATCAACAGGAAATCCATCGTTATGAAGATTGTTTCAACTTTGGTAGTCATACTTCATCAGTACTTTAAATTGGTTCTGCCCCTTTTTTTGGAAGACTGCGTTTCAGGGCAAGCAACTTTCTCTATAGCCTTCTTTTATAAAATGCTTAAAATCTCAGCCATTTCTTCATGTGCCACTAGATGTTTTGATGAGTTTCAATCACCACCATCACCACCACCACCCCCCCCCACCATCATCATCATCATTGTCATCCTTTCTCTCTGATGGAAACCTCCAGGATTCCACCCAAAATATGGCTTCAGCTTTTCTATATTTGTTGTCTTCTCTAATTAGTTTGTAAGCTCTTTAAGGGCAAAGATGGTCTGTCTTTTTTTACTTTGTTTCCCTAGTACTTAGTACAGCACCTGGAACATAGCAGGCACTTTATACATATTTATTGTATTATTTCATAACTATTATTTTCAGGATCAAAGCTAAACTTCTCTTGTGAAGGTGGCTGAAAACTCTTCATGACCTAGTCTCTAACTTTTCCCATCTTTCTTGATTTTTCTCCCTAGAATGCACTGTGTGATACAGCTCTAGAGGCCAACTTGCTCTTCCAAATATGCACACCCCTCCCATTTTTTTGACTTTATGCTTCCTAGAATACTCTGACATTTCCATATACCTCTCTACTTTGTTGGTTTTCTTCAAGCTATCATTCAAATCCCACCTTCTACAGGTGATCATTCCCTGTCACAAAATCTGTTAGTACATTCCAATGTGACCTTATCTGACATCTTCTCTATATACATCTTGATTCTACCTAGTTATCTATTTTCCCCCTAAATTAGAATATATACTCCTTGAGAAAAAGTATCTTTTTGCTTCTTTTGTATCCCCAGATGGTTAGCCTTTAAACCTAACAACTAGGAAGTGTTTTTATGAATGCTTGTTGCCTGATAGATGTGGAGGATTATTGGCACAAAATATTGCATACACTGCATTGGCATGTTTATTTGGTTGTGGCAGTAGATTTGGATGATGAACTTTTCTTCTTCTTTGCTTTCTTACAAGGAAAAGGATAGAGAAAACTCCACTTAAGTAACTTAAGTCAATGCAATGCAATAGTAAATACAGATAAAATGTTGTCTCAGAGAAACCCAAGTTTGTTAATACGATTGGATTGAAGACTGTGAAGAGAGAAAAAAATACATTTAAGAAAATTGGAAGAAACATAAACAGTCAGTTTATAAACAATTTTAAATACCAGAGAAGTTCATGTTTGGTCCTAAACATAATAAAGAACCAGAAAAGCTGATTGCTGACAGGGAATATGGTATTGTTAGACTTACACTTCGGGAAAATCTATTAGGCAACTAAATGAAGGGCAAATTGGAAAAGGGAGAAATCAGCCAGATTGTGAACCAGGATAGTATTGAAATTGTTGAAAGGAAGGGATAGTGAATATATTAAATAGGGTTTTGATTGAGGTAATAAAGATAAGTGAACACAAACAAAAGATGTTCTGGGGGGTTGCTGATATACTGCTTTTCTAGAAAGTTTAGGGACTTGAAGAAGACATTAAGGGGGCAAATCTGGATGGATAGAAGGATACTGATACACTCAATCATTGTAAGGAAGTTTGGAAGAGAGTCAAATAGGAAGGAGAATGAGTTTTGCTTTTGGAAGTGATGACTTTGATATGTGTACAATGTATGCAATAAGAAATGTTCATAAAAAACATGAAAAAAAAAACATGAAATGCAGAACCAGAATTTAGGAGAGAGACATGGACTGGGTATGTAGACCTAAGAGTGATCTACATTGACAAGATAATTAACCCAAAGGGGAATGATAAAAAAACAAAAAGTTTATTATAATGATATATTACAATGATTATACTTTATGACCTAGTGGGGCTCACAACAGAAATTCAGAGATGGTTTAACATAAGGTAAACTATTAATACGTTGATTATATCAATAAAAGTAAAAATTAAAGCAAAACAAAACATGATTTTATCAATAGATGTGGAAAAAGCTTTTGATAACATATAATCCTTTTCTATTAAAAACCTCTTGAAAGTATGGGTATAAATGAAGTCTCCCTTAAATTGATACTAATTAAATAAAAATCAATCAGTAAGTATTTTTTTGTAATGGGGTTAAACTAGAAAACTTCAAAGGAAGCTCAGGTATGAAACAAGAATGCCTGCTCTCTCAGTATCATATCATATTGTAATAGAAATGCTAGCAATTGCAATAAGAGAAGAAAAAGAAATAGAATCACAAATTTATGAAATAATGTAACTCTTTTTGCATATGATATGATGATATACTTGGAAAATCCCAGACTCAATTAAAATTGGTTGAAATAATTAATAATTTTAGCAAAGTAGCAAGATATAAACTAAATGCACACAAATCACCAGCATTTCTATGTATCAAAGGAAAACACTGCAAGAAGAGATACTAAGAGATAACTTTAGAGAACATAAAATGCCTGAGAGAACACCTCCCAAAACAAACCCAGGAATTGTATAAACAAAATTATAAGGAAAATACTTTTTAAAATAAAAATAACATCGTATTCACATATTTGGAGAAATACTAGTTGTTCATGTTCTTCAGTATTGTTTTTTATATATCTTTGACCATTTTTCTAACTGATTTTTAAATGTGTTATTTTCCTCAGTATTTTTGTACCTTTTACAAAGCTTTTTTATTTTTTTTATTTTTTATTTTTAAGAGCAATTGGGGTTAAGTAACTTGCTCATGGTTACACAGCTAGTCATTATTTATGTGTAGGTGTTCATTTTCTGAGGCCAGTTTCGATCTCGGGTCATCCCAACTCTGAGGCCAGCGCTCTTACTCACTGCGCCACCTAGCCGCCCCTAATTTATATATTCAATCCCATCCAAATTCAATTGCCAAAATTTATTTTACTGAATTAGGAAAAGATAAAATTTAGTTGAAAGAAGAAAAAGGTCAAGAATACCAATGGGACTATTGAAAAACAATGTAAAGAAAGTGTTTAGTCGTAACAGATCTGAAACTATATTATAGGACAGTAATTTTCAAAACTATGTAAAGTGGCTAAGAAATAGAAAGACATATCAAAGGAATGGAGTAGACATACCATCTACAGCAGCAAATAACTACAGTATATTTATATTTGACAAACGTAGACTTAAGATTTTGGGATACTAATTCATTGTTTGATTTTTTTGGAGGGGAATAGAAAACAACATGACAGAAACTGTGGATAGACAAATATCTTACACTATTTACCAAGAAAAGGTCAAAATACATACATGACCTAAATATAAACAAAGAGACTGTAAGAAAATTCAAAGAACATGGAGCATATACTTATCAGACTTATGGATAGATGAAAAAATTATGAATAAAAGAGACAGAGAACAGAGTATGGTGTAAAATTAATAATTTCCATTACATTAAATTAGAGAAAAAATTTATACAAATGAAAATACTATAGCCAATATCAGAAGGTAAAAGGAATTCAGTAAAAATAAACAAACATTATAGACAGTTTCTCATATAAAGATTGCCTATCTCAAATGTATAAAGAACTTCATCATATCTATGGTAATATGAGTCAATCTCCAAATGCCAAGTGGTCAAATGACATAAACAAGCAATTTTTAGAGAGAAAAATCAAAATAATTTGTAGTCATAGGAAAAAAAATGCTCTAAATCATTATTGATTACAGAAATGCAAATTAAAACAACATAGACTTAGCATTTTACACTTATCATATTGGTTTAAAATAATTTGAGAACTAGTCAAGAAGAGTCACAAAGGCTAAATGTAGTTAAGAAGAAATATGAAGTCTACCATTGAAATCTTATCTCAGACACATTTCCTATGATTATGGGCAAGCCATATAACTATGCATTAGTTTATATACTTGTATGATGGGGCAATAATAGCAAAACTGTGATGTATATCACAACCTTGCTCTTCTTTTTCTGAACATCCTACATCTTGCCAACATCTTTTAAAAATCCAATACCTTCAGGGCAGAGCCAAGATGGCAGAGTAGAAACAGGACTTCCTCAGGGTTCCAGCTCTCACCTCCTCCAATTCATGTAAAAGGTGACTCAGAAGAAACTTTGGAGCTACAGAAGCTACAAAATGAGAGAACCTAACCTCCCATGGAGAACAGCTAAGCAGGCCAGCAGGAAGCAGCCAGCACAGCACTCTGGGAGCCCAGCCCAGACCTGCCAGAGCCAGAACATTTAGCCCCAGGGTGGGCTTGACTAGCCCCCAGCTGGAGGGACTTAAGGTCACCAGCAGCTGTGGTGGTTTCCAGAATTATTAATCCATAGATGCTAAGGAGAGAGTTCGAGGTCAGTGCAGTGTGGACTTTGGGATCCAGTAGCTGGGAGTGCAGTTGGCTTTTGCTGACAGGGCGAGAAGCCACTGAGGAGCCACTGGCTTTGCAGCTGCCACCACATGGCAGCTTCAGCTCCTGGTCTGCTGTTTGTAGGGGGACCAAAAAACCAGTCTGAAAGGTAATCAATTTTCCTTTAACCTGCTTGGATCTAGATGGTGGTATAAGGCTCCTGTAGTGTGTGACCAGTTTCCAGAGTGTGGGGAGGCTTCAGAGAGGGCACCCAACTAATAATTTAGGGAACTGAGAAAACTCAACATTTGGGATTAAGCTCCCCTGTCTGGTAGCAGAATCGTACTTGGGCAAAAAGCCCCAAAAGTCAAGTTATTGAGTGGCAAAATAAGTAAATGAGGGAAGCAAAGTGAACAGAGGAACCCAACTTTACATTCCTATTTTGGGGACAAAAAGGATCAAATCATAGAATAGGAAGAAGACAGTGAAGTCAGAACTTCTGCACCAAAAGCTTCCAAGAAAAATACGAGCTGGTTACAGGCCATAAAGGACCTTAAGAAGGATTCTGAAAATCAAATAAGAGAATTGGAAGAAAAATTGGGAAAAGAAATTAAAATGATGCAAGAAAATTATGAAATGAGAGTCAAGAACCTGACTGAAGAAAATAAAACCTTAAAAAATAGACTAACTCAAATGGCAAAAAAGGCTCAAAAAGGCAACGAGGAGAAGGATGCCTTAAAAAATCGAATTTGCCAGATGGAAAAAGAATCTCAAAAACTCACTGAAGATAAGCATTCCTTGAGAATTAGATTAGAGCAAATGGAAGCTAGTGACTTTATGAGAATTCAAGATTCTAGTAAACAGATGGAAACAAATGAAAATATAGAAAGCAATGTGAAATATCTCATTGGGAAAACCATTGACCTGGAAAATAGATCCAGGAGAGATTTCAAAAATTATTAGACTACCTGAAAGACAAGACCAAGAAAAGGAACCTAGAAATCATCCTTCAAGCAATTCGCAAGGAAAATTGCCCTGATATTTTAGAATAAGAGGGCAAAATAGAGGTTGAAAGAATACACTAATCACCACCTGAAAAAGATCCCAAAAAGAAAACTCCTAGGGATATAATAGCCTATATAATATATAGGGAACATTCATTGTAAGTTATGAAACATTTCTCAGTATGAGAAGAGTTGAAGGGAATAGAAATGTGTATGTGTGTCTGTGTCCTATATGTCTATATATGAGGGTATAGGGGCATATTGATTCATATGTGAATGTGTGTATATATGTGTACATGTATATGCAAAGGGCACAGGACCAATTTAATAGGAAGGAATGATACTTCAAAGTTGATATTAAGAGGTGAGAGAGGAATATAATGAGAGGAGATGGAAAGACACAGAATGGGGTAAACTATGTCATACAGGAAAGGCAAATGAAAATGGTTACAATGGAGGGGAAGAATAGGAAGGGAAAAGGGAATGGGTCAATGTTATTCTCATTGAATTTTGCTTATGGAGGTAATGACATAGTAATGACATACACACTAAATAGGGTATCTCACCCTACAGGAGAGTAAGGGGGGAAGGGGAACAGAGGGGGTATGATGGAAGGGAGGGCAGGCTTGTGGGAAGGGAATTTGGAAGCACCGAATTTTGAAAAGGGACAGAATCAAAGTAGAGTAGAGAACAAAGTGGAAGGTGGGGTAAGAGGGAGGGAAATATAGTCAATCTTTTGCAATATATCCACTATGGAAATGTTTTGCATAGCTACACATGTACAACCTATACCGAATTACTTATCTTCCTAGTAAGGGTAGGTGACAAGGGAGGAAGGGAATGATTCTGGAATTCAAAGTCTTAAAACCAAATGTTTTATATATATACTATTATTAATACCATTTTACATGTAACTGGGAAAGAAGACATACAGGCACTGGGGCATAGAGATCCCCCATTCCTTACTAGAAAGTCAGAGGGGGTATGGGAGAAGATATGGGAGAGAGCAGAGTAGAGGAGAGTATATTTTAGGGTGGTGGATAGGGGAAAAATGGGGAGAAAATTTGTAACTCAAAATCTTGCAGAAATGAATGATGTAAACAAGAAGTTAATTAAAGAATTTGATTTAAAAATGCAATACCGTGAACTAAAATCTAATCAATGAAATATTTTAAGTCCATGGTAGAAAAAAATTTCTGAAACCACCATGTAAATTAGCAGATCCCATATAAATGATTTAAAGATTGTTTGAGGGTTGGCTATTGGTGCAGTGAAGGGAGCACTGACCCTGGATTCAGGAGGATCTGAGTTCAAATCCAGCCTCAGTCACTTACCAATTACTAGCCTTCTGACCTTGGACAAATTACTTAACAACAATTGCCCTGCCTTCCCCCCTCCAAAAAAATTAAGAAGAAAGGCATAGAAAGAAGAAAGGAAGAAGAAAGGAAGAAAGAAAGGAAGGAAGGAAGGAAGGAAGGAAGAAAGAAAGAAAGAAAGAAAGAAAGAAAGAAAGAAAGAAAGAAAGAAAGAAAGAAGGAAAGAAAAAGAGTTTGAAGGAGTTAGTGAAAGTATGTTAAAGGGATCCCATGTGGATGAAAGAATAGACTCATTCTACTTATTCCCGGAAGTAACAATTAGGACTCATAGGAGTAGTTTCATAGTTAAAGCTCAGGAATATTCTATTATAAATATCCCAACATGGAATAGACTACTTTGCTATGTGATGAATCAATTTTGATGAGCTAATAATTTACTATTCAGAGAAAGTTGGCAGGACTACACTAGGGATGGTGCAAGGAATTTTTTTTTTTCTCTCAAACAACCATTGCATCATGTAAGCCTTGAATTTTTATTCAAGTCTGATGTCAATCAGATGAGATTCCAACAAAAACTTTTTTCTTCAAAATGTATTCAAATTTGTTTTACTTGTAATTTCAAACATCCAGATTTGCCACTATTGAGTCATCCTCAACCACTTAGTTTTTCAAGATGAACACTCCATTGGTAAATCTCTACAACTCTTTTATGCACTCCTTTATCTCTGTTCATCAGATTGGGAAACCTTAGCTAACAACATTATTCAAGATAAACACATGGTTATTACTGAATCTAATAATATCTCCATTATTCACTTTGTAAGGAGCCTGGAATGGCACTATGAAGATAACAATAGCTAATAATAATCACTAACATTTATCTAACTTGCTGACAATAGTTCTCAATGCAATATGCAAGGTATCTGTTAGCATGCTGACACAGATAAGGGATCAATATTTAATGATAAATAAAATACTTGATAAAATTCACATAGTGGCTAAGCCCAGAATACTTGGAACTTACTTATCTATCCATGTATTTCCACAGTTAATCTATCCAAGACCAATACCTTGGTTATACATTTGTGAAAAGAGACATTTTCTTGCCTCTCTTAGGAAAAAAATGCCAATTATAATATGTAATTTTCAAATAAACATCATTGGCACTCTTGGTCCAGAGGAGTTAAATTATGCAAATTTTGTGTGTATTTACATCAAATTTTAAATATCGGCATGTAAATACATAGCCAGGGAATTGATATGTTAAATGGAAATTAAAGATAAACATTAATAGCCTTCTTGGTAATGCTTAGAAGCAATGTTTGTAAATAGGTAGAAAACTTTCCTCCACAGGGGAAAAAACAATGAATTCCTTACCCAGCAGATTCTAAATTTAAAATGGTTCCAGACAGTTGGGCAAATCCTTCTTAGTCCGTATCAAGATTCACATGAACAATGACATTGGCCACGGTCTATCAAGCCAGCAAAACAATCTCTAGGCAATCTCTCACCAAGCTTCTCTGTAAATGGAATAATGCTCTACATTCCCACCATTTCAAAACCTTTACACCATATTTGCTTCAAAAATAAATGGTATCAAATCCTATCCAGTAATGCTGCATTAAAAATACTTCCCCTTGTTTTTAATCTCTATACTGTATTTTTCATTGCAAATTTTAGAGTATTTCAGTATTTTAAGCTCTTTTCAAAATTGTCATTGATTTTTACCTTATGATAAGCCATATATGCATGTATGTATACATATATGTATATGTGTGTATATCTTAGTTCTACAAAAACATTATCAGATATATATTCTCTTTAATCATATTATTATCTTCTGTAATGTAGATCATAATTCATTCACCCCTACTCATCCATATTTTCCCATAATTTTGCCATAAGAGAGCATACAATCTAAGGGAAGCCTTCATTTTTGCTTCCTTGGACTCCATATTTTCATTCATCCATTTTTTTATTCACCTGTTATCATTTATGATTACTCACCTAGGAAGAAACATGGTATGGTGGAAAGGGAGTGAAATTTGAAGTCAAAGTACCTGAATTTAAATGCTAGCTTTTAATGTTCGTGTGGCCATATCCAACTCCTATAACTTTCCCAGGTTTCAGTTCTCTCATATGTAAAAGGAGGGAGCTGGGTTTTATTGCTTTCTTTATTGTTTCCATTTCTAAATCTATTGTGGTTTTCACTGAGGATCTGTGGCCCATCGTGTTTCTTATATTTTGTACATACTCTTTTGGCAGTAATTTTGAGTGAGACTTTCTCTCTGGTAATCAGGAACTTAGTAACCTTCAATCAATAAGACTTAGATGACTATTAAAAGAAGTATATGAATCTATTCCATTTATATTTGAGCCTCAACCAACTGTTCAAGCCCTGGCTTCTTTCATTTAGCCATGTTTCAAAGAGCCCTAAGATGAAGACCTTTAATAAATGATATTTTATGTTTATAAAAACAGACCTACTTGGTTCAAGACTGACTGAAGTGTTTACTCTTAAATAATTAAATAACATATAATAATGAACAGAAGGCATAATAAAACATTAAAACATCTACCAAAAAGGTCTGGATTGGCCCACTATCAGAACCCATTTATATCCTGGATATTATATAAAATGCTTTGACTGAGGAGTTCTAAGAAATACATCCTTAAGTTTGTCTAGTTATCCATAGATACACTTCTCAGGAGGGGACAAAGGATAAAAAGTCCAAACCAGGGTGGGGTACTATAACACCAATATGATATTCACAGTTCCCATAGCAGCTGTGAATATGTTGGTGTAGTACTGAATCACAAAACATAACAGTTTCTCCACATGGAAGATAGAACTAAAATATTTATTCAAACACCAGAAAGCCAAATATCAACACCAGAAAGTCAAATCTACCATAGCAACCAAGAAGTTGGTACACATTACCAATGCAACAAGCACTGACACCACCAAGCCTTCCCTCCATCAGGCCTTCAAAACAAAGCAGGCTCTCTTAAGTAAAAATGCCCCTCTCTCACTAACTTCCCCTGGCTCCATTCTTCTTCCTTCCAGTTGTGTTCTTGCTTTCCCCTACTACTTCCTGCTCCACCCTTCCTGTTCCACCCTTTCAGCAAGCTCCTCCCACAGTGGGATCCTTGTGATAACATCTGTGCTATTAAAGGCAAGGAAGATCTTCAAATTCCCTTAGGCCTTTTAAGGGGCAGGGAAGATCTTCAAATTCCCATCACCATTACAGGTACCTACAGCCTCAAGGCTATGTGTAGCCTTCTATGTCCTTAGCTATGACCTTTTAACTGACTCCAAGTTTTACAGAAAAAAAAAAAAAAAACTTATTAAGGCGATTTGTTCTTGTTCTGTAACATTTGGGTTTAATCAAAGTGCCACACTTGAGGACCTAGAGGGTCACATGTGGCCTTGATGTCCCAGTTTCCCCACCCCTGGTCTAAACTTATTCATTCAGTAAGACCAGTTTTTGGATGGGTATATCTAAGTCTTGTACTGTTGGTAAGGGAGTCTGAATCTTCGAGAACTCAGGATAATGAGCCAAGAAAAAATTCCCATGGACCTAGCATTGTTAGTTCTGGTTGACTGGTCACAGGCATCAACAGTCACTGAGTTGTTCTAGTTATAACTACCTCATTACAAAGAATCATAAAAAGACCACTAGGTGAAGAAAAGATCTTCAACTTAATTTGATCCTGAGAGTATAGACTCAATTCCTGACGTGTCAGTAATAAAAATGAATAAAAAGATAAAAAAACGAAGCAGATTAAAAGATATAAGGCAAAATAGGAGGCAAGAGGAAACTGAAATTGTAAGCGAATGAGTACTTAGCTCCTTGTTTCAGTTGTTCAAGTGCTTAGCTCCTTGTTTGTGCTATTCAAAGGTCTTTGAGCCTCCCCCATGATTATATCAAGCCTTTGTTAGAAACATATCCTGTGAAGCACACAGTGGGAGCAGGAGCAACAGGAAGGATGAAAAAGGGTGGAACAGGGGAAGCAGAGCATATAAAAACATGAGCATGAGCTGGAACCAAGCAGAACTGAGAGGGAGAACATGTGTGGTATCAGTACTCTGTCCATCTGTTCTGTCTGTGTTGATTTGTGTTTGTGTTACTTCATCAGACAGAAGAATTCTGTCTGTTGAATTGCATTACTCAGTCAGACACAAACATTCTGACTGTTGAATTTTTTTTCAGAAAGAAGCACTCTATATGTTGACTTGTGTTGATTTCACATAAAGATAATGAACTGAGGTGATAGTGGTGTCAATGTGTGTGAATATTGTTATAATTCTGGTAAGTTTAATGTATGTAAATATTGTTGTGTCTCTGTTAAGCTTTGTTGTCCCAGAAACAGAAACTGCAGAAGGACTTGGAGTAGACTAGTCACTGTGAACTTTGAGCTAGAACAGAAGTTGAAACAAGAACTGGAACAAGAGATGGAACAGGAGTTGGAAAAGGAGTTAGAACAGGAGCTGTGGGCTGCCTACCTGTGAATCCAGGTGACAGATGGGTGAATTCAGGAAAGAGCTGGGATTGCGGAAGAGGAGCCATGGAGTTTGGAAGTCAGCCTTGATTCAAAAGAAAGGACCTTTACTTGGGTACTTAGTGCTGACTGACAAGATTAATAATGTGTGGCCTAGGGGTGGTAGACCTTTGTACTTTGTACCCTAAATGATGATTGATTTAAGCATGGCTGAAAGTCAGTCTCTAATCAAGATGAAAGAAGACTTTAGATGGGTGCTTTATATTGATTGATTGAGATTGTGACTTATGGAATTACATCTTTTGTTTAATGCTATGTGACCAACTTAGTAATAAGTTGTTATATTATATTGCTGTGAATGCTCTACTTTGGTTTTGTGAGTGTTTTGCTTCAGTTTATTGCTGAATAAATAGAGAGTTCACTATACTATTTGATCAGAACCCTTAAATTTATTCACAGCAGCAATCCTCAGGAAAGCTGCTCATGCTTAGCTTTACAGGGATCTCGTTAAACATATTTTCAGGACGCAAAAGAAAAGTCATTTATAAACATGGAAACAACAGGAAGGACTGAGTGCAATTGAAATACACTTAATACTAAACCCATATTTATTAAATAATTATTATATACCACACCCAGTGTGAAGGACCTTAAATACAATGTGAGCAGAAATAAAAGTAATCCTTGGAATTTACAATTTAATGGGGGAAAGACAGTGCATAACAGGGAACAGAATTTTTTTTAAGACATAGATGTAGATGTCTGCTTCAGGAACATTATAGACAAAGTCCTATGGAGATTCAAAGGTGCAGCTTGGAAATAAATGAAGACAGTGGGGACCTGGGACATTTTAAAATAATGGTTCTGGGAGGGACAAGTTAAAAAAGAAATAGAGACTGCAGAAGCAGGAGATAAATCTGAAATGTAGTTCAGAAACAGAGTGTTTGCAGAGTAAATGAGTTTCTATGGTGTGGAAGACAAAGTCCTATGGATATTTCATCTAAACTGATCAAAAGCTACCAGAATGCACATCTTTTTGTTGTTCTATGTTATAGAAATGCTTATGTTGTTCCATAAATTAAAAATTGTGTGTATATGTATACACATATGTACACACATGTCCTTGTATATGTATCTATGTATACGCGCACACACAGAAACACACATGTATATATACACATATATGTATATATGTGTGTATGTATATACATATATATGTATATGTATATATATATATATATGTGACTCTAGCATTTGATAAAGAGAAAGACCCCAGATATTCTGACAAAGACGTATTATTTGGCAAAAGTTTGGGGAAAATTGATAGCAATGTAGTAAAAAGAAGTTTATTCAATTAAAACCTCATTTTTTAAAAAAATAAGATAAGCTCCAAATGAAATTTTACCAAGATAGAAACATCACCGAATAAGCCAATTAAAGATACAGGAAAAATCTATCAGATCTATAAATACATGAAATGTTCAAGACCAAACAAGGGATAAAATGGAACAATAAGATAATTATAATTCTATATTTTTGAATTTCATAAAATAAAATAAATCTTAGATTTAATGAGAAAAAATAAATTGATGAAAAAAATTGCAGCAAGTTTCTATGGTAAGTGGCTTAACAAAAATATATAATGCATTGATTCAATTTTCTAGGAAGAAATGTCATTCTCTAATTGGTAAATTATTAAGTCATACAGACAGTTTTTTGAGGAAAGAAATGCAGGCTATCTACAACAATATGAAAAAGAGTTTTTCTCTATTTTCTCATCTCTAAAATAAAGATAATAATAGCATATCACTCTTAGGGTTGTTTCATCAAATAAGATCATAATTAGAAAATGCTAACAATTATGCTTGACAGTGTATAAAATCTATTGATTGTTATTGCTTCCGCTGTATCTACCACCAACATCACCTCCACCACTGCAACTACGTAAAGAAATGCAAATTAACTCGATTCTGATATATATGTATATATACATACATACATGTCAAATTTGTCCTAAAATTGTGATGTATAGTGAAGACTTGATAGCAAAAGATTGCTTAGCTCTAAAATACTTTTATCTTTTATGAATTCTAGAGGATAAGGAGACTAGGAAGGATTCTATGGGACGGATATTTCTTAGAATGTATACAATTTTCTATCCATGTATATACAAGGTATTGTTTAAATTTTTTAGGAGGGGAAACTTGTCATGAATGAGTTAATGAATTATTTTTGTGTTTTTCAGAATCAGGTAAATTCTTGACACTTTGTGCATTTTCTTTAAGTTGAAATAAATGTTTTATCATAGCCAATCAAAACACTGAGTGTCTGTAGTATTTGTAGAATCAGCCATTAATCTTAGATATTAAACTTGTTTGTTTTTTAAGATTTTTTCCCTGATTAGTCCAAGTGGTAGCACAAAGTCAAAGGAAGAGTAATTGATCCTTTAAGTTCAGTCAGTTAATTAAAAATAATAAACACCTGCTATGTAATAACCACTGTGCTAAGAACTAGGGATAATGGGAAAGTTAAACAGCAGCATCTACTCTCAAGCATCCCTCATTCTAGTGGGGAAAATAACTCTCAAGCAAATATATACAAATCAGATGAATAAAGGATGAATTAAAAATAAACAACTGAAGTCATGTCATAGAATTAATTGTAATTTTGGAAAAAAACTCCTGTGGAAAATGGTATTTTAGTTGGCATTTGAAGGGAGCCATGAAACCCATAAGATGGTAATGGGGAGGGAAATATTCTCAACATGGAGGACAGTTAGTGAAAATGGCCAGTCAGGAAAGGAAATGTCCTGTTTTAGGAACAAGGAAATCAGTTTCAAAGGATTTCAGACTCTGTTCTAATTGATTCTGTAAGGTATAAGGAGACTAGAAAGGTTGGGAGGAGTAGGCAATTTAGGACTTTTACTGCCAAACCGATGATGCTAAATTTGATGCTGGAGGTTCTAGGAAGCAACTGGAATATATTGAGTAATAGGTTTACATGGTCTGACTTGTGCCTTTGGAAGATCACTCCAATAGATGGGTTGAAAAGTGATTGGAGTGTGGAAAAAAACAAAAGAAAGAAAAAAAAAAGAAACATGTAGCTGGCAGACCAAGCAAAATGTTATTCCCATACTCCAGGAATGAGATAATAAGACCCCAGACCAAGATGGCACCAATATCAGAGGAGAGAAAGTGACTTATATGAGAGACATTATAAAGTAAAATTGATAGGTCTTGGAAACAGACTGAATATGGGGAACAGTGTAAGAGAAAATGTGAAATCAAGGATGACATGTGAGATATAAATGTGGGTGATTGGGAGGCTAGTGGGAACCTTGAGTATAGTAAAGAAGTTAGGGAGGGAGATGTGGAGTGGTTCCATTTTGGACATGTTTAATTTAAGATGACTATGAGACACCCAGGTCAGAATGTCTAATAGGCAGTTTTGTTGTTATTGTTTGACTAATTTTCAGTAATGTCCAATCTTTGTGAGTTTGGTCATTTGTGGTTTTCTTAGCAAAGCTATGGAAGTGGTTTGCCATTTTATAAATGAGGAATGGAGGCATGCAGAGAGTTAAGTGAGTTGCCCACAAAATTAGTCAGTGTATGAGTCCAGATTTGAATTAAGGAAGACAGGTATTACTGACTCCAGAAAGGGCACAATCTTCACTGTGCCATGGAGTTGCCCTTAATAGGCAGTGAGAGATGTGAAACTGGAAGTTGGGAGAAAAGTTAGGGACAGATAGGTAGATTTGGGAATCAACAACAAAGCGATAATAGTTAAATCCATGACCTTCAATGCCACCAAGTGAATAACATAAAAGGAGAAGAAAGGAGGGTCTAGGGCTGAGCACTATGGCACACCCATGGTCAGCAGACATAACTTGTATGAAAAGGTAATCCAGGAGACCGGAAAAGAGCAGTCAGCTTTGAAGAAGAAGAATGAGCATATAGAGTGTCACAGAAACTAAAGAGAATATCAAGGAAAAGATGATGTTTGACAGCGCCCCCTGCTGAAATCAAGAAATGTGAAACATGATAATAGGTCCCTCAATTTGGAAAGTCAATGACCGTTGGTGAATATGCGGCACATGGCAAACAGTGAAGAGAGTACCAGGGTTTACCTGAGTGAGGAAGATCTGAATTCAAATCTAACATTAGACACTTACCAAGGAGGTGATCTTGGAAATGTCACTTCCATTTTTCTCAGTTTCTTCAACTATTATCTGAGGATAATGGTAGCAGCTAACGGATAATGTTAAATCTCAATATCACCTTCATCAAATATCATTTGTTATTATTATTAGTTTGGAGAGAGGAGTTTCAGTTGGATGATGAGGTTGTAGACAAAACTAGAAATAATTAAGGTGATAAAAAAGAAGTGGAGGCATCTGATGTAAAAAGCCTTTTCAAAGAGCTTAGCTATTAAATCATACAAAGTTTTGAGTTGATGATTAGCTCTCATGGATAATTAACAGATATCGATGTATCAAGTGAAGATTTCATAGGGATGGTAGAGACAGGGACATGTTTTTAGGCATCCAGAATTGAGGGAGAGATTGAAAATAGATGAGTTTATGGGCAAATTAGGACAAACTACTGGGGAGTATGGGATGGGGGGGATCATTTGTGCATTTTGAAGGGTTTGCTTAAAAAGAAAACCACCTCTTCAGATAATACAGGAATTAAGGGTGAGATCATGGGGAAAAGCAATTGAATGTTTTGAGATGAGGAAGAAGGAAGAAGAGATAGCTTTTAGCAAGGTAATTCATTTTTTCCAGTAAAACATAAAGCAATATTCAAAGATGAGTGTATAGGGGGAGTTGAATCCATAGGAGATTTGACAAGAGAGATGGACATATTTGAAATAGACTCTTGAGAGTGAAATTATGTCATGTAAATGTAGCAATGTTTGGACCTAATCTTTGTGAGCAGATGCTTGGTCATGGTGAGGAATGTTTGCTCATGTTTAAACCACACACAGAAACACACACACACACACAAATATATGTATGTATGTATGTATGTATGTATGTATGTATGTATGTATCCTGTCTTTCTGAAAAGTCTTTGCACATAGAATGCCTACAACTTTAACATGCCTGCTGAAGCTCCTTTTTAATCTGAGGATGTTTGCTGGACTGAGCATAAATGTAATGAAGCCAAATTCAGAGCGATAAAGAAAAATAAAAGAAACAGAGTAAGTAGTTACTGAATTCTGGAGAATGCTTCTTAGGTCCAATGAGAGAAAAAAACTGGTTTATAAAATTGATGGTCACTGTTCCCTCTCAACAACAGGGCATTTAAGGAAACCCTAAGTTATGTGGGATGTATATATGGAGGGGGAAAATTAAAGCTAATAGAAATTATATGATTGTATCCTCTGAATCTTTTTTTTCTATAACCTGTACTGTAATGATTTATCAGTCACTTCCTGAAATTTTAGGAGGGTTTTAGATCTGCATTAATGAATTTATCTTTCTTCCATGTTAGGTTATCTATGTTTTGAAAGTATTAATTTCATATTTATTTCCCAAGATTTCCCTTTAACATTTGTCAGACTAAATTTATAACTAGTAGTCATTATATTCGTGAAAAGAAAATGAATAATGACTTTAAAATCTACATGACTGAGAATAAGATGGTTCCCCCCAAAAAGTATTTTTAACTGAATACTAGAATCCACACAACTACAAAATTAAAATAAAAAACAAAAAACAAAAAGAAAAGCAGACAAGGTACTGCTATGCCCATACAAGGGATTTAACCAACAAAGGAAACAAACTGATTATGCAAAATTAAATAATTTCTGATATGTGAAATTGAAGTGTGTGCTAACAAAAATCAATAGCACTGAGATAAGGTTTTGAGAAAAATATAATTGTCCTCAATATGTTTGCATAGTGTATGGGGGAGACATGTTTCCTTCATTAAATTATGAGTTCCCTGAAAGCAGGTATTCTATTTTATTGTTTGTTTGTTTGTTTGTTTCTCTAGTACATAGCACAAGCCTTTCCACATAGTAAGTACTTAACAAATGCTGATTAATTGATTACTAATATCTCTAATCAGAGAATGAGGGAACTTATGTAGGAAGTTGTTTGGTGAATGTTCAGAGGATGTGAACAAACAGTTCTCAAAAAGAAAAATTGAAAAAATTTTAATGACCATATATTCCAAATTATTAATAACTCTAAGGTTTAGTTTCTTAACATTACATTTGAAAAGATGGCTGAAGGTTTAAATAGTCAATAAGGGAATGGATGTAGAAAGACAGAAACATTAAATTATTTTTGGCTGAATATACTTGATCTATTTTTTTTAAATCTTGGGTTAATATGTCAAATTAATATGATTCAAACATTTAGTCAAACATTCACTTTATTTGACAATACTTGGTTTTAGTGGTTTTCAACTAATGTGCATATGTGTGTGTATTTATATATGTGTATGTGTGTTAGATCACAACAAAAGTATTGTGTTATTGGCTGTGCTTATTAAGTCATCATTTACAATACTACTGACTAATTACATAATGCTTTCAAAACATTTGACTATTACATTTCTATGTTTCTTAATTCTACCCAGCTGGCCTTTCAAACTAAACTGAAGCTGTTGCATCTATTAATAAATATGTTCAAAACCAACTGAAAATCTTCATTTAGAAGATTTATAGGCAGTTTATATATTATGTTGGCAAGTTTAATTTTTTTCAATAAGTGAGTGCTACAAATTTGTTTTTTAATGATGACATACATCTTACTTTCACCAACCCAGAGAGGAATGAGTGTGAATCAAGAAGACTGTTATCCATATTATTAGAGTTGCATAGAGGTCATGAAGCATCAAGATTGGGAAGAGGTCATCAAATATGACAACCAAGAGATCATAGCTAACTCTACAGTTGGCAGTTTTGGGTAAATGAAGATTTAAAGGGAAATGATATTAAGAAACTAGGAGAATCAAGAATGATGGTGGATGGAATGATGGACACACAAGACAATCTTGGTCATGACATCAGGGATGCCAAAGTGGGAATATCAGAGATGAAAATGGACTCAACCATACTATATAACATATCCTATTATATTATGTATTGTGTCCTATCAAATCATCATATTGCATTGTATTGTGCTATACTGTAATGGTTTGCATTGTATCATATTCTATTACATCACATCATATCATATCATAAAACAACAGCATAGAAGGGTACATGTTGTATTACTTTCCCTTGCATCATATTTCATCATATCACTTTATGTTGCATTATATCCATATTCTTGTCTCTGATTTGGACATCATGGTGACTGATGAGATGGTAGGTTATAAAAAGATGTATGAGTGAAGTGACCTAAATATTCTAGGTGACATAAGGTTCTCTCCAATATAAATGGCAGTAAATTTATTCTACAATTTAAAGATTATAAGTATCAAGCAAAGAACAAAGGAAAGAGCCCTATGCTTGACAAACGTCTTTGTTACTGTCATGTAGGATTCCCCAGCTCTAAATGGAAGAAGAATGCTCATCATGCATAGTGATGTTAATTTAATTCTTTGTTTACTAGCAAAATTTTGAATATCAAACCTCAGAACATTAAGTTCAAATGAAGTAGACACATAGGGAAAAACCTAAGTAACCCAGAATGTCATTCCCCATATTACAACATGCAGTAGGATGGACAGCCCAGAGATCTGGTTCATGAGTTAAAATTTCTTAGATACACAGTTAAGCTGGACAATAGACTGGGATAAATTTTTCATATGAGGAATAAAACAGGATAGATTGACTGTGGGAGTTTTTACATTAATATTAATGACACCCCTTTCTCTCAACCCCTAAGTAGAACAGTCTAATAGTGGAAGAAATTTGCACTTGGGATTTGTCATGGAATTAACTGAAAAAGGATAAAGGGAAAAGAGTAGCAGCCAGAAACAGACCATTCCATCCTAGGATAACACTAATTGTTAGGAAGGTATACTTCCCTGTATTCTATATTAAGAATTACCTTATGTACTTAAAACATTATTTATTTTTTTGAGTCTAATCTTTAGCAGGAGTTTATAACATTGTTCCATGAACTTATCTTCTATCTATCTGTCTATCTATCTATCTATCTATCTATCTATCTATCTATCTATCTCTAATATCTATTCATTTATTTATATTTATTTTATAGCTGTATTTCAATGTAATTAATTTGCTTTGCAGTTCTAATGGTCTCTATTATGTAATTCATAATACTCTCCATTATGCAGCTAATTGGTGGAATGGATAGTGTAAGTTGGATAGTGTAAGGAAGTAGGATGGACAGTAAGGAAGACCTGACTTAAAATTTAACTTCAGGTTCATATTAACTGTATGACCTTACACAAATCATTTACTCTGCTTAGATTTCCTCAAATTTAAAATGTGTATAATAATAATATTTACCTCCAAAGATTGTTGAATATTAAATAAAATTATATTTATAAAATACATAGCATAGTGCTTGACACATAGGAAGCAATATATAAATGCTAGTTTATCATCATCATCATCACATCATCCCCTAGTCTTCCAATGATTTTGAAAGGGGTCTGTCTCTCTGTCTCTCTGTCCTTCTGTCTCTCTCTCTCTCTCTCTCTCTCTCTCTCTCTCTCTCTCTCTCTCTCTCTCTTTCTCTCTCTGTCTGTCTGTCTGTCTGTCTGTCTCTCTGTGTGTCTCTCTCATTTTTCTTCTTTCCCTCGTCTCCCCCTAACATGTTTTAGAATTCCCGCTCTAAATCCAAGTAGAACATGTACTCCTTTTCCATATGACAACTTTTCATGGACTTGAAGTCAGTTATCATCCCTGCCCACTTCAACCCTACTCTAATGAATTCAATCACTCTCTAAAGATGTGAATTCAAATCCTGCCTCAGACATATCACTAGCTGCATGACCCCCGAAAAGTCAATTAACTTCTTTCACCCTCAATTACTTTACTTGTAAAATAGCGACAATAATAGCATATAGCTCAAAGGGTTGTGATGAAGATTGGATGAGGTAAGGCAAGCCAAGTTAAATCAAGAAAGACTTAATAAATGGCTCTAAGTATGAGAGGTATTCTTGGAGATCCAAAGAAAGGCAACAACAATCCATACCTTCAAAGGAGCTAAAGTCTAATGGAGAAGACCATACATAAAAGATGTCTACAAAAAGATACATACAGAATAAATGGAGATAAATAATTGAATTAAGAAGCAAACATTAAAGGAGAGAATTTGCTTTCAGGAAGGAGTATTTTGATTGGGACTTGAAGGAAGTCACAGAAGCCAAGAGGCATAGACAAGGAGGGGGAAAGTTCTACGAATAGGGAGCAGTCAATGAAATTAATAAGTAGAGAGAGATGTAGTGTTATGTGCAAGGAATAGCAAGGGGATCAGTGGCATTAGATCATAGAATAGGTGGATGGGAGTAAGAAGTAAGACTAGAAAGGCAGAAAGGGACTGGGTCATCTTAACATTTGGACAATTTCTAAACTTTAAGTGCATTATAAAATTATGGTTAGTTATGATCTTTATTGTTTGTTCTAAAGCAATTCTGCTATTGTTTTGTTTTGTTATACAGGTCAGTGGTGCAGAGGAGAAAGCACTGCACTTGGAGTCATGAAGATGTGGGTTAAAATCCAGCCTCACACACTTAGTGGCTGTCTGATACTGGGGAAATTACCACCTCTGCTGCATCAGTTTCCTCATATGTAAAGTGGGGACACTAATAGCTCCTACCTCCCAGGGTTGTTGTGAAGATTAAATGAGATATTTGTACAGCTATAAGTACAATGCCTGGTGCTTAAACATTATTAGGTGTCTATTCCTTTCCTCTGTTCTAGTACCTTGGACTTGACAGCAATGGACTTTCACTAAAGGAAGTGTTTGTCAAAGAAGGGAGTTCTTCATAAAATAATTTCCTCCAAATATATATATATATTTTCCCCTCTAAATTAATCTTTGCTATAATTCCTTTGTGAGTTGGCAGGATTTATGAATTAAGGTAGTCAGGAAGAACCAGAGATAATGCTGCAAATGATGAGCCATTTTGTTATTTTTGTTTTTATTGTTTGCAAAACTTTTTATATATATGACTGAGTTTCCTTTAGAGAAATTCATTTTTTATTTCTGTTTCATGATCTTCAGTGTCTTTCTTGGTTATGACATTTTGCACTTCCCAGGAAATTTTGTTTCACTCTATCAGAAAGAAGTTGACATCTCAACAATACAAGTGTAGAACACCCTCTGGATTCACTTTCCAAATCATCATTCCCATAGGTTGATTGGGTTCCCACATGGCATCTATTTCTTTTATTTGAGACGTGTAATTACTGTGAGATTATTTTCAGTTTGTTTTGTGTGTGTGTGTGTGTGAGAGTGTGTGTGAGTGTGTGTGTGTGTGTGTGTGTGTGTGTTTGTGTGCGTGCTGTTTTTCTGGAGCCCCAATCCAGGATATTCAATTGACCTTTTAAGTTCTCCCCTAAATCTATCAACTGCCTTAATTGATAGCACTTATATCTTGCAAAAGAATCTTTAGTTAAATACAGCCTTCACATGGGAAGAAGTCATCTGGGCAGTATGGGCATGCAATTGAAATCATCGGAAAAAATGTTTTCTCCCCCTCCTATCAAGGTAAGTATCATGAAATATAATTGCAAATCAAAATTACAAGACAAAAGTCATTGGGACTCAGAGAGATAGCAGAAGACTCAATGACCTTTGGGAGAGGTGAGGGAGGTCCTGAGATATTAGTGCCTATATACTGAAGATAAATCTGGGGAGAGGTGGGGGATAAAAAAATAAATTTGGTAAGAGGATAATAGCTTCTGCTAGATATACGCTTTTTTTCCTAATTGTTCTTGTAACTATGTGTGGAGCTCTATTTTATATGCAGCTTGAGGAAGGGTTATATGCTGTCAGTTCCCTCTTAATTGTGTTGCTTTGGGCAAAGCCCCAGTCACCCTGCCCTAGTTGAAGCTCTAGTTGACTCTTCCCAAAAGATTCCCGGGGATGTGAAGCTTTTTTTTTTTTTTGCTTGCTCATCTATTTGTTTTAATGAGACAATTCTTCAAAAGGGGAAACTAGGTCTTCTAATACATAGTTTCTCATCTGCATAATAAAAGAAAGGTTTGGTCATGAATGTTTATACACATATCATCACTTCTTGTGTGTCATTCTGTGTAATTTAAAGGTCTATGAGAATACAGGATTTTTTTTCTCAGTTTCTTTGGAATCCTGTATATTTGGACAAAGTAATTTAATAAAAATAAATTAAGTTGAGGCAGAGTGACACAGTGCATAGAGTTTTACCCTAAGTGACACAGTGCATAGAGTTTTACCCTAACAGTCAAGAAGATCGTTGTTCAAATCAATCTCAAACATATTCTGACTGGGTGATTGTAGGCAAGTCCCTCAGCTTCTCAGCTATCCAGGTAATTCTCCAAGCCCATCAGGTTGCACAACCAGCATTTTCTTGGTCTAGTTTCCCCAAACAGCACTTCACCCACCGGTGAAATCTCATTTATTTAAAAAATGAGAAAAAAAGATTCAACATGTTTCAAGTATCCCTTCTTTTGTGGTGTGAACAAGCCCTCTAATGGTTGAAGACTGTGAACCTTCTACACCATGATAGGCCTTGAGAGTTACTATGTAAAGCAAGCACAACAAATAAAATCATCCAATTTTGGTTCTTTGGTCTTCACAAAAGAGGTGCTTTGTCTATTCTAGGATATGCACACATACGTGCATAAATATATGTATATATGGATATTTACATGTATATGTGTATATATACATGTGAGTGTTATATGTATGTGTATTGTGTATATGTGTGTGTCTCCCTCTGTGTCTGCATACAACCCAGCCTTCAAGAAGTCTCTGAATACTTCTTGCCATGACTGAGTTTGTGGAAGGCTTTCATAAAGGTATAAGAATAGTATTCCTGATAATATTTAAATCCAAGTAACACATATTTTTGAAGGATGGCTTGAGATACTTTAGAATACTGGAAAGGATATCAGTCAAAATTAACCTGCCATCATCGGTTCATGTTAGTTCTAGGATTTGCTGAGATTGTTGGTTGCCATGACAACTAACCTTACCATCAAATCTCACATTGTCAGCCTGTCCTCTGAACAAAGCTCAAAGTCAGCATCCTTCTGTGCTTGCCATAGCCACCTTCATTCCTTCCATGGACGGGAGATCTTATCTCTGTACATATCCCTTTCACTAATACATAAGTCAATCATTCCATGCCTTCTCAACTCAGGTGATTCAGGGCTGTTTTTTCTATTTCCTCATTAGAAGTTCTACATAATATTCTAGAAATTTCTCATGAGTTCTTTTAATATTTGGTTGATATCAATGATACACTTAGCTTATTCATCTATTATTCCCATTTTGCTTTTCACATGACTGTCAGACACTTATAAAATTAAGCATAAATTTTGGAGGATGTTTATTCCTAAACACCAAAGATTAGGTCATGTGAGTTCTACCCTGGTTAATTTAGGATAAGTTTTTCTACAATCTTACAATTTATGGACAATTTTCAGTTTAGTGAGCTATAAAATGTATTCAATCATTTCCTAAATGTGTGAGAATTGGAGTCAAATAATTAGATTTTCATGAGGACTTTTTAGTGGCAACCATAGATGTTGTATTTGAAATCCTGGCTTTTATCAATGATTGTTCTTGGTATTTGTTTGTTTGTATATTTTAATTGGAACCAACTTCTAGTAGTGTGATCATCAGTGCCTATGAGAGGTAATGTGACTTGATAAAATGAATATTTTTCAGTGCATCTGTAGATAGGAATACTCAGCGTGATGCCCATTTCTTAGCCTTTTGGTTCTGGTGATATCCCATCTACCCAGCATTTTCACAAATTTCAAAAATAGGCAAGATCTTAGGGACTACACAGTCCAACCTTACCTGAATGGAAATTTCTCTAAATAAAATGTTCAACAAGTAATCATTGATTCTTTACTTCAAGACCTCCAGTTGGACAAGCCACAACTTCACACACCAGCTGATTCTACTAAAGGATTTCTCAAATTGTTACAATATTTTGTTTTTTTTCCTCTGATAGCAAGTCTAAATTAGCTCCTTTGACAAATTAAGCCCTTGCTCTTGGTCCTGTTATCTGGATGTAAGGAGAAAAAATATCATCCAGGAATATGATCATCCTCTGACTTTCTTTTCCAGTTGATTTTTAGTCACATCTAACTCTTCATGAAACTATTTGTGGTTATCTTGGCAAAGATATAGCCATTTCATTCTCAGTTCATTTTAAAGAAAAAGAAATGGAGGCAAACAGGATTTAGTGACTTGCCCAAGGTCACCCAGTGAGATAGCGTCTGAGGTTGGATTTGAACTCAGATCCTCCTTACTCTATCCTCAACACTTTTTACACTCTGCAATATGGCTGCCATCCTTTGACTACAAGATATCAATTGTCTTGTGTCCCCTATTCAGAAACAATATGGTGAACAACTTCAGTTCCTTCAATCTATCTTCAGGCAGCATGAATTCAAAGACAATCACCCTTCTACTTTTCCTCCTCTTGATATGCTATCCAGTTTATGAGGCCCTTAGGGAATTGTGATACATGTAATTGTCAGGAATCTTCCTAATGTGCTCTGCCTAGTAGAAAATAAAGCACAACTATCTCTTCCATATTTATGGATACTCTGATATTTTTGACCAGGCAATCATGGTAAAGTAACTTCCCAGGGTCACACAGCTAAGAAGTATCAAGAGGCTGAAGGCAGATTTGAACTCAGGTCCTCCTGATGGCCTTGTTGGTGATTTATCTGTGGCATCACCTAGCTGCCCCAACTCTGCTACTCTTGAAGCAGTCTTACAATATTTTATCTTCTCTCATTACCTCAAATACTTTTTTTTTAAACAAATACTTTATTAACTTCTGTTTTACATCATTCATTTCCGCCAGATTTTGAGTTACAATCATTTTCCCCCCATTATTCCCCTACCCAACCTCCCAGAATAGCAGTCCCACAAGATATCGCTTCCTCCAATCTGCTCTCTCCTATACCTTCTCCCATACCCCCATCAACTCTTCCATTAGAGGAAAATGAATCTTTGTGTCCCAATGCCTGCACATCTTATCTCCCAATTATAGGCAAAAGAGTATTAATAATAGTATTTATATATATATTTGAAACATTTAATGTTACGACTTTGAATTTCAGATCCATTTCCTTCCTCCCTTGTCACCCATTCCTTCTTGGGATATAAGTAATTCAGTATATGTTGTACATGTCTAGCTATGCAAAACATTATCATAGTAGATATATTGTACAAGGCTGCTTATAATTCCCTCCCACTCATCCCACCCCCCACCTGCTCCATTCCCTACATGATCCTGTCCCTCTTCTATAGTGGGTACTTCCAACCTCCCCTCACCCCAAGGATGCCCTCCCATCCATCATCCCTCCTCTCATCCTCCTTCCCCCTATCCTGCTGCAGGTTGAGATATCCCATTTAGTATGTATGTCATTTTCTCCCTGAACCAAATTCAATGTGAATGTGGTTTTGCCTTTTTAGCCTTCCTTATTCTCCCCTCCTTTGCACCCACTTCCCCTACATGAGATAGTTTACCCCACCATGTCTCTCCCCATCTCCTCTTGCCACTTTCCTCTCTCACCTCATAATTTCATCCCTTGAGTACTCTCCCTTCCCAACAATATCAACCTATGCCCTCTATCCATATATAACTGTAACCATATACACACACATTCACATATGTATTCATATGACCACACCCTTCTTCCATTATTTTCATAGTGAGAAAGATATCATCAGTCACAGTTATTGCTTTTCCATATAGGAATGTAAATAGTTCAACTTTGATAAGTTCCTTTTGATTTCTTTTCCTGATTACCTTCTCAGGCATCTCTTCCTTCTTGTGTCTGGGTGTCAAATTTTCTATTCAATTCTGTTTTTTTCCTCAAGAATGCTTGAAAGTCCTCTATTCCACTGAATGACCATATTTTCCCTGAAACAAAATACTCAGTTTTGCTGGGTAGGTGACCCTTGGGTTCATTCCCAGCTCTTTTGCTCTCTGGAATATCATATTCCATGCCCTTCAATCCCTCAGTGTAGAAGCTGCCAGGTCCTGTGCTATTCTGATTGTGTTTCCACAATATTGAAATTGTTTCTTCCTGGCTGCTTGTAGTATTTTCTTCTTGATCGGGGGATTCTGGAACCTGGCTATAATATTCCTGGGAGTTTTCTTTTTGGGATCTTTTTCAGGAGGTGATCTGTGGATTCTTTCAACCTCTATTTTGCCCTCTGGATCTAAACATCAGGGCAATTTTCCTTGAGAATTTCTTGAAGGGTGATTTCTAGGTTCTTTCTTTGATCATGGCTTTCAGGTAGTCCAATAATTTTTAAATTGTCTCTCCTGGATCTATTTTCCAGGTCAGTGGTTTTTCCCATGAGATATTTCACATTGCCTCTAATCTTTCGTTTGTTTGGATCTGCTTAACAGCATCTTGATTTCTCATAAAGTCATTAGCTTCCATTTGCTCCAGTCTAACTCTGAAGGAATGAATCTCCTCAGTGAACTTTGAGATTCTTTTTCCATCTGGCAAATTCGACTTTTTAAGGCATTCTTCTCCTCATTGCTCTTTTGGGCCTCCTTTGCCATTTGAGCTAGTCTATTTTTTAAGGTGTTGTTTTCCTCAGTCAGGCTGTTGACCCTCATTTCATACTTTTCCTGCATCCTTCTCATTTCTCTTTCCAATTTTTCCTCCACTTCTCTTATTTGATTTTAAAGTCCTTCTTAAGGTCCTCTATGGCCTGCAACCCACTCATGTTTTCCCCTGGGGTTTTTGGAGCAGGACTTCTGACCTCACAGTCCTTTTCCCGTTCTATGCCCCCAAAATAGGAGTCTAGGGTTGCATTTTTCTGTTTCCTTTGCCTTGGCATGTTGCCACTTAATTACTTGACTTTTGGGCTTGTTGCCACACTATGGCTTTAAGGCCAGCTAGAGGAATTTTCGTCCGGAACGTGTGGGGGGCAACTTCTGTTTCTGGCAAGCTGTAAACCCACCCACAACTTCCACCCTAGATCACAATCTAGATCCAGGGAGGTTAAAGCAAGAGCGATTACCCCCCAAGACTGATCGCTGGATCTCCCCACGATTTGTAGGCTGGGAGCCGGAGATGCCTCTGAAAACTACACAGTGGTGTCTCCTCAGCAGCTTCTAGCCCCCAGGGGAGGGAGCTGACGCATTCCCCAAATACAGGTCCCAAAGTCCATAGGACACTAACCTCTTACTTTGTCCTAGGCATGTCTATGTTGATAATTCTGGCGTCTCCACAGTTCCTGGTGTTCTGGGGTTCCTCCAGCCGGCTGCTGGCCCTGCCGCCCTGGGGCTAAAACCTCAGCTCATGTGGACCTGGGCTCAGCTCGGCTCCTGCGCTCTGCGCGCTGCCGGCTCCCAGACCACTGCGCTGGTCCTTCCTGCAGGGTGCTGGGCTGTCCTCAGCGGGAGGTTAGCTTCTCTGTGTCGTTCTGTGGGTGCTGGGGCTCCAGAAGATTTTCAGAGTCCTTTTTTACATAGTTTGTGGAGAATCTGGGGGCAGAGAGGCTTGGATGAGCTGTTTCTACTCCGCCATCTTGGCTCCGCCCCCCTCAAATACTTTTTTTTAAACTTGACCCTAAGGCATAAGTTTCAAACCTCAGAATCTTATATGTTTTTAATAGGAGGAGACTTTTTGAATGTGATAATCAATTAAAAATAGTGTTGCACTCTGACTAGAGTGCTGGATTAATTTCCAGGAAACCCTGAATTCAAGGCCTACCTTTGATGGATAATGGTGGAACTACCTTACACTTAGCAAATTCTTTCATCTCTCAGGACTCTAGATAACTCTCTAAGACTGAAAGTTGTGGAGAATGGTGACAACTAGTGCTGGCAGAATGTCCACACCTGATAATTTTGTATTTTA
The DNA here is from genome assembly GCA_011680675.1 of Gymnobelideus leadbeateri. Taxonomy (NCBI): domain Eukaryota; kingdom Metazoa; phylum Chordata; class Mammalia; order Diprotodontia; family Petauridae; genus Gymnobelideus; species Gymnobelideus leadbeateri. Next base: position 294,707 of record WOXC01007151.1, on the reverse strand, counting down.
ATGAAGCAAGGTCTAGTTCCAAGTGCTCTCATCAACCCAATAGGGGATTTTGCATTTTTCTAGTATTTACTACCGCTGTGGCCTTGAGAAAGTCACTTTAAGATTCCCATTTGTCAAACAAGGGAATTGTGGAAATTGCTTTCTTAAGCCACTTCTAATGCTGACTTTATGTGGGTTAGGAACTCTCTCAACTATGATCTTCTATCTTGTCAAGTCTCATCTGGTGCCAAATGTGTTCTGTCTAATGTTTAAGGTTCTCATGCCCTCTTCAGGTCTGACATTTCATGATTCTTTTGTCACTTGGCAATAATCTCAGTATCCCTGTGTTCCATTCTGTGCTGTTCATGAACTTCCTTTATGACCCCGTGCAATTTACTTGTAACCTTTATGTGCCTCAGCAGACCCACTTGCAAAATGTGCTTTTCAATAAAAACAATTGACTAACATAGCTTCTCTAGAGAGTCTGGAGAATGCAGTTAATTAGAGAGACATTAACTGTGCTCATAGGGTAGCCATACCCAGAATGATTCCTAGAAATGGCCAAACAAACTTCATTTGAATTATTGGACTTTTATGATGTGAGTTTTGTTTCAAAATGCTATGTTGCAATTTGTTTTAGTTGTATTTTCAAAATATTTCCAACAGTGGCCAGAGTGATTTTTGCAACTAGAAAATGTAAGTAAGAATAAAGGTAATGAAGAATTTCACAGCAGGAAGATTTCTTAGTGGCCATCTAGTTGGAAAGCTACTTGAGACATAATTACGTCTAGTGTAAGGGGGTAGATCAGGTGAACTACCTAATTAATTTGATGAGTGTAATGAGTGAACTTTGTTTAAGACTGCTTAAGAAGTAGGATATCATAGTTAAGAGGGTGTTGGATGAGAAGGTAAGAAGGCTTGATTTAAAATCTCCCCAGAGATACTCAATATGTTATTCTGGGTTAGGCCTTCTCCTTCTCTGACTTTTAAATGTTGGCTCTTTTTTGTTCCTCTTGAATCCACAGATTTTCTAAAAAAACATTTTAACCTTAAATACTAAAACTTAAATATACAATAAGAAAATAAAAAGAAAAATATAGCAAAATTAAATATTAAAAATTTAACACAAAATACAAAAAAAAAGAAAATGCTGCTCTGTTCACAGAAGAATGTAAGAGAAGATTCAAAATATACAATAATTTTCCACTTCAAGAAAGACTATACAATAAATACTACACGTTGTGTTTAGAGCTGTCCATCTTTTCTTTGCTTCCCTGTACATTTTCCTTTGTTTTATACTGTGTATTTTTTATTTTGATCTTTTTCCCCCTTCTGCGAAGAAGGCTACAACTAATTTCTAGGACAAACTCATATGTGTACACACATATACATATACACATATAGTACACATAATATACACATAAACACACACATATACCTATATATACATACATATGCACATATAAATATATATGTATAAATACACATGGACACTTGCACATGTACTTACATTAACATACATATATTTAAATGTCTGTAATATATATAGAGACATATACATTCTTATACATAACTGAAGCACATTTACATATATACTCATATATAGACATATACATGTCTGTGTAAAGCTGTAGTATATTTATTTGTCCTTTGTTTGAGAAGCTTTTTCCATATTTTTCTAAGTCCACCAACTTAAGTTTTCTCATTTTTAAAAAGAGTATTTTAGGGGGCGGCTAGGTGGCGCAGTGAATAGAGCGCTGGCCCTGGAGTCAGAAGGACCTGAGTTCGGAGCCGGCCTCCGACACTTAATCCATACAAACAAAAAACCTAGCCGTGTGACCTTGGGCAAGTTACTTAACCCCAATTGCCCTAAAGGGGCGGCTAGGTGGCGCAGTGAGTAAGAGCACCGGCCTCGGAGTTGGGATGACCCGAGATCAGATCCGGCCTCAGAAAATCAGCACCCACACATAAATAATGACTAGCCGTGTAACCTTGAGCAAGTTACTTAACCCCAATTGCTTAAAAAAAAAAAAAAAAGAGTATTTTAGACTCAATGACTTCTATGGTCCATTCTTGTTCTAAATTTACAATCTTGGAAATCAATGAACTTTGTTTTTCACCATTGACACCCTATTGTTATTCACTTTTTTTGTTGTTTTTGAAGAGAACCAATGACATCAAGGAGTAATGTCTCAGTTGGTCCACAAATTTGATTGAAGTGAGACAGAGCTGCACAGTCATGAGCCTCACTCTCTCTTCCAGAGTCATCACAATTCAGTGACCAGACAAAAGTCAAGATGACTAGTAGTTGTCCAGGACACAGTGGGTGACCCTGGCATCTTGTATGTCTGATCAAACTCAAAGAGTTCTCCAGTACCCACTTCAGTTATTTCCATGGCCATTTTTCCATTCCAAAAACATTTTCCATTCCAAATTTTTTTCCCATTCATCCATTTGAGCGAGAGAAGTGTTCACATGCTTGGGGAATACATCTACCTAACAAGTTTGAGGTCCGTCAGTTACACTCAATCTGGTTTAACCTGTCTGCCAAGATGATTTTACCAGCATGTGACTGTGGTACATATTACAGTTGTTTTTGTTTTTGTTTTTGAGCCACAAAAAAGGTGAGAGTTCAATGCCAGGTAAACACCAGAGGTGAGTAGTCCTGAAGGGGTTCAGCCTCACACCAGAGGTGTTAGGATCTCCCTGAGTACCCTCTACACTGATGGCCTATACTACTTCGCAGAAAGGGTTCTTAAGCATGTTTCTGTGTGTGTGTGTGTGTGTGTGTGTGTGTGATTCCTTATGTATTTTGTTGAAGTTTCTGAATTCTCCTCAGAATATTGATTAGAAATGAATAAAAATCAATAGAATGAAAAAATACACATATCCGTGTATGTATGGGTTTTTATACATGCTTCTTTGTATATGTATATATATGCATATATGTATGTATGTATGTATGTGTGTGTATATATATGTATATACATATATATACATATATATGTATATCTATGTATATATATGTATATATATGTATATATATATATATATATATATATATATATATATATATATATATATACACACATTCAAGTTTAGGATTATAGGTTATGAGCCCTTGAAGGTCTCTTAAGATGTGGGCATTCTCATTTGATTTCTATATGCAATATATCTTTATCTATATACTTATGTGAATATATGGAGAAAGAGAGAGGGTGGTGAGAGAGGGAGGAAGTGAGAAGAGAGAGGGAAGGATAGAGGGAGACTCTTTGTCACCCCATTTGCAATTTTCTTGGCAAAGATCCTGGAGTGGTTTGTCATTTCCTTCTACAATTCAATTTTTAGATAAGGAAACTGAAGCACATTGGGTTTAGTGACTTGCCCAGGGTCACACAACTAGTAAGTGTTGGAGCCTGTATTTGAACTCTATTCTTCCTGACTCTAGGCCCAGAGCTCTATCCAGTGTGCTATATAGCTAATATCCTTTGACTAACAGCCCATGTGTGTATATTTAGTTCACAGTCATTGGGGACATCCCAGGAAAAATGGACCACCTTGCCTTCAAGTTTAGAAATAATAAATTCCCTGGGGAGGAGACACTCAGAAAATAAAAGCTAATGCAAAAGATTTAAGGAGCACAAATATCTCAGTTGTCAGAAGAGGAAAGAGCTTTCCCTTGGCTGGCCACGAGGGAGCCCGCAAGATACCCGGAGCCTAGGTGAAGGACGTGAAACAGCAGGAGTTTGTGCGGGCCCTGGCCGCCTTCCTGAAAAAGTCAGGGAAGCTGAAAGTCCCCGAATGGGTGAACACGGTCAAGCTGGCCAAGCATAAGGAGCTGGTGCCCTACAATGATAGCTGGTTCTACACGCAGGCGGCCTCCATCGCCCGGCACCTGTACCTCCGCGGTGGCGCCGGCGTGGGCTCCATGACCAAGATCTATGGGGGGTGCCAGCTCAACGGGGTCATGCCCAGCCATTTCAGCTGGGGCTCCAAGAGCGTGGCCCGGAGGGTCCTGCAGGCCCTGGAGGGTTTCAAGATGGTGGAGAAGGACCAGGACGGCCGGAAACTGACACCTCAGGGACAGAGAGACCTGGACAGAATTGCCGGACAGGTGGCAGCTGCCAACAAGAAACATTAGGACAAACCACACCAGATTAATTAATAAATTGCTTTGTTCTATAAAAAAAAGGAAAGAGAACAGTCTTAAATCTATAAGCCAGATATATGCAGCTTTAACTATATAACTTTAATCTTTCTTAGTTTCATTTCCTTGGAAAATTCTAGAAGGGATCATTAATCAGATGGTTGATGAACCTATAGAAAAGGGAGTATGTCAGAGTAATTCTGTTTCTTTTTTATTTTTTTTTTCAGCAGAATCATTAACTAGTATATGAGGATGGGATTTTAAATATAAATTAAAAAGGATGTTAGCTCAGCTTTTATAATATGGTATCACATAGTTTGGGGGGAAAGTTATGTTAATGTGGACTCGATAATACTGTGGTTATGTGGATAAAGAGGTTGTTAGGTGACTGGCCTCAAAAAGAAGTTGGTGATTACTCTATGGGGCAGCTAAGTTGTATATTGGTTAGAGTGCTAGACCTTGAGTCAGGAAGACTTGAGTTCAAATCTAGGCTTAGACACTTACTAGCTCTATGACCCTTGGAAAGTCACTCAACTTTTTACCCCAGTTTCCTCATCTGTAAAATGAGTTTGAGGAGGAAATGACAAACTACTCCAGTATGGCTTTGCCAAGAAAACCCCAAATGGGCCACTAAGAGTCAGACAAGACTGAGATGCCTGAATAGCAATTACTCAGTGTCAATAGAGCAGAAGCTTGCTTTTGAAGTACCCCAGGGATTTCTGTTAATCCTAGTGCTATATTATACTTACAGGTGACTTTACTAAATTTATATATGGCATGTTCAGAGGACAAAATATGTATTTAAGGTGGATTAGGTAAAACAATGGAAGATAGAGACAGGATACAAGAAAATCATAATAAGCTGGAGGCCCCTGCTCATAACTTTAAAAAAAATACATCTGTGCTTCATCATGATAAATTCATAGGAACCAATTTCAATAGCTTCATTGTTATTTCTGTTTATGTGGCTGTTGGAAATGTGTGTTTTCTTCCTGATTGTATTTATGTCACTTTGCACCAGTTCATAAAATTCTTCCCATGTCTCTTTTTATCATGTCTATTATTACTTATAGGATAAGAATTTTAATATTCTATTATACTCATGTATCCTTAGAGTTTTTAGCCATTTCACACAGAGTGAGAATTTTTCTTGAGTGCTCGTGGAAAAAAAAAGCAGAAAAGACTACTTCCATATTTACATCCAGTCCCAGGCTCACCAAAGTTGGAACACACACTTGCTTCTATGTAAAAGCAGACATCATGCTGTTGGGATTGAAAGTATAAAATGTGCCTCCCCCCACGCACAAACAGAAATACACACCCATTGCATGCAAACATACCCATCCCCCACACCACGAGTAATCTAACTGAGGGTTTCTGAGTCCTTAATCAAACATTCATAGAAGACAAGAGAGGATGTAAGGAGAAGTTGCTTTTGCACTTTAAAGTTAACTGAGTGCTAGGCTCTTTTCACTTACTGGTCATTCCATTTTGCTACAGAATCTCAAGCCTAGCTGTAGTAATGAGAACCAACAAAAGAACATTAATGGCATTACTTTGTCATCCCCAAATCCTGGCACTGAATAACCAAATATAATTCCTTCAGCATGGAGATATATCAAACATCCCTCCAGATGTGCCCTAGGATAAAACAGATTATGGGGAATAGAGATATCACTTATTATCTCATTGTACTAGCAGAATGTCTCACACCTAGTGGATAATGAATGACTGCTTTTTCTTGATTGAATCCTTCTATATCTTACATAAGAATATCACATGAGCTGAATGGCTCAAATGATGTCTACCCTTCATGAGATCTGTGTCATTTTCTATTTTATTGTTTTGAAGATGTTTTGTATCTCTTGTGGCAAGCTGTTAATGCTTTTGGCCAAGTTTTTATTTCATAGTTATCACTACTCTTCCATTTTTCCCTCTGAAATTGTCATTTCATATATAAAATCATTTTATTTTTCATTCTAGTTTTATCTCTTCCCAGAATTGTAGATGGATTTTTCCATTTTCTACTTTTCTTCAGATTTTGCTTTTGGATATTTTGGAGTCATTCATTCTTCTGAATTTGTGTCCCTCATGTCCTTTTGTCCACAATAACTAATATGAGATTTTTTTTCTATTTGCTTCTTTTTTCTTATCAAGTTCAGACTTCATCTTCTGCACCTTCTAGGAGGCAACCGTTTGAAGTGCTGCTAGATTCATCCGTTGCTAACTTTTTGGAAATCTCTGGGTCCAAAATGATAGAATTGCAGACTTCCCTTTGGCCTCTGCTTTTTTCCCCATTTGATATAGTAAAGCCTTGAGATGAAGATGAGGGGAGACCTTGCTGTACTTTTTTGATCAGATCCACAAAGCTTCTGGTTATTTCTGTTCCTATTCCACGCCCAGGATACCTCAGGCATTGACCTTTGAACTGAATTACCTCGCTTAGGAAAAAGTCTTTCTCAGTCCTCACTGGATCTGTGACCTAGCTCTGGGTTATGACGGGGCAGAGCTATCATTGTGTAGCTTCTTCTCTAGAAACAAGGTTAGGGTGCACTATTCCAGATCTGGGACCTCTTCTTCTCCTAGTGCACATCAATAGGAGGGCATTCCATCCCTGTCCCAAATCAAATGTTCTGGAATGAAAGTTTCCTACATACATCTATCTGTGTCCTAATTTATTCCTGGCCTAGGAGAATGCTCGCTGTGATATTATTATTGTGGTTGTTGTTGTTGTTGTTGTTATTCAGGGTTCAGTTTGGTGCATTTTTGCACCTTTGTGGGTTATTTTTTGGGGGGGGCAGTGGTTTATGAGCAGGACTGTACTTCATTCTAATCTGCTTCCTGGCCTTGCTCCATTATTCTCTGTGATCTTGGGAAATTTATTTACTTTACTTATCTGGGCTTCATATCCTAATTTGTGAAGTGAAAGATTTGGACTAGACTATCTCTACACCCCTTTCTAACTCTAATACTGATCACCCGATCATTCTGTAATGATCATATACTAGATATGAACTCAAAGTATGAATGTGAAGAGGTAGAGAAGAAATAGTAGAACGACTTATGGAAGTTTCTACCAATATATTAGCTGTCAGTTACATGTATCCCTGCTACCTGACTAAGATTTTCACGTAGGCATCCTCTCTCCCTCAACATCCACTTTTCCCAATCCATAAGCATTCTTTGCACAACCCTATTATTGCATAGAATCTGTGTTTGCAGTATCTAGACTTGTATCTGAACAGATCTGTTTTCTTGTTTGTGAACAAAAAGAAGGTCAGTTCCACTCACCTATAAAATACATCAGTACATTAATCTTCATCTCCTTCTCTGAAATGATTAAATACAAGGACTCATTAAAAAGGAAATGACCCAACCACAATGACAGTCTAATGGAAAGGACAGTTCTGGGGCATCAGGAGGTAATGACCAGCCATTCTAAGGTCTCTGATATTAGTTTTCCTTTGTCGGCATGATTTCTATTGTAACATGCCACAGATCTCTGCATGTTCTGTAAATGGCTTGAAATTATTTATTTCTGACTCCAACTTCACTGACTGCATATTAAACACTGAATGGGTATATTCTGTTCTGATCTATTTTCTCAAGTGATCATTATTGAGTTTATTCAAACAACCAACAAAAATAGGACCTAGAGCACTTTGCACTGAGAATAATGCTCCAATGGTTTTCTCCTTTATTCTCTTAATTCTTTATGTTCTAAGATTCCTGGAAAGTGGAAGTACCACCTCCTTGTTCCTAGTTTTTTTAGCAATCCAACAAGTAACTGCACCACATATCCTTCACTTCGGGTCACCTTTTACCATAACTTCATGACCTTGAAGCTCCAAATGGTGTGCCAAAACTTCAAAATTTGCAGGTGCCCATACAAATTATTTCTGAGGTCATTTCACCTCTGATAGATGGAAACACCTGTCATAACATGGTTTCCCAGGTAATCTATGAGGTAGAGACCGATGGAACTTTGGTGATCCAGAAAATATCCATATCTTTCATCCTGAAAAACCTGGCTGGGGATCCCAGAGCTTCTGTACACCCACACCTTACTATATATTTCCATGCTTTTCTGCATCGAAGAACTATACCTCTTTTGGCTAGAAGTGGGGATCCTGGAGATATTTTTGGAATTTCCCTCCTAGTTTTAAAAGGTGATGCCAGTTACCCACTGACTATCATACTGAGCCACTGATGGAAATTTCTCTGTGAACAAACAAAAGTAGAATTTAGGGTCAACATCCAGCACACCCAGGCATGGTGGGTAATTCACAGCCATCCAACAGAGGATTTGGATTTAAGGTTTTCACCAAGGATTGCCGTGCTCTGGCTAAACATTGTATTTCTGTATGTTGCCTACCATTTTCCTTAGAGATTCAGGTATTGTGGGTTTGTGGAGGTCTCCAATCCAACCCACAAGCTCATGTATGAGGATGCTGGTACCTGTATCAGCACCACTTTATAACATTTCTGTCATGTATGATAGAGGTATTGTTGACAAATTTTGTGTTTTTAAATGACATCACAAATAAAAAGTTTACAAAGAGCCAGTCAGAAATAGACTGAATATTGTGATTCACCTTCCTTGCCTCTCCTCTGAATGGGATATTGAGTAGAGAAATGGAATCTCTAAGAAGCTTGAGCTATCCCAAAACAAAACAACAACAACAAATTAGAGTTATTTGCTATGTCCTTCGCCAGAAACAGCCAAAGACATTTGAGCTGCTCTGTAGCATCAATAGAAATTAAACATGAGAACACAAATTGAGATGGTACAATCACATAAATCTTTTTTCCCTAAAATCATCAATGTATCTGTTAATAATAAACTCTAACATATTCCCAAATGGTACAAAGAGCTGGGTATAAAATATTGGATTATGTACTGAATTTGTCATTCCATTGATATAAGGGGCTCCAATTTGAGGGAGCTACATCTACTAGTGAAGGTGTGGTAATATGTAACTTAAGGTTTCAGACCTGGAGAAACAAAGCAATTATGTAGGAGAGGCTGAAGAGGAAGCCAGATTTTTCTGGCTTTGATGATAGTTCTCTATATTCTACACATAAATGCATCTTGAGTTTGGGACTTTTATTCAGGAGTGTGTAAAATGAAACTTCTGAGAAGGTATGATGAAGTCCAATTGGGAAATCTTTAAATATCATGTCAAAGGTACTGGGAAGGTCTTAGTAAATGAAATCCAAGAAAGAACATTACCTTCTCCCACATAGAATATTCGGTAAATGAATATTAGTAAATGAAATCCAAGAAAGAACATTACCTTCTCCCACATAGAATATTCGGTTTTTGATTCGCCTGTTTAATCAGCAAGCATTTATTAATCATCTACTATGTGCAAAGTACTGTTCTGAGTTCTAGGAAAACAGTAACAGAAATTAAATAGTCCATGCCCTAAAATATCAATATCTATATCTATTTTTATATTGATATCAATATATATTCTGCTGAGGTAGCAGCATACACGATGCACACAAGGAACAAATAAATAATAGCACAGATATATTTATTTACACAAACACAAAAATGAATGAATGAACGAATAGATGAATACATAAATAAATGAATGAATGAATTTGTTGCCTTGCATATGAAAAGTAAATAGGAAAGAATTATAGAATGTGGGCACCCTTAAAATGGGTAGAATGCTAAGTACAAGCTGGTGAACTGAAATGTTATGCAGAGTTTCTAGTTCAAAAAATGAAATTATATCATCATAAAAGATGATAAAAATAAATAAAGATCTTTACAAGATATGTGGAGATATTTTCCCTACCTTGTAAAAAACAAACATACAACACAGGATTCTTTACCTCCCTTCAATAGGTGACATGGAATTAAATATAGACTGGGACTTGATCCTAGATGGCATCTAGTACAACTTCCAACTTAGGCATGAGGACTTTGAGGCCCAGAAATATTAAGCAAATTACCCCCAAATAATTGGGTCATCAATTTTGACCTGGAAGAGATGTAAGATGGATAGTGTGTGTGTGTGTGTGTGTGTGTGTGTGTGTGTGTGTGTGTGTGTGTGTGTGTGTAATTTTACAAAGTGGAAGTTGAATTTCGGAGATACTAAATGACTTCTCCAAGTTTTCACAGGTAGTTAAGTGTCAGAGGTAGTATTTGAAATCAAGTCCCTGATTCTAGGGCAGCTAGGTGGCCTCGTGGTTAAAGAACTGACTCAGAATCAGAAAGACAAAACTTAATGAGTTCAAATCCACCCTCAGATTCTTACTCCATGTGTGACCCTGAGCAAGTAACTTCACCCTGTTTGCACCAGTTTCCTCACCTGTAAAAATGAGGTGAAGAAAAACCCCAAACAGGGGGTTCATGAAAAGCTGAATACAGAATAATAGCCTCTGAATCTAGTGATAGTACACTTTCCCCTTTACCTCATACAAGTTGAATACATAAAAACGTCGTTAGAAAATGAGCATTTTTCTTGAAAAAAAAATTGGTAGATAATCGAATCACAAAACATAAGAATATAGACTCTTTCAGAATAAGAACTGTTATGTTTGTTTTTTTAATATCCCTAACACCAAATGCAGTAGCTACAGCACAGAAGATAACTCATTAAGCATTTATTGAACTGAATAATTTCTTGGCATTGCAAGGGCTTTCAGTTGCCTTGAATTTCAACCTGTAAAGGGTCATAAATTTTCTGTGTAATATAGTTGACACATCGTCATGGAGACTTTGTATGAAGACCTTCAACGCCATGGAATAACCTGCTCGTGTAGGCCTCCCATTCCAGCTTTGGACAGCTCTTTCTCTTAGAGTGTTGGAGGGTACTGACTATAAGTGGCACATGCAACTTTTGAACCTCAGTGTCCTGATTCCCAGTTAAGTTCATCTGCTACAGTACAATGCCATGCTTGGTACCAGTTAGAGAAGTGACAAACACAAAATATCATAGAATACAAAATTACATGAGCCCTTACCTTATGAAAATTACAGTCTGGAAGGGAGAAATAAACACAAGAGAATTGAAATATTAAACATAACATAAATGCTTTAGAGAGAAACAGGAAAAATACTATAGAAGAATGGAAGGGGAAGATAATTGACATAAGGCAAAGAATGAAGAAAGGGTAAAGGAAGGAAGAAAATAGTATAATAAGTATAATAAAAATTTTCTGGCATTTTTTGGAATAACAGCCATAAAACATACAGAGGAGGAAGCAATTTCAATCAACAAAGATTCTTCTCTTTCCATCTTCATAGCTTCCTTATCCATCAGGAGATTCAAGACTGTAGAAAACCCCACCTGGACCTTAAAAGCCAGGCTTATCATATGGATCATCTGAGGCAGTAGGATTTGCTACATTTTAAAACTATGTAAATGACTTGTGAATATTAAATGAATGACATGAAAAGAGGTCATACACAGGAGTTGGGATGACTGGCAGACCAAGATCTGGGGCCAGCTAATTAAAGGAAACAATCCGTTTTCTCATGAACATTTCAGTGATAAATTTGTAGGCATTAAAAGGAAGTTTTATGAAGTCACTATCTCCCTCAACTGCTGATCCACATGGTAAGTCAGTAGGATTTGGAAAATCACTTTGAAATTTTGAAAAGCCATACTCATTCTGGATCCTTGCACATTGTCTTGATTTATCCATTTAAAACTTTTTCATTTAGGTTATGGAATTGCAGGAGAGCCAACATGATTTAACTTTGGATTAGCAAATTCCATTTAGGTGTTTTTTTAGCTTTTAAGTGTTTTATTATTGTGTTTCCCTATAATGCACACTTTTTTGTATCTTGTTTGTATTTTGAAATTTTTATTGAATGAAGGAATAAGGAAGAAGAATATTATTTTGTTCTCTTTAATTACTATATATAATTTTGTTATTTAACTTTGGGAATTGTAGATCTTAACATTGCTTCTTCAACAATTCAAAGATCCTGAATTTTATCTGCATGAGTATACAAATATACTCAGCCATGAATTGCTAGCTCAGGTAAGTGTCTTACTGAGTTTCCTAAGTGAATGAAATCTATCTCCTGGTGGACAAGCTTAACAGATAGGCAGGGAAGTGCAGGGAAAAGTGCTATAATTATAGTCAGAAGATCTGCTTTCAAAAATCATCTATCACTTACTAGCTGCATGACCTTGGTGAAGTCATTGTTCAGTATGCATTTCAATTTATTCACTTATAAAATGGAACGAACATGGACTAGGAGACTGGAAGATGTAACACCTGAGATATGCTTTTAATTCACATCCATAGATAATATGAATTTTGATCCTATGGTTGTAATGCCCTATAATGTTTATTATGCTGGTTGTTGACCAAGAGACATTATGTAAGGGGAGCCCAAATTCACAGCCTTTCTAATTTAGACATGCTTCAGTGGGAAGAACCCCACCAGGAAAGTGGTTCTGCATGGTTTTCCATTTCCACAACATAGCAGGCATCAGAATATTAAAGGAACAGAGTTTCAAAAGGGATCTTGGTGACCATCTTGTTCAAATGATATCTGAAAAAGAATTTCCATGACATCATCTGGACCCTGCCTGACAACCTCCACTGAACACAGATCTACATCTTCTGAGAATGTCAATTTTGCTCTGTCACAGCTTGATCAGAAAGATTTCTTTTTTAACCATCATCTACCCATTTTAATCAAACAAATTTTCTACCTTGAAATTTCTCCCCACTGATCTTAGTTCTGTCTTACTGGACCAAAACAAGTGAAAACTACATATATCCATACATAAACAAATTGATTAGAAATAATTTAAGCTATGATTAAATATTTTTGAAAGATTTTAAATTGATGCCTATTTCTTCTTAATTAGGAACTTTGCACAAACACAAAATTTCAGAATTAAAAGGAACCCCAGTGGTCATCTTATATAGAATATACCTAAAGAAATCCCTCTCTATATGCTGCCTTAAAATTAGTGTTAATATAGCCTTTCCTTGAATGCTTCCACAGAAGGGGAACTTTTAAATTCCCCAGGTAGCTTGTTCCACTTTTAGATAACTCTAATGGCTAAAATAGGCTCTATTTAATTATTTGTTATTTGCTTCCTCCTTCCCATCCACCTCCTAGTTCCAAGCAGCTAGGTGAATCAGTTCATAGAGCACTAGCCCTGGAATCAGGAAGATTTGAGTTCAAATCCAGCATCAGATACTTAGGAGCTGTGGGACCCCAGGCAAGTCCCTTAAGCTCTTTTGCTTTAACACACTACTGAATAAAATGGCAAACCACTGCAGGATCTTTGCCAAGGAACTCCACGGGCAATATAGCCACGAAGAATCAAACACAACTGATAGGACTAAGCAACAATACAATTCATTATTCTGTCTTCTGGAGAGAATTTTTTTTTGACAAATGCTTTATTAACTTCTGGCTTACATCATTCATTTCCATCAGATTTTGAGTTACAATTTCCCCCAATTTTTCCCCTACCCACCACCCCAGAATAGCAGTCCCACAAGATATCCCCTCATCCAATCTGCTATCTCCCATATCTTCTCCCATAGCTCCTTCAAATTTACCACTAGGGCATGGTGAATCTCTGTGTCTCAATGCCTGCACATCTTATCTCACAATTACATGCAAAATAGTTTTAATAATAGTATATATATATATATATATATATATATATATCTGAAACATTTAATTTTAAAACTTCAAATTTCAGATCCATTCCCTTCCTCCCTTGTCATGCACTCCCTCTGGGAATTTAAGCAATTCAATATGTATTGTACATGTATAGCTACGCAAAAATTACCATAGTAGATATATAGTAAAAGACTGCTTATATTTCCCTCCCACCCATCCCACCCCACACCTGGTCTATTCCTTACTTTGATCGTGACCCTCTTCCATAATGGGTACTTCCAACCTCCCCTTCCCCCAGAATGCCCTCCCCTCCATCACCCCCCCCCTCATCCTCTTTCCCCCTGCTCTCCTGCAGGGTGAGATATTCCATTTAGTATGTATGTCATTCTCTCCCTGAGCCAAATTCAATGAGAATATGGTTTTGCCTTTTTGCCTTCCTGTTCTTCCCCTCCCCTGGAACCAATTCCCCTTGCTTCTTCCACATGAGATAGTTTACCCTACCCTGTCTCTCCCCATCTCCTCTTGCCACTTTATTCTCTCACCTCTTAACTTCACCCCTTAACTATCATCTCTTCCCACCAAATTCAACCTGTGCCCTCTATCCATGTATACCTATAAACATATATACACACATTCACATATGCATTCATATGCCCATATATCCTTCTTCCATTATTTTCATAATGAGAAAGGTTTCATCAGTCACAGTTATTGTTTTTCCGTGTAGGAATGTAAATAGTTCAACTTTGATAAGTTCCTTTTGATTTCTTTTCCCTGATTACTTTCTCAAGCATCCTTTGCTTCTTGTGTCTGAATGTCAAATTTTCTATTCAACTATGGTTTTTTCCTCAAGAATGCTTGAAAGTCCTCTATTCCACTGAATGACCATATTTTGCCCTGAAACAATATACTCAGTTTTGCTGGGTAGGTGATTCTTGGTTTTAATCCCAGCTCTTTTGCCCCCTGGAATATCATATTCCATGCCCTTCAATCCCTCAGTGTAGAAGCTGCCAGGCCCTGTGCTATTCTGATTGTGTTTCCACAATATTGAAATTGTTTCTTCCTGGCTGCTTATAGTATTTTCTCCTTGATCTGGGAATTGTGGAACATGGCTATAATATTCCTAGGAGTTTTCTTTTTGGGATCTTTTTCAGGAGGTGATCTGTGGATTCTTTCAACCTCTATTTCCCCCTTTGGGTCTAAAACATCACGGCAATTTTCCTTGAGAATTTCTTGAAGGGTGATTTCTAGATTCTTTCTTTGATCATGGCTTTCAGGTAGTCCAATAATTTTTAAATTATCTCTCCTGGATCTATTTTCCAGGTCAATGGTTTTTCCATGAGATATTTCACATTGCCTTCTATTCTTTTATTTGTTTGCATCTGTTTAACAGCATCTTGATTTCTCATAAAGTCACTGGCTTCCATTTGCTCCAGTCTAACTCTGAAGGAATGAATCTCCTCAGTGAGCTTTTGAGATTCTTTTTCCAGCTGGCAAATTTGGCTTTTTAAAGCATTCCTCTCCTCATTGCCGCTTTGAGCCTCCTTTGCCATTTGAGTTAGTCTATTTTTTAAGGTGTTATTTTCCTCAGTCAAGCTGTTGACCCTCATTTCATACTTTTCCTGCATCCTCCTCATTTCTCTTCCCAATTTTTCCTCCACTTCTCGTATTTGGTTTTTAAAATCCTTCTTAAGGCCCTCTATCGCCTGTAAACCACTCATATTTTCATTTGGAGCTTTTGGTGCAGGATTTCTGACCTCATAGTCCTCCTCCTGTTCCATACTTTGGTTGTCTTTTCCCCCAAAATAGGAGTCTAATGTTGAATTTTTCTGTCTATTTTGTTTCCTTTGCCTAGGCATGTTGCCATGTAATTACTTGGCTTTTGGGCTTGTTGCCACAGTAGGACTCTGCCACCAGAGAGGAGATCTTCTGTCCCAAATGTTGGTGTCTTCAAAACTTCCAGAGGTCTCAGTTGGGGGCCTTTGTGAAGCCTCCATGTGCTCTGGCAAGCTGGATACCCTCCTCACGACCTCCACCCCAGACCACAATCCAGATCCAGGGAGGTAAAAGCAAGAGTGATTACCCCCCAAACCTGATCGCTGGATCTCCCTCCCATTCGAAGGCCAGGAGCTGAAGCTGCCACTGAAGCTGCAAAATGGCCTCTCTATCTTGTCTCCTCAGCTGCTTCTTGCCCCCAGGGGAAGAAGCCGATGCCTTCCCCAAATACTGGTCCCAAAGTCCATAGGGCACTAACCTCTCTCTTTGTCCTAGGCATGTCTGTTTTGTTAATTCTGGAATCACCACAGCTGCTGTTGCTCTGGGGTCCCTCCAGCTAGCTGCTGGCCCAGCCACCCTGGGGCTAAAAGTGCGACTCATGGGGGCCTGGGCTCCACTCCCAGAGTTACGCTGTTGGCTCCCAGAGTGCTGCCCTGGCCACTCCCTGCAGGGTTGCTCGGATGTTCTCAGTAGGAGGTTAGCTTCTCTGTGTCGTTTTGTGGGTGCTGGAGCTCCAGAAGTAGTTCAGAGTCCACCTTTTACATGGTTTGGAAGTGGTGTGGGGGAGAGTGCCTTGGAAGTGCTGTTTCTACTCTACTATCTTGGCTCTGCCTCCACCCCCAGACAATTGTCAACATATATTTACTAAGTGTTTACTATGTTCCAGACACTGCAGTAAGTGCTACAATACAAATGCCTCAACAATGTATGTCTCTAAAGATCTTACATTTTAATTGGGGAGAAGTATGTAAACAATTAGGCACATATGGGACACATAGAGAAGTAAATGGTTAAAAACATTAGTGTTA
The DNA here is from genome assembly GCA_011680675.1 of Gymnobelideus leadbeateri. Taxonomy (NCBI): domain Eukaryota; kingdom Metazoa; phylum Chordata; class Mammalia; order Diprotodontia; family Petauridae; genus Gymnobelideus; species Gymnobelideus leadbeateri. Next base: position 278,155 of record WOXC01007151.1, on the reverse strand, counting down.
GGAAAAGATTTCCTACAGTTAGTGGGATATGAGAAATGTCTTAAAGAAAATGACTTGGGGGCGGCTAGGTAGCGCAGTGAGTAGAGCGTCGGCCCTGGAGTCAGAAGGACCTGAGTTCAGATCCGGCCTCAGACAAACAAAAACCTAGCTGTGTGACCTTGGGCAAGTTACTTAACCCCAACTGCCCTCCAAAAAGCAAAAAAAAAAAAAAAAAGAAAATGACTTTTTAAAAGGTTGAAATAATGATGGAAAATAGTCCAGATGGATGGACAACATAACAAGTTACTGAAATTGGGGTGGAGGGGGAGGAAGATCATAGAGACAATTATCAATGAACAATAATTTGATTGGAAAGAATAAAGAATAATGAGACCAGAAGGGAAAGAATGAGCATGGTTTCATCATTTTAGAACCTAAAAAAATAATGAGTCAGCATGCGATTTCTCTCTTTCCACCTTTTCTTCCCGTTCATTGAAAAATAAAATAAATAATAGTAAAATGTTCATGGACAATGAAAGCTATGCAGCTAACTTCAATATACTTAGAGGTTAAATTTAATTATTCCAATGTAAAACAAATTCTACAAACCAGGAAAACATAACGTCCAATATAAAAGAGGAGAATTAAAAAAAAAATACAAAGCTGTTTAGTACACATCCAAAACCACAGAATGATGCTTTTCTTTCCTTACTCATCTTAATTCTAGTGATTTCCCTGTCTTAATTATTTCCTATTTCTCCTGTAATATAGCTTGTCTACATATCTTTCTTTACTTGCCCCTCCCATTAAATTGTGATCTCCTTGCGGGCAGGGACTGTCTTTATCACTTTTTGGTGATATCTTCAGCTCTTGTCACAGTGCCTGGCACATAATAGGCACTTAATAAAGGTTTATTAATTGGCAGAAGTAGAATGATCTGATTCAATGGGGAAGAAACTTGAAACTAGGAATCAAAATCTGAGACTGATTCATTGTACTGGCAAGTGATGATGATGGGCTTAATTGGTTAATGTTTTCTATAAGTCACTGTGTGTAATACACACATACATATATGCATGTGTTTTATATGCATGTATATACATATATGTGTATATGATATACATACAAACCATATACAATATCTCTCTCTCTGTCTCTCTCTCTGTCTTTCTGTCTATCTATCTATCTATCTATCTATCTATCTATACTAAAAAAGGGGAGGTGGGTGCCAGATTTTGTGTATGATATCTTTCTACAGCTAGCCAGGACTGGAAATAATCTGACGAGGTATGAGTTTTCAATCTGATCTTATTTTGCAGAATGATGACTTTATGGAGGTGATAAAGTCCAGGAAAATAGCCAAATTGGATGTGATGAAGACAATTTCCTGGGTTCCTTAAATCAAACTGAGAATCAAGTAGGCAGGACCTTACAGATAGTCATACTCTACACTCTCTAACGGGGGAGGAAGGCACTCCAGGAACAGAGGGTGCTGATGTGGTGTGAATTACAGAGCAAATTTTATTTTGCAGAATGCTGAGTTTCTGAAGCTGGTGAAGTCCAGGAGAGCAGCCAGGTAAGAGATGAAATGTTTGAGGTAGAGCAAGTTTGTCACTATGGCCATAGTATAAAATATATGAAAGGATTAAAATGAAAGGGGATTGTAAAGGTAGGAAATGACCAGGTGTTAATAAGAAACGATGAGACCAATGATTTTAGGGAAAAATATGGAAATACTTGCATGAAACAATGAAGAATGAAATGAGCAAAACCAAGAAGACATTGTATAAAGTAACAGAAGTGTTTAAGAATTACTGTGGTGAGGTGGCTAGGTGGTACAGTGAATAGAGCACCAGCCCTATAATCAGGAGAATATGAGTTCAAATCTGCCCTCACAGAGTTAACAGAAAAACTAACAATGTGACCTTGGGCAACTCACTTAACCCCAATTGCCCTCCAAAAAGCAAAAAAAAAATGTGCAAATAATTTACTTACTTTGACTATTATAAATACCCAAATTAACTATAAAGGACATATTAAGGAATTAATATATTGTTTGTGTTTTTGGTTCAGTATAGATGCTAGATAGAAATTTCAAAAAATGGGCCTAGCTCTGTGCAAAGATTGGGCATTGTCATTTTCAGAGAAAGGGAAATATGCTCTATGGCACTAAATGGCCTCCTTTGTGTGCAAACCATGGGCAGCAGCTTGAGGTTAATCCTCTCTTTTAAGAAAAACTGCAAAATCTAATCAAGCTCCCACAGAACTTATGCCCTTTCCTTTGTAAAGGACCATCCTACCTTCACCTCACCCCGCCATGGTATTTAATAAATTGTTTGAAGTGATCAAAAGATTCCTTTTCTGATGTTTAAGAGCTCAGAAAGAAGAGATAAGCTGCTTTCTTAATATAATTGGCAAATCATGGCATCACAGTATCTTATTGCTTGAAATGTCCTCAGTTCAACCTAGAGCTCCACCTGTGGAATTCCCTCAACTGCATTAGTGAGAGATGGACATCTATTCTTTGCTCAAAAATGTCTAAGGAAGAGGAAACCACTACCTCCTGTATAGGTGAATTCCATTTCTGAATGGTTGGAATTGTTTGGCAGTTTATTCCTTTGTTTTCACTTAAAATCAAGCCTAAATTTATCTCCCAATCAATCTGTCAACAAGAATAATAATGTAAAAAAAAACAACAACTATGTTCAAGGGATTTACATTCTATTTGGTAAAACAACATGCACAAAAGAAAAGATATATGCAAGATAAATACTGCTTAAAATTGCTGCAGCCTCCATCAACAGAATACTATATGGCTATTCGCCCTACTTGCTTATAGCTAGAAGTTTCTTAAAAACAAAAAAAGAAACAAAAAAAAAGCATCCCATAAAATCTTTAGATATTGTTGTTATTATTTAAGTGTTTAATTTTAAATGTCATTTGAAAGAATGATTCAGCTTGTTCTGTATATGGATTGACTTATTTCCAGCATAAGTAGAGACTTGGAGGTCTCTATTTTGTATTTGCTGCCCTTCTTGGTTTCGATTTTACAGGACACGATGGCTCTTCAAGGATAAATTCATCACTTTAAAAAAATTTTTTTCTGGTCTTTATTAATTTGTTTGTTTACTTTTAGTTTACAAGATTCAGTTCCACAATTCCTGGAGTTTCAAATTTTCTCTCCCTCCCTCCCCTTCCCCACCCACAGCAGCATACAAATATTTTCACATTAGACATTAGTCAGGTAATAAAGAAGGATTGCATAAGATGGAATGAACGATGGGAAAGCGGAAATAGAACCAAGCAAGAAAAAGCAAAAGAGCAGATAGTTTCCTACAATCTGGATTCAAACTCAGTTCTTTCTCTGGATGTAGACATCTCTCTCCATCATGAGTCCTTTGGATTGACCTATAACCCTGCATTGCTGAGAAGAGAAGAGTCTATCAAAGTTGGTCGTCACACATATGTTGTATCTGTAATTGTGTAGAAATTGCTCCTGGTTCTACTCTTCTCACTCAGCTTCACTTTGTCTAAGCTTCTCCAGGTAAATATGAAGTCCGTCTGCTCCTTGTTTCTTATAGCACAATAGTATTCCATGACATGCATATACCACAACTTGTTCAACCATTCCCCAATTGATGGGCACCCCCTTAAGTTCCAATTCTTTGCCACTACAAAAAGAGCTGCTATAAATATTTATAAATATTTATGTTCATATGGGTCATAAATTCATCATTTCTAAACTTACTCCCATGCTGCTAATTCAAGCCTTGATTGACATCCCCAGCCTCGTCTCCCTTTATATTAGAAAACTGGAGAACCAATCACTCCAATGCCTTCCTTTATAGAGAGTGCATAGCTAGCACCAAATGGTATGATGCAGTCCAAAAGCAATGCAAAAATAAAACAAAACCAAACAGACTCACCCAAAATATTTCTTAAAAAATGGGCTACTGGAATTTTGGATATGAAGCATTCTGATGTAGGATGCTCCTTTTAACTGAAGGCCTTTAATCAGACATTCAGTCACCAACTGTGCAGAAGTTATGAGAAGAATTATGTCCTAATAATATCAGTGATGAGAAAACAACTATTAAAAAGGTAGCAATAAGCCCTATACACAAAACACATCACAATACAACAAAATAGTGGTGCTTATATTAGAATAACTTATATCTATTACCTTATGATATTAATGGTTGTCAAAGAGAAGAAAAACTGTCATCACCAGCTTCCAAAATAGGTACCCAGTAAATTCCACTCCCCCTTAGCCTGCCAGTGAATGATCAGGAGATAGACCAGAACCACCTGCTACCCCTTTGGGAAGCCATGGGTATCTTTCTTTCACCAATCCAAGAATCTTCCTCTTTCCCAGTTTCTACAAAATGAAATATACATATTGTCAGCCAGATGCCAAATCAAATCTCTAATCCAATACAGTCAAAATGTATGAGGCATCTATTATGTGGTAGTCATTTTGTTAAGTGCTGGTGGAAACAATAAAAAAATAGAGACAGTCCCTGCTTTCAAGGAATTTATAACCTATAGGTGGAGACAACATACAAAAAAGAGGCAGGAAAGAAGAGGGAAATCAGGAGCAAGAGGGAGTAGTGGGAAGGAGGAGGGCATCTTTTTTCCATGGGGATGAATACAGACAGAGCAGCAGATGCAAAATCCTATGCATTAAAAGTCCTTTTGTTTTTATTTCTTCTAGAAATGCATTGGAGGAGTTTGGTAATCCAGTCTTCTAATCAAAATGCAGAGAAGGCTGAGGGATGTCAATCAAGGCTTGTGTCAGCATTTTAGTAGTGAGTTTAGAAGTGATAAGCTTATCCTCCAAGAGCCTTGTTCTCTTGAGTTGAAATGAGGAAGGGCAGCAAAAGCAAACTGGAGAAACAAGAAAACTACTTCTGCTGGAGGTCACCCCAGCCATAGTCAGCTCTGATCCTTGAACACCACTATCTTCTTGTTTGCTTATTATCTGACTTCCTTAGCTCTCTAGGTTCTCAGGGCGTTGCTGTCTAGCTTGCCAAATGAGCTCTATGAGTGCCATCTGTCATCTTCATCTATCTTGTAATAAACAGGACCAAGAGCTTCCCTTTATAGGATATCTGCTCCAAGTAGAACATGAGTTCCTAAGAAGCCAAGACTGCTCTAATTAATCTGTTTATCTTCTTAGTACTTAGGGCAGTACTTGACACATAGTAAATGAGGAAGAAATTATTTTCATTGCATTCTGGGTGGTTCTCTACATTTCTTTTCTCTTTATTTCCAAGTAAAGTCACTATCATTAAATTGTCAGTTTAAAAAACTATAAAACAGAAGGATGATTAATTAAAATAACAACACACACACCTCATTAGTCAATTAGCTGCATGCAGATCTGGTTCTGATCATTAATTCCTGGATGAAAACTTGACAAACTGAAAATACAATCAGTGTAAACCATTTAAAGTGCTGAAATTTCCAATTCTCAAAGATTATATAAAAATTCCAATTTGATCAGAAAAATCAATTTAGGATCATCTAGAAAGAATAAAATGTGTATTATTCCAAATTACTTTATTGTATTAGTAGGAACCACATTATAACAATACCCTTTTGATATTTCAAATGACCTTTGAATGGTTCTCCCTTATATGAAGATGCAGTTATATTAATTTTAGGTAGATTAAGGAATTGATAATATTACTATGGGAGTTCTTGGACCCTGGGGAAAAAAAAAAAACAAAACTAATATGGGAACAGATTGGATCTTCTAAAAATCTTTTAAAATTAGAATCAAATATTCATTTTGTAGATTTCTTAAAGTAAGAATCTAAAACTCTTGATGCCTTTTCAATTTTATATTTTCACCCCTAAATATTTTTGGAACTGAAACATGTATGTATTGGGAGAAACTCATTCACTCAATCATACAGTCAGTAAAATTTGATTAAGGATTTCTATAAACTATTACCTCAATCAGGGAGACAGGGTGATAGAATTGTGGGAGCAGGAAGGTAGCATTTATTTCTGCCAATATCCCTAATATAGACATTAATCTTTCTCTCCCTGTCTAATATGTCCTGAAAATAGCATAGAAAAATATGGACACTCAAAGCCTCTGAGTCAATATGCAGTTATTTGCATTGGATATAGGAAGAAAAGGAGAGCCAAGATATCCTCTAGCCTGTCTCCTGGACACATTTCCTAGTCCCACAGAGAAAGTGAATTGAGAAAGGTCAAAAAATCTATTATTTTATTGGAGGTAGATCCTGGAGTATGAAAATATCTTTCAAATTGTCCTTCAATAAAAATGTCAATATTCAGAGAGACAGAGGGAGTGAAGGGGGGGGGGGAGAGAGAGAGAGAGAGAGAGAGAGAGAGAGAGAGAGAGAGAGAGAGAGAGAGAGATTGAGACAGACACAGAGACATAGGGACACAGTGACACAGAGATAGAGACAGAGTGACAGACACAGACAAAGATATGGACAAAGACAGAAGCATTAAAGCACAATGGAGGGAGAGCTGGATTTTGGAGTGGGAATTTTGGGTTTAGAATGCCAATTCTGCTACTTGTTCCCTATGTAGCATTGGACTACTCACCTAACCCCTCTGAGACTTAGTATCTCCAATAATAAAAGGAAGGGGGTTAGATTAACTCAAGGAATCTTAACTCTTAGTGCTTGAAAAATATCTATTATCATGTACAGCTCTCATGAAGCCTATGAACCATGAATAATACTTATAAATGTATAAATAGAATAAATTATATAAGTAAACCATTATTGTAAATTATAAATAGAATAAAATAGAACACATAAAAAACAATGAATTTTAGTACAGTGAAAATTGATATATATTTTCCCCATCCATATTCATTGATCCTGTGAAATACTTCCATGAGACCCAGGTTAAGAATCTAGAGTGTGTAAATGTGGGTATTATTAATTAATGGATTAATTAATTAATGGATTGATTAACATTTCACAAATATTTTTAAAAATATTTATTCATTTCAAATTTTAATTCAATTGTTTTAAACTAATTTTAATAAAATCCATATTTAATAACTATTTTATTTATTTGAATAATTTATATCATCCTACATTTTTTTCATCTCATGTAAGTCCCTGAGGACAAACTCTTTAAAAAAAATGACCGTTGCCTAACCATAGACCTGAACGTTTGAAGAAATGTCTGTTGCTGTTGTTACTGTGAATGGTTCTCTGGGTGTTGAAGTGGATCCAATACAGTTTTCAATATAGAGTAGTCACAACACATATATGCCATGTATTGTATTGTATTCAATTCTATTATGTTCCATTCTATATTGGATTGGATTTTTTTTTTATGTTTTCTTATGCTCCAGTTCTCCAGTGTTAAAAAAAGAAGAATTAGATACATGAGATGCCACAGTATACACAAAGCTACATTCCTTCCTTATCTTCTCAAATCTAAAAGAGAAAACTGTGTATAAATAGTTCAACATAAAAATTATGATAGAAATCCTGTATATTCCCCAAGTTACACCTAATTTTCAAAACCATTTGCAGAGCTGTGGTTTTAAAATAAGGAACAGTAATGTATGCAATATTATTGTGCATTAAAAAATGAGCAATATAAGGAATTAAGAGAAAAGTTTCAAGAAGTTAATGGATTGACTCAAAGTGAAATAAACTAAAGCTGAGAACAATTTACACAAAATATAAACAATGTAATTTTTTTCCTCATAGAGTCATGGAAGACTACCAAGAAAGAATGTTGTATATGCTGTCTCATTATCTTTCTGTAATGTGTACACACACAGACACACACACACATACAGATACACATCTATGTATATACACACATACCTATAATTACTCCTTTTTATCAAAGAAGGGTCTATTGGGTAAAGTCAATGCTATGAAAATAGAAATAAATTTAAAATGTTGCTTTAAAATGAGTAATGTCTAATTATTGTAATGAAAGGGAGCCTAAAACTTTTATCTACTGTGCCACACAATGATGTTTTATACAGGGTTCAAACCCAAGATAACAAGCTTGTCTTATTTCCCTCCTGCTATGCTGTGATATGATGGTGAGACTCTGCAGGCACCTTTTACATAATCCCCTCTTATCGCACCAATAGCTCTGTTATCTTTATTTAACTGCTAATTTTCCTCAAAGCCTTCTTCTACTAGAATAAAACTACATGAATATATTGAAATGTCTCCTACATCAAGCTTACTGGGCATTCCTAGATATCCTCAAGGTGTATGAACAAGGTCCTAGAACGTTGCAGCACATTATTAAAAGAGCTCTCTGCTTTGCAGTTCAGTTCACTCTGATTCCTCACACTCTGCTAAAATAGATTGAACAGTAGATAGATTTCTGACTCTAGGCAGGAAGGCCTGAATTCAAATCCTTTCTCAGATACTTAGTTTTGTATGTCCTAATTTCTTCATCTATAAAATGAGAATGATAATAACTCCTGCCTTCAAGGATTCTTGTAAGGATAAAAGGAATTACTACTTGTAAAGCTCTTTGCAACCCTTAGAGCAAAATATAAATACCAGCTGTAAGTATTATCATGTACATGTGCATCCTTTTTTTGTCAAAGTTATGTATTTAATTCTAAGGACAGAGATGAAACTTTTTTCTTTTCTATTTCATATCTATCAGTTTTGACTCTCTTGATGGATTATAAACTCCTTGTGACAGGAATTGTAAATAAGATTTTCCTTCTATCTTAAGAGTCAGGAAGGCCTCAATTCCAAGACTACTTCAGATCTCTGTGACTAGTTGGGTGACCCTTCAATAATGACAACCTCCTTGATCCTTAATTTCATCATCTATAAAAATTGGCATCATAGCAGAACCCCTTCCTCACAGGTTTTTGTGAGTGTCAAATTTTCTTATTCCTATAAAGGATTCACAAGAATTACAATGCTTATACCACCCTGAGCCAACACTAAAAATACTAGGCCAGTATACAAAATATATTTTAAAAATAAGTAAATGGGTTTATGCATACAAAAATATTTATAGTGGCTTTTTTTTGTGATGGCAAATTATTGGAAATGGAAGGGCTGTTCATCAATTGGAAAGAGCTGAAGTATATTAGGTATATGATTGTGATGGAGGACTATTATTTTGTTTTAAGAAATGATAAGCAGAATACTTTCAGGAAAAAAAAAAATAAAAAGCCTTACATGAACTGATGCAAAGTGAAATGAACAGAACCAAGAGAACAGTGTACATAGTATCAGCAGTATTATATGATCATCAATTATGAATAATTAAGCTATTCTCAAAAAAGGGTAATTCTGAATGACTTGGGATAAAAAATTCTACCCAGCTCCAGAGAAAGAACTAATGGAGTGTGAATGAATATTGAAGAATACTACTTTTGGTTTTCGTTTTCTTTTTGTGTTGCTTTGTTTTTTATCTATATTTTCTTTTACAACATGACGAATTGGAAATATATTACACATGGTTGCACATGTATAACATATTCAATGGCTAATCTTCTTAATGAGGGGGAGGAAAAAGGATGGAGGAAGGTAATTTGGAACTCAAAATTTTAAAAGAAATATGAAAAATATTTTTACATGAAACTGAAAAATAAAAAAATTACAATCCAATCTAAAAGTCAGTTGCTATTGCAAGTCCATAAATATTTATTATCACAATGGATAGAGTGTTTGTTCAGGAATCAGAAAAAGGAATTTAAGTATAGTAACAGATATCTTTTAGTTGGGTATCCTTGAGAAGTTATTTAAACATTATTTATCTCAGTTCCATCATCTGGAAAATAAAGATAATAATAGCACCTATTCCCAGACTTGTTGTGAATATCAAATTAAATAGTAGTTGTAAAGATCATAGCATAATTCTTGGTACATGGTAAGCACTATATGAATGCTAAGTATTATCATCATTATTTTTGGATATTACTATATGTCAGGAACTGTGCTAAGGTTTGAGATTGCAGATATTAAAAAGAAAAACAGCCTTTATCATCAATTAGTTTCCAGTCTAATGGAAGGAGACAACAGACAAAAGGAAGCTGCTGAAAAACAATTTTTATCATTTTTGTTTATTATTGTTATTCTATAGTGTTTCCAAAATACTCCTTAGGGAGATGTAAAAAGAATAGTGGGCTTGACCTAACAATTCACCCTAACAGAATCGCAAAATCTCAGGTCTGGACTATATCTCATCTACGATAGTTCAACCTATAGTTGTGTTTTTAAAAATCTTCTATATTATACCTGACATCAAATTTTTCTTGACCTTGAGAAAATGGGGGAGTAGGAGGGGGAAGGAAACACATGCCACAGTAATCCAATGTGGGGCAGTTCTGGCAGAAAGTTTACTCTCCCTTACTCATGGTAAAGCCTAAACTGGCTTATATTCAAATTCTACCCATTGTTCCTAACTATTTCCAAGAGCATCAAGTTCAGGCTCTGGCAGCTGTAATCCATGGGGCCTTGTGTCAATCACAGTATCTGAGATTTCTGATTTCCTTTTCTTTTAACTGGGGTGGACAAATGGAATAAACTTTAGTATTTATATAGTATCCTAAAACATTTTTTTAAATTTGTGATAGATAATGTAGATACTAAAGATACTATTACGTCCATTTTACAGATCCACACATTGAGCCTCAGAGAACTGGAGCCCTTTGAGTTATAAATCACCTGAAATAAGCATGAGAGGGAAGATTTCAACTTAGGTCTTCCTGAAGACAAGGCTAATTTCTCCTACTTACCAAATGCCTCCAGCTCATGTTATGGAAAGAAAAAAAAGTTTTGTGAAGTGTTAAAAGTATAGACTCATATATTTAAGGCTTCAAGGAAACTTAGAAGCCATCAGCTCCAACCACTTCATTTTGTATACGAGAAAACTGAGCTTCACCAAACATGGAACCCTATGGCTATAGTTACGGAGAGTCCAGTTCAAATCTGGTTTCACGAGCTGTGTAGACCTCAAACTATCTCTTCTCTCTCAACTGTAAAATAGGTTGTTGTGAGGATCTGATGAGAAGACATTTAATAAATATTGCTTTATTTCCTTTCTGAGGTGACTTCCCAGTTTTATAGAACTAGTCAATAGCAAGTTATGACACCAGACCTTTCTGATTCCAAGTTTAGGCCACCATCCCCTAAGCCACAATTGCTCACTGTAGTCATTGGTAGATTTGGGGTTATTCCTACTCAGCATATTTAGTTTTGAAGAGAAAGGAAAAATTAAATTTAATTCAACTAGACAGGGATACACGTCTACACTCACAAGTGGCCCAAACAATTCCCGGTTGCAATGAAGGACCTTCAATCTGCTTTGGGCAGCTCCAATTATTCTCTTTGTCCTTCTTATGGCTGAGCATTTTTGAAGTACTGGGTTTATTTCTCTTTGCCAGAGTTTTGTGATAATGACATGGGACAAAATGTGGATCAGCTGGGTGGTGCAATGGATGAAGTGTTGGCCCTGGAGTCAGGAACACTCATATCCCTGAGTTCAAATCTGGACTCAGATACTTACTAGCTGTAGGGCCCTTGTCAAGTCACTTTATCCTGTTTGCCTCAGTTTCTTCATCTGGAAAATGAACTGGAGAAGGAAATGAAAAAAAAAAACATTCCAGCATTTCTGCCAAGAAAACCACAAATGGGGTCATGAAGAGTTCAACACCACTAAACAAGAATATGATGAATGGCTTGGGGGCCATGTCAAATAAACATTGACTTAAGGAATTAGAGAGGCTAAGATTATTAATGACCCAGAGGGAACACAAAAGCTTTCCTAGAGGTAGCGGGAAAGAGATTTAGTTCTGGAATCTGATCTGATACAGTTTCAAATCCTATCTCCATTACCCATATGACCTTGAGTAAAACATTTTATTTCCTTGGGATTTGGTTTCTTTATCTTTGAAGAGGGAGAATATTATTGTAGCACTTTTTAAACTGTATGTCCTGACCCCACATGGTGACAGTAAAAGGTTTCACAAAGTGCCACAACCAAAATTAATTAAACTGTGTAACAAACCTGAGATGCTCCTGGCAGCTCTTGCCCCTGTTGCTTTGTGCAACTTCACTGCAGCCTTGGTTCTGAAAACACAGCATGTGCACTTTGCACTGCACATGTCCTCAAGCCATGTAACTCCAGCACAGACTTGTGAAATATGCAAAGGGATCCTGATTAGAAAAAGTTAAAGAAGCCCTGGCCTAGATGAACTCTGAGGTGCTTTCCAGTTCTAGACCTGTTGCTCTTTCTGGTTTTAACTCTGTAGAGAAAAAGTGTAGGTCCCAGGTCAAGTTCATTACCTCTAATCTCATCACCATGCTGCTAACTCCAACACTGTCTGCCCCCACCACCCTCAGTCTCTTCTCCCCACAGATTGAAGGACTGGAGCATAGAGTACCATCCTCCTGCAAAAGTTGGCTTTGGGGACCATATTATTCTGGATCTGCTGCTCTGTCTGCTTTCAAGTCCATGAAATAAGATATACCCAAGCTGTGTACACCGGGGTTTCCCCTTCCCCCCACATACTGTCTGACCTTCTTTTCTACGTTATCTACCTTCATTAGAGTGTAGACTTTTTGAAGATGGGAACTACCTTTCTCTTTATTAATTACATCCCCAGTACTTAGCATTGAGCCTGGTTCATAGTGGATGCTTAATAAGTATTTATTTGATTTATTTTCATCTTATGACAATTATTTGAAAAGTTCTAGACTTTTCCTATTGGTTCTTCAAAGGACAGAATCAGGAATAACGTGTATAAGTTGCAGAGAAGCAAATTTCATCCTAATGTTAGATGGGTGGAACAAAAGAAAACCACAACCACAAAAACCTTCATAAGAATTATCTCTGTCCGTAATTGGGATAGTGGAATGGGCTCTTGTAGAATGTCCTGAATAGCTCCTCACTGAGGGAATATAAACTGGATCTGAATGACAACTTCTGTGTTATAGCAGGAGTTACTTTTCCAGTTCCAGCAGTTGCTGTGAAACATTCAAAAATCCAAATTTTTTATTCCATCTACCCTATGTTTTTGAAAAAAGAAACTTTTTATTTGGCATCAGGTCTAAATCTCTTTCCTTTCTTTCCAATGCTCCTAATTCTGCTCATTGGTACTAGTAAAAAAATAATAATTCATAGGAGTCATTGACATTCTTCATCTATCCATACAATTTTGTGGTGATGATAATGATGGTAGCATTCCTATGGTACTTTAAGGTTTCCAAAGTTCCTTACAAATGTTATGTCATTTGACCTTCCTAACAACCCAAGGAAGCAGGTGACATTATTATCCTCATTTTGGAGATTAGGAAACCAAAGCAGAGAGAGGTTAAGTGAAATGACTAGGGTCACACAGTTATTGGTTATCTAAGGTCATATTTTAACTCACATCTTCCTGAGTCCAGGTCCAAAATCCACTTGGCCTCTTAAATGACCATAGAAAGAAGAAAGATGGTAATGTACTTCCTGGCCATCATTGCGGCACCATCCAAACAGGAAAAATTTTCTTTACCATAGTGAAAGAGTATCAATGACTCTTGAAACTGATGGACATGAGATTCTAAATAATCACAATATAATAGAGTGATTTTATTTTGTCTTCCTTTTCTGTTTCCCTAGAGACTCACTATTACTGAAGAAAAATCCGTCAGACTCTTCCTCTCTCTGGAAGAAACTGAATCTTGTAAATTATTTATTTTGCTGGAAGGGATGACACTGGAGTCCCCATGGCCCAGATTGTTGAGAAAAGGTGGGCAAGGCTAAACACTGCATAGATGAAGTAGAATTCTTGAAAAGTTAAAACATACGCAAACACCATAAAATATGTGTTCTATTATTTATGTGAAATACATTCTTTATTTTCCCTTCCCTTAGCAGAGAAGAAAATAAGGGGTTCTTAGGGCTGAAAAACCATCCCAATGTTATGAGTTAAGTGATTTTTTTCCCCTTTCACTTTAGAGGATTTAATTATTAATAATCAAAACAGCATTAGATATCCTCTGGCGAAGGTAGTATATTAGGTGCTTTTGGAGTTTCTTTATCACAAATTATCTTCTTTTGTCCCTATGATAGTCCCATGAGGAAAATTGTGTAGGCATTAGCCATAGGCTACCTTATTCTCAGGGGTTCCCCCAAACTCTCATTTGTGAAATTAAAAATTAATATATTTGTACTTCATTCCATTGCTGATTTCAAAGATCCCATATTAATATTCCTAAGAGAAAGTTCTTTTGTTAATTCCTTGATTATACATGGGTGATTTTTAAAAGAGGAAGAGGGAAACTTATTTATGAAGGTGAGCAGAACAGCTTAGAAAGAAAAAGAAAAGCTTGATAAAGATCAGAAAGTTATCCCAGTTACCCAGGTTTCCAAATTAGGTGTAGTCCTCAACTCCTCCTTGTTTCATCCTCCCATATCCAGTCAGTCATCAAGTCCTGTCCTTTCTACCTTCATAACATCTCTGTATAGATACCCCTGCTTCCTCTGCATCATCATCATCATCACCCAGGTTCAGGCCCTCAATAGCTCAACCCTGCCCTAAGCCTACTGGTTGGATTCCCTGTCTCAAATCTTTTCCCACTCAAGTCATTCCTCCAGACAGTTTTAAAAGTCATCTTCCTAAAACATAGGTCTGACAATGTCACCCTCTTATTCACTAAATTCCAGTCCCTGCTTATTGACTCCAATACCCACCCAAATAATTATTTTGTTTGGCATTCAAAGCCTTATTACTTTTCTTGTCTTCTTAAAGTCACACACCTTCACCCGTGATCCAGCAGCAATGGTATATTTATTGTTCCTTAACAAAACACTCCATATCCTAACTTCAAGCATTTTCACTGGTTATCTCCCATGCCCAGAATTACTTCCATCCTCATCTCTGAATCCTGATTTTCTTGGCTTTCCTCAAATTTCAGCTGAAATCCCACCTTCTACAGGAAGACTTTCCCAAATGCATCCCCTTTAATGTTAGTGTCTTCCCTATATTAATCATCTCCAGAAGTGTTCACGTGATTTTATTAATAACCTCATTTTACTTTTATGTTGGCTGTGATGCATGTTTGGGACATTACAGTGTAGAGACAAATAAATGAGAGGAACAATGCAGACAAGTTTGTGGAGTGAATGTTATCCTACATGGGTGCTTTGGTATATATGACCGGCTGGTTAGAGAAATCGAGACTGTCAATTCCATTATAGATTTCTATCTCAAGGTTAAATGCAACTCATCTCTGCTATGTGGATACTATCATAAAGCAAGACCATTAAAAATCTCCTATCACTGATAGATTATTTCATGCTGGTACATCTTTTATGATCTCCAGTGTTATCCACCAGCTGTGAAGGACAGAGTTTTGGAGGTAAGGTAGAATTGTCCATAGTCTTAGCATAATCTGACAGCTGTGACTAAAGTCTCAGTAACATCTCCTTTGGTTTTCACAAGATAGCAAAGAAGAAATGAATAAAGGAGTATAGCATAAAGCCATCAAACCACCATCTGGCACAGTGAAAGGTAAGATTTAGGTTAAAAATATTTTAGTTTTAAGAATTTTATTTGGCATGTATTATTTGTGGTTCTGTAGATTTTGAGTATCATGAAAAGTTAATATTGTTTGAAAAAATACATCACATGTTTGTGTTTCAATTTAGGAGTTAAGATAAAGGGTCACAGGATTCTAGACAGTTACTAGTAAGAAAATGTTTTGCATGTTACCAATTTTATTTTATGTACTTTATTTTATTAGTTATTTAATGATTACTCCATTAGGAAAAGTTAACACTGTCAGAATGAATGTTTTGTTATGTATAATTATATGGAGAAACGTGTGTTTTCAGTAATCGCCAATGAAAGATTACTGTTTTGGTGGCCCTGGTTATGTAGCCTTTATTTCTCACAAGGTAAATGTATCAACATTCACATTTTTTTTTAAATTTAGTGCTGTTTTCTAGGAATGTATTCTAAGAATAGTTGAGGATTTACTGTACTTATTTTCATGTATTCTCCTACATTAGATCAAGAGCTCGATGATGGCAGGGACTATGTTTTGCCTTTCTTTATAGTTCTCAGTACTATGTGTGGCCCATAGTAGGTAACTGGTAAATGCTTGTTGTTTTGACTTTGTGTTGCACAAATGAAGAAATTTGTCTGAGTTACAGTCTATCCTGCCTCCTTTTGATGTGTGCTATAGACAGTTCTGGGGCACTGTCAATGCCTACAATAAAATGCCAAAGCAACATGCCAGAATGATGGGCAGAAGGCCAACAAAGCTAATGCTGGGGGAAGTAATTCAGGATCTTAGGCCAAATTCTGTAGGTTTCTGGTAACAAGTAAGGGTGAAGGAGAAACTCATCAAACACAGCCAAGAAGAACCAGATGATGTGGATTTACTGAAAATGAAAACACAATCTAAAAGCCAAGATTAAAAAAAAAGGAATAAGATCAAAATCAAGTATGTGCATTTGTGGAATGGAGAGAGATGACTTTTTAAATTTGATACAATCAGTGTATGTGGTATACTTGAAAGAACACTGAACTTAACCTCAGAGGTGCTGAGTCCAGATCTTAGCTCCTCCATTTGTAGTATGCATTTAGCAAGTCATTTCAATAAATCAATCATTCATTCATTCAATAGATCAATTTATTAAAAGTATACTAAGTTCTGTTGATCATGCTATGCATCAGAGATACAAAGAAATTTTAAAATACTGTCCCAGTCCTCACAGAGTTCACATTGTAAAAGGGAGATGACAAAAAAGAATTAACCACATAAAAGATATCTACAGAGCAGATCACAAGTAACCATAGAGGGAAGTCATGAGCAAAGGGAATAATGAAATATTTTATGCAGAAGGGGGATGTTAACTCAGTTTTGAAGGAAAACAAGCAAACTAAGAGATGGAGGTGAGGACTGAGAGTACTTTAGGCACAAATAACACTCAATGCAAAATAAAAGGCAGGCTGGAGTGGCTAGTTGGCACAGTGAATAGAGCACTGGCCCTGGAGTAAGGAGTACCTGAGTTCAAATACGGCCTCAGACACAGCACAAAAAGTAGCCATGTGTAATGGAAATGCAAATTTAAAGATCTTCCCTGCCCCTAGCTTAAGTGCACCTGGAGCCTGTGGTTGGGAGGCTTGTTTTTTCAGGAGTGCCCACACCTTGATACTTTGTGATTGGGCAGTGGGTCAAGAAGGTTGTTACATTCTCTGAGCTAAGAGAAGGCTATATAAACCCTGAGGAAAGGCTTAGCTTTGGGGCTCACTTTGAGAAGTGTTGTGTGATTTGACCAGATGAGACTCTGGGCAGCCAGCCATTGAGAGCCCCCCGGCTTTGAAAACCCACATGTTGATGCTTCCCTCTCTGGTAACTGTGATTTGGTATTGATAATGGTTGGAAAGTTTGGAAGCCTGTCTATTTGATCTGTCTGTATACTCTGAAGTTTGGGGTGCTGTTTGATTGATTAAAGTGAGCTTGTTAACTGATTTTCAGTTGCTTTCCTTTTCAAAAACAGATCTAAGAACCTGTGTTGGCAGTCACCCTGCAGATGTTGGGGTGCTTGCTGCTACACCATGTGACCTTGGGCAAGTCACTTAACCCCAATTTTCCTACAAAAAGCAAAATAAAAAAAAACAAAATAAAATAAAAGGCAGGAAATGGAATACCTAATGCAACAAATAGTAAGTAGGTCAGTGTATGTGTCTGTCTTCTCTCTCATTCTACACATGAGAGACAGCTAAACAAGTCTCTAGTCCTCTTAGAATTAGGTCCTGCACACTCTCTATGACATAATAGACTGATATTCTTGCTGCTAAACTCACATAACCCTCATCTCCTTAGTTCTAAGTCTTTCCACTGAATTGTCTCCTTGCCTACAATTCTCCCCCTCATTACCTCTGCTTCTTTGTTTTTTGTCTTCATTTATTATTTGATTCAAATCTCCCCAGCTTCAGGAGGGCTTTACCAATCTCTTCCCTCATCAACCACCTGTAAAGCCAAGCTTTTCAGAGGACTGCTGCTGTAAACAGCTTTCAAGGTTGTGATTATATAGTATACTGAACTCTCTATTCAATAGGAAATCAGAGCAAAACATTCACAGAAAAACAAGGTAAAGCATTCACAATACAACAATTTATCTTATAAAGACAAAATACAGCATTCACAATGACATAATATCTCAACAATTTATCACTAAAATGGCTATGTAGTTTTTACCAAAATGGTCACACAATTTTGAACAAAGTTCAATCACTTAGTAATTCAATCATTCAATCACAAAGTACAGGAGCCAAAGTTCTCCACCACTAGATTACACTAAATAATAATCTTCTCAGTCAGTACACATTTTCCAAGTAAAATTTCCTTTCAGCTTGACTTGAGGCTGGCTCTCAGCTTCCATGGCCCAAGTTCCAACTGTCACCAGGATTCTAAGGCAGGCAGATCTGAGTTCCTTGTCCAGAACCTTGTCCAGTTCTTCATATAGTTCCCATTCCATACTGAAGTTCACTGTGTCCAGTCCTCCTCAACTCCTTCACAGTTCCTGTTTCTGAGAAGACAAAGCTTGACAGAGCCACAAGAATATCCATACCCATTGTCAGGACAAACATTAATTCACTATCTGCCTGTGAAAGTAATTCATAGCCACCAATAAGGTCTGAGAACTCAACACAAATTAACAACATAGAAATCAACACAGAAAATAACAAAATGTCCCTAACCCTAACCTTAAACCTAGCAAGGTCCAAGAGGTCAGCACAAATCATCAGTAAAATCCCAGGACCTCCAGGCCTTCTGTAAACATACTACCAGAAAATCCTCTTTCAGAGCTTCCACTGATGTCCCAGGGCTTTCATACAAATTATGACAAACAAACATCAACACAGACAGGAGACAAACAAAGTACCAGGATACCACAAGATTTCTCCTCTTTGACTCTCCCACCACAGGAGTGATCTTCTAAGTTATGCAGTTTCTAGCCTCGGCCTCTCCTTATATATGGTCATTAGCTCCTCCCCTTCCTGTTTCAGGTGTGCATGAGTTCTATTGTTCACAAGTTGTGGGGTTCACATATTCTATTTCTTTTTTATTTTTTTGATCTTTATTAATTTGTTTACTTTTAGTTTACAAGATTCAATTCTACAATTACTTGAGTTTCAAATTTTCTCTCCCTCCTTCCCCTCCACCCAATAGTGGTATACAATCAAGTATAGGATCTGCAAATACTTTCAAATTAGACATAATTCAAGTTATAAATAAGGATGGTATCAGATGGAACGAACAATGGGAAAGAGGAGACTAAGCCAAACAAGAAAAAGAGAGAAAGCTTGTAGCTTACTTCAATCTGAATTCAAACTCTGTTCTTTCTTGTTCTTTCTCTGAATGTAGACGTCTCTATCCATCATGAGTCTTTTGGAGTTGACTTATAAACCAGCATTGCTAAGAAGAGTCCAGTCTTATCAAAGACGGCCATCACACATACGTAGTATCTGTAATTATGTACAAATTTCTCCTGGTTCTGCTTTTCTCACTCAACATCAGTTTGTATAAGCCTCTCCAGGTAAATATGAAAACCATCTCCTCCTCATTTCTTATAGCACAATAGTATTCCCTTACATGCATACACCACAACATGTTCCACCATTCCCCAATAGATGGGTATCCCCTTAATTTCCAATTATTTGTCAACCCAAAAAGAGCTGCTATAAATATTTTTGTAATATGGGTCTTCCTCCCATTTCAATGATCTCTTTGGGATACAACACTAGAAGTGGTATTGCTGGGTCTAAGGGTATGAAATTACTTATAGCACTTTGGGCATAATTCCAGATTGTTTTCCAGAATGGTTAAATCATTTCACGATTTCACCAACAATGCATTGATGTCCCAATTAGTACACATCCTCTGCAGCATTTCTCATTTTTGTATTTGGTCAACTAAATCAATCTCACTGGTGAGATGTGGTACCTCAGAATTGTTTTAATATGCATTTCTTTAAGCAATTTGGAGCATTCTTTCATATGCTTATAGATATCTTTAATTTCTTCCTCTGAAAACTGCCTGTTCATATCCTCTGACCATTTATCAATTGGCGAATGACTTGTATTCTTATAGATTTGACTCAATTCTATATATTTTAGAAATGAGGCCTTTATCAGAGACATTGGTTGTAAAAATTCTTTCCCAATTTTCCACTTCCTTCTTAATCTTGATTGCATTTTGTTTGTACAAAAGCATTTCAATTTCACGTAATCCAAATGATACATTGTTCATTTTATAATGCTCTATAATTCTTCATGAAGTCTTACTGTCTCTGTAAATCTTACTTGTAAACTATTCCTTGCTTTCCCAGATTGCTTACAGTATTAGCCCTTATACCTAGATCATGCACCAATTTAGATTTGATTTTGCATATGGTGTTAGATAATGGTCTCTGCTCAGTTTCTGCCATACTATATTCCAGTTTTCCCAGCAGTTTTTGTCAAAAAGTGAGTTCTTATCCCCAAAATTGGGATCTTTGGGTTTATCAAAGAGTAGATTACTATAGCCATTGACTGCTTAGTCTAGTGTTCCCAATATATTCCATTGATCCTCTACTCTATTCCTCAGGCAGTACCAAGTAGTTTTGATGGCTGCTGCTTTATAATAAAGATTAAAATCTTGTGTAGCTAGGCCACTTTCCCTAGCACATCTTTTCATAATTCTCTTGATATTCTAGTCATTTTGCTCTTCCAAATGGATTTAGTTACTATTTTTTCTACTTCTATAAAGTAATTTTTCAGTAACTTGATTGGTATGGCACTAAATATGTAATTTAATATAGGCAAAATTGTCATTTTTATTATATTAGCTTTACCTAGCCATGAGCAGTTCATGTTTTTCCAATTAGATAGATCTGCCTTTATTTTTGTGATAAGTGTTTTGTAGTTTGCTTCATATAGGTCCTGAGTTTGTTTTGTCAGGTATATTCACAAATATTTTAAAATGTCTAGAGTACCTATAATGTGATTTCTCTTTCTATCTCTTGCTGTTTGATTTATATAGAGATATATATTAATGCTGAGGATTTATGTGGGTTTATTGTATATCTGCAACTTTGCAAAATGTATTTATTGTCTCAAGAAAGTTTTACTTGATTCTATAGTATTCTCTAAGTATGTCATATCATCTGCAAAGAGTGATATCTTGGTCTCTTCTTTGCTTAATTTGATTCCTTTGATTTCTTTTTCTTCTCTAATTGCTACTGCTAACATTTCTATACTTGATTGAATAAGAGAGGTGAGAGAGGAAACCATTGTTTGACCCCTAATCTTATTGGAAATGCTTCTAGCTTATCCCCATTATGTATAATACTTGCTGATGGCTTTAAATAATTCTTATTATTTTAAGGAAGGCTCAATTTATTTCTACACTTTCCAGGTTTTTAATAGGAAGTGATATAATACTTTGTGAAAAAGCCTTTTTTTGCATCTATTGAGATAATCATGTGGTTTCTGCTAGTTTTACTGTTGATATGATCAATCAGACTGATGGTTTTCCTCATATTAACTCATCCTTGCATTCCTGGAATAAAACTTACCTGATCAAAATGTATTATTCTTGGGGGGCGGAGCAAAGACAACAGAGTAGAAAAAGCACTTCCACAGCACTCCAGCCCACACCACTTCAACATTATGTAAAAGGGGACTCTGAATAACCTCTGGAGCTCCAACACCCACAGAACCACACAGAGAAGCTAACCTCTCGCTGAGGACAGCCCAGCAGCCCTGCAGGGAGTGGCCAGCACAGTGCTGTGGGAGCTGAGCCGAGGACCCCATGAGTCTGGGGTTTTTGCCCCAGGGCAGGCTTATCAGCAGCCAGGTGGAGGTACCCTAGAACACCAGCAGCTGTGACTTTTCCAGAATTACCAACACATAGATGTCTAGGACAAAGTGAGAGGTTAGTCCCCTATGAAATTTGGGACAAGTATTTGGGAGTATGCCAGCTTGTTCCCCTGAGGGCAAGAAGGGGCTGAGGAGTTGTGGCAGAAGCAACATTTTGGAGCTTCAATTGCAGCTTCATCTCCTGGCCTGTGGAATGTAGGGGGATCCAACAATCAGTCTGGGGGTAATTGCTCTTGCTTTAACCTCCCTGGATCTGCATTGAGGTCTGGGGTGCAAGTCTTGGGGGGTGTGTCCAGCTTGCCAGAGTATGTGGGGGTTTCAAGGAGAGCACCCAACTAATACCTCTGGCAGTTGAGAAGACCCCAATGTTTGGGAGAGAAGCTTCCCTATCTGGTGGCAGAGTCCTACAGTGGAAACAAGCCCAAAAGTCACATAATTAAGTGGCAACATGCCTAGGCACAGGAAACAAAATAAACAGAAAAATTCAACTTTAGACTCCTATTTTGGGGACAAAGAAGATCAAAATATGGAATAGGAGGAGGACTGTTAGTTCAAAAATCCTGAACCAAAGCCCCAAATGAAAATACGAGTGGGTTACAGGCCATAGAGTCCCTTAAATGGATTTTAAAAACCAAATAAGAGAAGTGAAGGAAAAATTGGGAAGAGAAATGGGAAGGATGCAGGAAAAGAATGAAATGAAAGTCAACAGCCTGACTGAGGAAAATAACACCTTAAAAATAGACTAACTCAAATGGCAAATGTGGCCCAAAAGGGCAATGAGGAGAAGAATGCCTTAAAAAGATGAATTTGCTAGATGGAAAAATAATCTCAAAAGCTCAGTGAGGAGATCTATTCCTTCAGATTTAGACTGGAGCAAATGGAAGCTGGTGACTACCTGAAAGCCATGATCAAAGAAAGAACCTAGAAATCATCCTTCAAGAAATTCTCAAGGAAAATTGCCATGATGTTTTAGACCCAGGGGGCAAAATAGAGGTTGAAAGAATCCAGAGATCACCTCCTGAAAAAGATCCCCAAAAGAAAAATCCTAGGAATATTATAGCCAGGTTCCAGAATTCCCAGATCAAGGAGAAAATACTACAAGCAGCCAAGAAGAAACAACTTCAATATTGTGGAAACACAATCAGAATAGCACAGGGCCTGGCAGCTTCTACATTGAGGGATTGAAGGGCATGGAATATGATATTCCATAGGGCAAAGGACTTGGGATTAAAACCCAGAATTACCTACCCAGCAAAACTGAGTATTTTGGTTCAGAGGAAACTATGATCATTCAGTGGAATAGAGGACTTTTAAGCATTCTTGAGGGGAAAAAAAACAGAGTCGAAAAGAAAATTTGACATTCAGACACAAGAAGCAAGAGATACTTAAGAAGGCAAACCGGGAAAATAAATCAAAAGGATTTTATCAATGTTAAACTATTTAAATTCTTACATGGAAAAACAATAATTGTGAATGATGAAACTTTTCTCAGTATGAAAATAATTGAAGAAGGGTATATGGGCATATGAATACATATGTGAATGTGTGTATATATGTTTACAGGTATACATGGATAGAGGGCACAGGTCAAATTTGGTGGGAAGGGATGATATTTAAGGGGTGAAATTAAGAGGTGAGAGAGGAATGTGGCAAGAGGAGATGGGGAGAGACAGGGTGGGGTAAACTATCTCACCTAGAAGAGGCAAGGCAAGTAGTTGCAGGGGGAAGGGAAAAACAGGAACGCAAAGAGGCAAAACCATATTCACATTGAATTTGGTTCAGGGAGAGAATGACATACCTGCTAAATGGGATATCTCACCCTGTAGGAGATTGGAGGGGAGGGGGATGAGGGTGTGTGTGATGGAGGGGAGGGCATGCTGAGGGGAGAGGAGGTTGGAGGCACCCACTTTTGAAGAGGGACAGGATCATTGTAGGGAATGGACCAGGTTGGGGGTGGGATGGATGAGAGGGAAATATAGCCAGTCTTTTACAATATATCTACTATGGTAATGTTTTGCGTAGCTATACATGTACAACATATACTGAACTGATTATCTTTCCAGAGGGAGTGGGTGACAAGGGACGAAGGGAATGGATATGGAATTTGAAATTTTAAAATTAAATGTTTCAAATATATATATATATATATATATATATATATATATATATATATATGTGTGTGTGTGTGTGTGTGTGTGTGTGTGTGTGTGTGTGTGTGTGTGTGTGTATACTATTATTAATGCTAAAATGTATTATTCTTGTGATAAGTTGCTGTAGTCTTTTCTCTAATATTTATTTAAAATTTTTGCATCTATATTTATGAGGGAAATTGGTCTATAATTTTCATTCTCTGTTTAATCTCTTCCTGATTTAGGTGTCAGTACCATATTTTTATCACAAAAAACGAATTTGGTAGGCCTTCTTCAATAGTTTTCCCAAATAGTTTGTAGAGTATTGGAATCAATTGTTTTTTAAATGTTTGATATAATTCACTAATAAATAAATCTGGCCCTGGAGATTTTTTTCTAGGGAGTCCACTGATGGTTTGTTCGATTAGTTTTTCTGAGATGTAGTTATTTAAGTAATTTACTTCCTTTTCAGTTAATCTGGGCAATGTATATTTTTGTAAATATTCATCCATTTCCCCAAGATAGTCATATTTATTTGCATAATATTTGGCAAAATAATTCCTAATTATTGTTTTAATGTCCTCTTTATTGGATGGAGATTTACCCTTTTAATTTTTGATACTCATAATTAGCTTTCTTTCTTTCTTTTTTTACCATATGGGATAAGGGTCTAATAATTTTATTGTTTTTTTTTTTCATAAAACCAGCTCTTGGTTTTATTTATTAATTAAATAGTTTTCTTAATTTGAATTTTATTAATCTTTCCTTTGGTTTTCGTTATTTCCAATTTGGGATTTAATTTGGGATTTTCATTTTTTTTTATTTTTCTACCTTTTTCACTTGCATGCCCAATTCATTGACCTCCCGTTTCTCTAATTTATTCATGTGTCCACTAACATATACAAATCTTCCCCTAAGAACTGCCTTTGCTGAATCCCACAAATTTTCTTATGCTGTCTCATTATTGTAATTCTCTTGAATGAAGCTACTGATTGTTTCTATAATTTCTTGTTTGACCCACTCATTCTTTAGGACTAAATTTCTAGTTTCCAGTTAGTTTCCATGGTCCTTTATTGCATATGATTTTCCTTGCATCATAGTCTGAAAATATTGCATTTACTATTTCTGCTTTTTTGCACTGAATTGTGAGGTTTTTATGCCCTAGTACATGGTGGATTTTTTTGTATGTGCCATATACTGCTGAGAAGAAGGTATATTCATTTTTAACCCCATTTAGTTTTCTCCAGAGATGTATCAGATCTATTCTCTCTAAAATTGTATTCACCTCCTTACCTTCTTTCTTGTTTATTTTGAAGTTAGATTTATCAAGCTCAGAGATAGGAAGATTAACGTCCCCACCTAGTATAGTTTAGCTATGCATTTCTTACTCTAATTCCCTTACCTTCTCCTGTAGTAATCTGGATGATATACTATTTGGTGCATATATGCTAAGTAATGATATTCTTTCATTTCTGATGGTGACTTTTAGCAGGTTATAGGTTCCTTCCTTATCTTTTAATTAGATCTATTTTTGCTTTTGCTTTATCTGAGATAAGGATTGCTATGCCTGCTTTTTTTTTTTTTTACTTTAGCTGAAGCATAATCTGTTCTATGGCAGGCTTTTTCCTTTACCCTGTGTGTATCCCCTTGTTTTAAATGTGTTTCTTGTAGACAGTATATTGAAGGATTATGCTTTTTAATCCATTCTGCTATAAGTCTCCATTTTATGGGAGAGTTCATCCCATTCAAACCACAGTAATGATTACTATCTCTCTCCCTTCACCCTGTTCCCTCCCTTGTTTTTGTTTTTGTTTCTCCCTTCCCCTCCTTAAGGGTTTTCCTTTTGACCACCACCTCCCTCATTATTTCCTCCCTGTGAGCCCCCTCTTTTTTGCCTACCCTTTCCTCTTGTTACTATTTCCTTCCCTTATAACAACCCCTTCTTATCCCCCCCTTACTCCTCCTACTGCCTATAGGGAATAATGGATTTTTATAATCAACAGAGTATGTTATTCCCTCTTTGAACTCAAACCAATGAGGGTAAATTTCATATAGTGCTCCTCTCTCTCCCTCCATTCCCTCTATTATAATCAGATTTTTTTTATCTTTTCCCATCAGAATCTTAAACTTAATTGACTATGTTGATCCTTCTTTGAACCAGAACCAATGAGAAAAATGTTCAAATGATGTTCATCTCCCTCTCTCTTTCCCCTCTTTAATAATATATCTTTATGCCTCTTTGTATGGCATAATTTAGCTTTTTCTACCTCATCATTTCCTTTTATCCAGGTACTGTCCCTTTGAACACCTTCAAAAGGTGTTTTTTTCAATCATCACATTAGTTATTTTATACCCACACTATGTATATTCCTTTTAAAGGTGGTGATAATCTTATAAATTTCAATATTAACAGGCATCAACTTCTTATGTGATGATGTAAAGATATTTTTTTCTTATTGCATCTCAAGTTATGTGGATATGTGTGTGAGTGCATGTATGGATGTGTGTGTGTGTGTGTGTGTGTGTGTAAGTGTGTGTTTTCATTGTTTACATTTTTATGTCTTACTTGAGTCTTGTAACTGGAGATTAGATTTTCCATTTAGTTCTGGCTTTTTTGTCAGGAACGTCTGGAAGTCTCTTATTTCTTTAAATGACCATCTCCTTGCCTTAAAGTGTATGCTCAGTTTTTTTTTTTTTTTTTTTTTTTTTTTTTAGGCAATTAAGTAACTTGCTCAAGGTTACACGGCTAGTCATTTGATTTATGCGTGGGTGCTCATTTTCTGAGGCCGGATCTGATCTCGGGTCATCCAAACTCCGAGGCCGGCGCTCTTACTCACTGCGCCACCTAGCCGCCCCTTTAGGGCAATTGGGGTTAAGTAACTTGCCCAAGGTCACACGGCTAGGTTTTTGTTTGTGCGGATTAAGTGTCGGAGGCCGGCTCCGAACTCAGGTCCTTCTGATTCCAGGGCCGGCGCTCTATTCACTGCGCCACCTAGCCGCCCCGTGTATGCTCAGTTTTACTGGGTAATTTGATCCTTGATTGCAGTCCTAGGTCTTTTGCCTCACAAAATACCAAATTCCAATTCCTCCAATCTCTTAATGAAGAAGCTGCTAGGTCCTTCCTAATCCTGACTGTAGTTCCATGATATTTGAATTGTTCCTTTTTGGCTGCTTTCAGTATTTTCTCTTTTACCCTGTGATTCTGGAATTTGGCTGCTATATTTCTTGGAGTTTTCACTTTCAGTTCTCTTTCAGGAGGAGTCTTGTGAATTCTTTCGATAACTATTTTACCTTTTGCTTCTAGGACTTCAGGACAGTTTTCTTTAATAGTCTCTTGGAGGGTGTTCTCCAGGCTACTTTTTTCATTGTGGCTTTCTGGTAGACCAATAATTCTTAGGCTATCTCTCCTGGATCTGTTCTCCAGGTCAGTTGTTTTTCTAGTGAGATATTTTACACTTTCTTCTAATTTTTCAATCTTCATGCTTTGCTTGATTGACTCTTGGTGCATCATATAATCCTGAGCTTCAATTTGAATGAGTCTAATTTTTAGTGAATTATTATTATTATTATTATTGGTTAGTTTTTGAAGGTGCTTTTTTAGGAAGGCATTTTCTCCAATTAGGACAGAAATATTACTTTTTAAGGATTTCTTTTTTTTCAGTGAGAATTTTTTTCTAATGTGGTCACTGTAGATTTAATTTATCTTTTACCTATCTAATTAGGGTTTTAAAATCTCTCTTGAGCTTCTCCAAGAATGCTTTTCACTGTGTTTCCTCTTAGTTACCCTGAGGCTCACACAGTAAGCTATGGGGAAGGTGCTCAAGGATAAGTGGATCACTTTACAACTCCAGCAATAGTTTTCAGTGTCCCAATTTTCTCACATCACCTCCAATATGTTTCATTTTCTTGTTCTGTCATATTAGCCAATATGACAGGAGTGAAGTGTAACAGTTATTTTGGTTGTTTCTCTAATGAGTTGTGATTTAGAGTATTGTATGTGACTGTAGATAACTGATTTCTTTATCTGAAAATTGTCTGTCATATGATTTGATAATTTATCAATTGGAAAATTGTTTATATTCTTATACATTTGACTCAGTTTTCTCTATGTTTAAGAAATGAAGTCATTATTAGACACTTGCTGTAAAATTATTTTCCATCTTTCTGCTTTCCTTCTAATCTTGTCTGTGTTGGTTTCGTTTGTGCAATACTTTTTTTTTTTCAATTTGGCATAATCAAAATGAATCATTCACATCTCATAATGCTCTCAATCCCTTTTTCCGACAGAAATTTTTCCCTTACCAGTAGATTTGACGGGTAAACTATTCCATGGTTCTCTAAATCGTTTAAATCATGTACCAATTTTGACTTTATCTTATTATACAGTGTGAGATGTTGGTCTACACCTAGTTTTTAAAATACTGTTTTACAGTTCTTCCAGTAGTTGTTGTCAAATGATTCCAGGTACCAGAAGCTGGGGTCTTTGAGTTTGCCAAACACTGTATTGCTGTGGTCCTTTATTATTGTTTTGTATACCCAATCTCTACTACTGGTCCACTCAGCCCATACCAGATAGTTTTCTTTATATACTATGAATGTACCTAGGTATTTGCATACCTAGGTTTTCTACATCCTTTATAATATATACTTTGTGAAGGTAAGGATTGGTTTTGCCTTTCTTTGTATCCCTAGTACTAGCACAATGCCTGAATCATAGAAAATACTTGGTAAATACCAAACTGATTTAATGAATATTGAGACAGAAAAACCCTTTATTCATGTGTCTATCTTACCACACATTCTTCTGCCTCCCAATCACATTACTTAAGTGAGACAAAACTAGTTAGGATTCTATCATCTTCTTATTGACATAGCCATGAAACAGGAGGTAGGCACATATAATTATACACATTGAAAGTATAGAGTGTTGTGGAAACTTTGATATTTTTCATGGTCTTAGCAACTACACTCCTCTAGGTAGCCAGGAGCTCAACTCTAATGAATTCACCATCTCTTTGAGCTCCCACCAGTCTCTGCAATCCAGTACTATAACAAGTACCTACTCAGTTCCCCATAGGCCAATGCCCATAGCTCATCATTTAAGTGTTACAAATATAATATTGACAGCATTGGATGTGTTATGGGAATGTGGATTTAAGATCTTCCTTGCCACAAGGCCCTTTGATAGGCTTAAGTGCACCTGGAACCTGTGGCAGGAGGCTTGTTTTTTTTTAAAGTGTTTCTCTGCCATTCACTGCCCAAAGCTGACCTGAGGTGAGGGAGTCTCCTCCTTCAGTCTGACCTTATTGTCAGCCTGGGAAGGTCAGATTGATTTAAAATAGATACATGTCCATATGTCAACATACTTGAAAAAGAGTCTAGAATGCTTTCAGTTATATTCAGAAGAACACATAAATTCTCATAAGGTTTCAAAAAAAATGACTTGTCCAAAAAACATTGCCAATAAAGATAAAGTCTAAGATTAGAGCTAGATCTCCTGTTGTGTAATTTAAAAGGCTGCCTACTGTGACACACTGCCCTGAATAAGCTTAGGGAAAACAACCAACTAATTCAGTAAGCTTTGAAGTTTATTTTCCTCAAAACTCTGTGATATATATATATATATATATATATATATATATATATATATACACATATATATATGTATATATATATATATAGTGGTAATATTATTCATCTCATGTAACTGAAAAGGAAACTAAAATCTGGAGAGTTTAAATGGGCTGCTCTAAATCATACAGCTAGTAAATGGTGAAAATCATTCACTTGTTAACTAACATTTATTGTAAACTATGTGCCAGGTCCAAGCTCTGATACTACAAAGAAAGGCAAAAACAAACAAACAAAAAAACAAATAACAATTGAGACAGTCCCTCTTTTCTAGGAACTTAGAGTCCAGTAAGGGAGACCACATGCAATCAGCTATGGATATATATGTATAAGCATATGTATATGTATGTGTATGTGTATGTGTGTATGTGTATGTGTGTATATGCATGTATATGCATTGTTTATATATGTGCATATATGTATATGTATATATGTATTTGATATTACACATCAAGTAAAGTATTTTACAAATGGATGTCAAGAAGGAGAGAAAGCAAATACTTCTCATTTCAACAGTCCATGGAAATGGCAGACTGTGTCCTTTACCTGGTCCACGACCTTCCTATTAATCTCTTGTTTAAATTAGTTTATGCCCATCAGATTGAGCCAAGTAACCTACATTCTTCTTGACAAAGAAAAATTTGGTTAATTAGCTGCTTGATCTTAATTGCAAAATAAACATCTTACTCGATTAAAATAATTCATTTCAGAGCAATATCATCAATCTAATAAGGGACAAAACACAACTGTAGAATCAATCAAAGGGGGCTTATTGACAACTAAGAAAGTGTTGGTATTTATAAAGTTGTACTCTATTAAATTGGGTTTATTATTTAGCTATAAAATCATCAAGTTAAAGATTTGGCATTCACTATTCTAACTGGTAAAATATATTTCTTGAATAAGCTTCATTTTTTTTTAAAGAAATGCAAGGGAATCAAAGACAAAAGACAAAACTGCTTTGTGTTTCAAACTGTTCAGTATTTTCCTTCTTCCTTGAGTTCAGCAAAGTAAGTTGATGGTCTCAAGTGAGGAAGACTATCTTTAGGTTCAAGCTGCATCAGAGACACAGGATTCATTTCTAAAGAAAGGGGAGGGATTAGACAATTCTATCCAATGCTTTCACAATGCATTAAATGATTGGAAAAATTTTTTGTTGAGTTGTTTTTCAGTTGTGTCTGATTCTTTGTGACCCATTTGGGGTTTTCTTGGCAAAGAGACTAGAGTGGTTACCATTTCCTTCCATAGCTCATTTTACAGATGAGGAATTAAGACAGTAAAGGTTAATTGACTTGCCTGGGATCAAAAACTTAAACTTAAATGCCTGAGGCTGTCTTTAAATTCATGAAGACAAGTCTTCCTGACTCCAGGCCTAGAACTTTTTCCACCTCACCACCTAGTTTCCTTAATATAGATATGTAAAAACAAATATTATAATCCACATTTTATAGATGCAGAAGTGAAAAGTCACAGAATTTGCCCATGTTTATACAATCAGAATTTGTCAGCTCTGGAACTAATTTTTTTTTCTGAATCCAACTCTAGTCTTCCTTCTATTCTAGCACACTCTACTAGATGAAAATTCACCATTTCTCATCTTGTATATGTCCTGCTGAGCAAAGATGGAAAAAAAAATCATGCAACTATTCTAACTGTGTCCATTACAGATTTGTTACACACCCTTATGTGGGCCCTCACTGCTGTTAGATGAATTATACTACAGATACATTATCAACTCTCTATATCACTATTGACTGAGTTTCTTCTAAAACTTATCATCCCTCCTCAAACCTTCCATGGCCTGCCCTTCCCCCACTGCCTCAGATGAAAATTTTAAGTTGTTACACATAAAATTGTGAATCATCCTTTTCCAATCCCTATCATCTACCACCTTTGTCTCCTTAATCTCTGCCTCACATAATTAAGTGTGGTTTTACTCTAAAGCAAGATTAACCCCATTGCTTGTTCAAGTGATCCCATTCCAATCCATCTCCTCCAACAGACAGCCTTATCTCTTGTATTCCCACTTTTACTTTTTTTTTATATAACCCTGTCAAATACATCATTCCATGCTGCCTACAAATACTCCTGAAACTCCCCTAACTTCAAAAACACTCTTTTTATAAGGTGGAGCCAGGGGCAGAGCCAAGATGGCAGAGTATAAACAGCACTTCCAAGGTTCCCCCCAACACCACTTCAAACAATGTAAAAGGGGGACTCTGAACAACTTCTGGACCTCCAGCACCCACAGAACGACACAGAGAAGCTAACCCCCTGAGGACAGGCCAGCAGCCCTGCAGGGAGTGGACAGCACAGCACAACAAAAAGCTCTGGGAGCCAAGCCCAGCCCCCATGAGCTGCGGTTTTAGCCCCAGGGCAGCTGGGCCAGCAGCTGGCTGGCGGGACCCCAGAACACCTGCAGCTGTGATGATTCCAGAATTATCAACACAGATATTCCTAGGACAAAATGAGAGGGTAGTGCCCTATGGAATTTGGGAAAAGTATTTGGGGAATGTGTCGGCTTCCTCCCCATGGGGGCAAGAAGCAGCTGAGGAGCCATGGCACAGAAGCCATTTTCCAGCTTCAGTGGCATCTTCAGCTCTTGGTCTGCGAACTGTAGGGAGATCCAGCAATCAGTCTGGGGGTTAATCACTCTTGCTTTAACCTGCTTGAATCTGGATTGTGGTCTGGGGGGGAGGTCTGGGGTGGGTATCCAGCTTGCCAGGGGTTATGGGAAAAGATATGAGAGAGAGCAGATTAGATGAGGGGATATCTTGTGGGACTGCTATTCTGGGGTGATGGATAGGGCAAAAATGGGGAAAAATTGTAGCTCAAAAACTGGCGGAAATGAATGATGTAAACCAGAACTTAATAAAGCATTTGTTAAAATTAAAAAAAAAAAGATAGGGTGGAGCCAATGTCACAGAGGAAAGTCATTGACTTTCCTGAGCTGTCCCCTACACTCCTTTGAATCCGTTTAAATAAGACCAAGAAACAATTTCTAGAGAAGCAGAACCCACAAGAGAATGGGGTGAAATATTTTTTACCCAAAGACAACTTAAAATCAGGAGGAAAGGACTGTTGTACCTGGGTGAGAGTGGAGCACAGGACAGCACAGGCCCAGAAAAGACCATCCTCTGAAAACCTAGGGGAAGTTCTTACATACTATTGAATCAGCAGTAGCAACAGCTGTTTCTGGAGCTCTCAGCCTGCAGACAGTAGGAAGGCCAAACAACTGGTCAGAAGGAGATTATATGGGTTGCTTTAATAGCACTAAGACAGGATTCTGTCACTTTGTCCATATTTGGATCTGGGTTGCAGACTTGTGTGGCAGTACCAGGGCAAGGAGTAACTTGATCACAACAGAATTTGTGGCTCAATGGAACTGGGACCTACTCACTGTTCCAAGGCAGAAAATAATGCCTGTGGTCCCTAATAGACTAGAGAACAATATGAAAGATTAATAAACATATCTCTCCTTAGATCATAGCACCTTTGAAGAACTTAAAACTTACAAATGTCTAGAAACATGTCGGAAAACAACTGCATGAAATTATTGAAACCTGGTATAGCAAACGCTTTACCCTGGCTGGATACAGAGCCCTACTTCAACAAAGAGTTAAATTTGAGAAATAGGGAAAATGAGCACACCATAGGAACAACAACAAAAATAACTTGTGACAATAGAATGATACTATAATGACAAGGAAGATAAGATCGTACACAGTCAGGAGAAAGTCACAAAGTCAAATATCCTACATCCAAATCTCCTTAGCCAAATATGAATCTGTCTCAGGCATTGGCAGATCTCAAAAAAATATTTTGAAATACAAGTAAAACAGGTATACATAAAAATTGGGAAGATAAATACAAAGGATGATTTTTTTTAAAATAAGTCAACATCTTAATAAAGGAGAAAAAATACTGAAGAAAGTAAAACATTGAAAAAGAAAGACTAGGCCAAATGATGGAATAGGTACAAAAAGCCAACAAGGAGAAGAATGTCTTAAAAACTAGGATTTGGCACTTGGAAAAAGACACAAAAATTCATTGAAGGGAAAAAAAAACTCCTTTAAAAGTAGAATTAATCAAATGGAAAGGGAGGTGCAAAAGCCAGCTGAAGAAAATAATTCCTTCTAAATTTGAATATAGCAAATGGAATCTAGTGACTTCATAAGAAAATCAAGAAACAATATGATAAAAGTAAAAGAGTTAAAAAATAGAAAACAATGTGAAATATATCATTGGAAAAACAACTGAGGCGGGTCAGAGCCAAGGTGGCAAAGTAAAAATAGGACCTCCATGTGACTGTGGCTCCCACCACCTCTAATACATGTAAAGAGATTACTCTAAACACATTTTAGAGCTACAGAACCCACAAAGTGACAGAGAGAAACAAATCTCCCACTGAAGGCAGACTGGCAGGCCAACAGGAAGGGTCTTTTGTATCAGGCTGGGAGCCAAGCACAGTCCCATGTGAGTAGCATGATTCTGGCCCCAGGACAGTCCCAATCAGCAACAGCTGGAGCAGACTTTAGGAGACTGGATCACAAGCAGCTTTGGCAGTTTTCAGACTTTGTCAGCCATTAACGCCAAAAAGAAACAAAAGGTCAGTCTGGAACTCTGCTGGAACTGGGTGGAGGAGAGGCTGGTCAGCACCCTGCCCCCAGGGTGAGAAGAGGTGAAGGTGGGGCATAACTACAGCTGCTCTGTGGCTGCCTATGGAGCTCCTGGCCTGCAGATTTTGGGGCAACAAGCTACCATTCACAGGGTTATCACTCTTGCTTTAAACTGCTTACCTCTGGATCATGGTACTGGGTGGTGGTCTGTGGTGTGTTGGCCAGTGTGCCAGACCTTGTGGGGGCTGCAGTGTGGTTGCCCTTCTAATAGCCCTTGCAGCTGTAAAAACCACATTATTGGGACATAGATCTCCACAATCTAGAAACAGAGTTGTACTGTGACAAAGAGTTCAAAAGTAAAGCAATTGCCTGGCAATATGAGAAAGAAATAGAAGCACAAAGAGAGCATAGAATCCTTTTTTGGGGGGACAAAAAGAAAAAAAAAGCATGGAATGGCAAGAACAGAACGAATCAGAAATCATTCATCCAAAGCTTCCAAGAAAAATATGAATTGGGGCAGCTAGGTGGCTCAGTGAGTAGAGCGTTGGCCCTGGAGTCAGAAGTACCTGAATTCAGATCCGGCCTCAGATATTTAATGCACACACAAAGCAAAACCTAGATGTGTGACCTTGGGCAAGTTACTTAACCACAATTGCTCCCCACAAAGAAAAAAAAAAGAAAGAAAGAAAAAGAAAAATATGAACTGGTTAAGTGCCATGGAAGAGCTTAAGAAGAATTTTGAAAATCATGTAAAAGAAGTGGAGGGAAAATTGGTAAGAGAAATGAGAATGATGCAAGAAAAGTCATAAAGAGAGTCAACAACCTGACTGAAGAAAATAGCACTTTAAAAAATAGATTGACTCAAATGGCAAGAGGCCCAAAAGGCCAGTGAGGAGAAGAATGACTTAAAAAGCTGAATTTTTTAGAAGGAAAAAGAATTTCAAAAGCTCACTGAAGAGAACCATTCCTTCTGAATTCAATTGGAGCAAATTGAAGCTAATGACTTTATGAGAAATCAAGATACTCTTAATTAGATCCTAAAAATGAAAAAAAAAATAGAAGGCAATGTGAAATATCTCATGGGAAAAATCACTGACCTGGAAAATAGATCCAGGAGAGATAATGTTAAAATTATTGGACTACATGAAAGTCATGATCAAAGAAAGAACCTAGAAATCATCCTTCAAGAAATTCTCAAGGAAAATTGCCATGATGTTTTAGACCCAGAGGGCAAAATAGAGGTTGAAAGAATCCACCAATTGCCTCCTGAAAAGGATCCCCAAAAGAAAACTCCTGGGAATATTGTAGCCAGGTTCCAGAACTCCCAGATCAAGGAGAAAATACTACAAGCAGCCAGGAAGAAACAATTCCAATATTGTGGAAACACAATCAGAATAATCCAGGACCTGTCAGCTTCTACACTGAGGGATCAAAGGGCATGGAATATCATATTCCAGAGGGCAAAAGAGCTGGGATTGAAGCCAAGGGTCACCTACCCAGCAAAACTTAGTATCTTGATTCAGGGGAAAATCTGGTCATTCAGTGGAATAGAGGACTTTCAAGCATTCTTTTTTTTTTTTTTTTTGAGGGCAATTGGGGTTAAGTAACTTGCCCAAGGTCACACGGCCAAGCATTCTTGAGGAAAAAAAAACAGAGTTGAATAGAAAATCTGACATTCAGACACAAGAAGCAAGAGATTCTTGAGAAGGTAATCGGGGAAAAGAAATCAAAAGGAACTTATCAAAGTTGAACTATTTACATTCCTACGTGGAAAAACAATAACTGTGTCTGATGAAACCTTTCTTGTTATGAAAATAATTGAAGAAGGGTATATGGACATATAAATACATATGTGAATGAGTGTATATATGTTTACAGGTATACATGGATAGAGGGCATTTATATATGGAGAGAGATACATACATATATGTCTGTATAAGATGGTATATGTGTGTATGAATACATATATGAGTATGTGTGTATATATATGTACAAGTATGCTTAGACAGAAGGCACAGTATCAATTGAATAGGAAGGGATGATAGTTAAAAAAAATAAAAGTAAGAGGTGAGAGAGGAATATAATGAGAGAAGATAGGGAGAGAAAAAATAGGGTAAATTATCTCATATAAAAGAGGCAACTGAAAATTGTTACAGTGGAGGGGGAGAACAGGAAGGCAAAAGGGAATGGGCCAACCTTACTCTCATTCAATTTGGCTTGAGGAGGGAATAACATACACACTAAATTGGTTATTTTACCCTACATGAAAGTAGGGGTGAAGGGAATAAGAGTGGGGGATGATAGAAAGGAGGGAAGATTGTGGGGGAGGGTAATTAGAAGCACACACTTTTGAAAAGGAACATGGTCAAAGTAG
The DNA here is from genome assembly GCA_011680675.1 of Gymnobelideus leadbeateri. NCBI lineage: Eukaryota > Metazoa > Chordata > Mammalia > Diprotodontia > Petauridae > Gymnobelideus > Gymnobelideus leadbeateri. Next base: position 241,558 of record WOXC01007151.1, on the reverse strand, counting down.
AAAATAGATCAGGTGGGAGTGTGTGTTAGGATGGAGGGAAATACAATCAGTCTTTCACAATATATCCACTATAGAAATATTTTGTGTAACTACACATGTACAACCTATATATTAAATTCCTTCATCTTCTCAGTAAATGTGGGTGATGAGGAAAGAAGGGAAAGAATCTGGAATTCAAGTTTTTAAAATCAAATGTGTAAATAAAATTATTATTATTATTTTTTTACATGCAACCAGGAAATAAGATATACAGGCACTGGAGTCCAGAGATCTATCTCGTCCTACCAAAAAGTCAGAGAGGTGATGAGGGAGGATATAGGAGGGAACAGATTGGCGGAGGAGGTATTCTGTGAGATTGATGTTTTGGGGTGGTGGCTAGGGGAAAGATGGGGAGAAAATTTGTAATTCAAAACCTTGTGGAAATGAATGCTGTAAAAAAAAAATAAAAGAATATGCCTATCCCCTCCTGAAATAAATAACAAAATGAATACTCTCAGTGATATTATAGCTAAATTCCAGAGCAACCAAGTCAAGGAGAAAAAACTGCAAGAAACAGTTCAAGCATGTTGGAGCCACAGTCAGGGTAACAAATGACTTAGCATATTCTACATTAAAGAACTGGAGTGGGGCAGAGAGGTGGAACCAGCTCAGGAGTCAGGAAGACCTGATTTCAAATCTGGTCTCAGAGACTTAACACTTACTAGCCATGTGACCTTGGGCTTAAGTCACTTAACCCCAATTGATGTGCCTTTCACCCCTCCAAAAAGTAAAAGGAAAAAAAAGAAAAGAAGAATACTTGGGGGGCGGCTAGGTGGCGCATTGAGTAGAGCTCTGGCCCTGGAGTCAGAAGGACCTGAGTTCGGATCTGGCCTCAGACATTTAACACACACACAAACAAAAAAACCTAGCCGAGTAACCTTGGGCAAGTTACTTAACCCCAATTACCCTCCAAAAACCAAAAAAAAAAAAAAAAAAAAAACAAACACAAAAAACAAACAAAAAAAAAAACAGCAAAGTACTTGGAGGCCTTGGCATATGATACTACGGATGGCAAATTCTTTATGATTGCCACCCAGTATCACCTATCTGGCAAAACTCAGGAGAAAAAATGGACATTCAATGAAAAGACATTCAAGCATTCTTTTTTTTTTTTTTTGGAGGGCAATTGGGGTTAAGTAACTTGCCCAAGGTCACACCGCTAGGTTTTTGTTTGTGTGTGAATCAAGTGTCTGAGGCCAGATCCGAACTCAGGTCCTTCTGACTCCAGGGCCGACGCTCTACTCACTGCGGCACCTAGCTGCCCCACTTTCAAGCATTCTTGATGAAAAGACCTGAGCTGAATAGAAAATTTGACCTTGAAATGCAACACTCAAGAGAAGCATATAAAGGTAAACAGGAAAGAGAAATCATAAGAAACTTAATAAGGGAAGTATGTTTACATTCCTATATGGGAAAATTATTTGTATAACCCATAAGACCTTTCTCAATTTTAGGGCAGTTAGAAGGATTATATATAGACATAGGGTACAGATTTGCATTCAACATGAAAGGATGATATCTAAAAAAAAATTAAAATAAAATTAAGGAATTAGAGGAATGTACTGGAAGAAAGGGAAAGAGGGGGTTAATGGGTTAAATTATCTAACATAAAAGAGGCAAAAAAAAGTTTTTACAGTGGAGAGAAAGAAGGGAGAGGTAAATGGGAATTCTCAGAAATGCAATAATCCAAGATAATTCTGAAGGACTTTTGATGAAATAGTCTATCCATCCCCAGATAAAGAACTTGCGGTGATTGAAGCATACATATTTACTATCTTTATTTTTCTTGAGTTTCTTTTGTTTTCTTTCACAACATGAGTAATATGGAAAAGGTTTGCATTACTATACATGTATAACCTGTATAGAATTGCTTGCCATCTCAGTGAGGGGATGTAGAGAGGAAGGAAGAGAGAATTTGGAACTCAAAGTTTTAAAAATGAATGTTATAAATAGTTTTTTTTAAGTGTAACTGGGAAAATAATATTCTTATCAATATTTAAAAAGAAAATAAAAAATGAATGGCCATGGGAATATTAAAATACACACACGCAATTGATCCTTCAGTCATTGTTATCATCCTTTACCTCTTTCCACTTCTGAGGTTAAAGTTGTTGAAAAGATCATTTACAATAGGCACCTCTACTTTCTCTTTTTAACTCTTGACAAAACATATATTCTGATCATATTGCTCTCTGAAAAGTTACTAAAGATCTCTTACTTATCAAAACTCATCCTCACCTTTTAATCAATCCTCATTGTTCTTGACTTCTTTGACATTTTTGATTGCTCTCTCTTCTGTGATACTTTATTCCCTCTAATGTTTCAGGACACCACCATTTGGTTTCCCTCCTAACTATTTGACCCCTTCTTCTCTGTCTCCTTTGCTGGGTAATTATCCAGATCTCACCCTCTAACTCTAGAAAACCTTTAGTGTTCTGCCCTGGATCTAATTCTTGTCTCCCTCCATACTATTTCATCTGATTATCTTCTCATGTCCCAAAGCTTTATTTGTAATCTCTTCTGATTATTATTAGATCTACCTATTCAGCCTCATTCTGCTCACCTTCAATATTATATCTCCAACTACCTTTCAGAAATCTTAAATTGGCTATCTACTACTTATCTTAAACTCAATATAGACAAAGATGACCTCATTATCTTTTCCCCTAAACCCTTACCCCCATTATATCCCCTATTGCTATAGGGGACAACATCACCTTCACAGTACCTCAAAATCTATGTTATTCTTGACTCCTAAACATTTCTCCACTCCTCCTATCTAATCTGTTGTCAAGCTCTGCCAATTTTTCCTTTGCAATGTATCTCTAATACACCATCTTCTTTTCTCAGTGACATATAGGAGTTCTGCATCACCTCCAGTATCAAATATAAAACCCTTGGTCTTCCATTCAAAGCCCTTCATAACCTGGGCCCTTCTTACTTTTAACTATCTTACACATCACTTCCCTCCGCATACTCTGTGAAACAGTTACACTCACCTCTTTACTCTTCTTGCATATGACACTATCTTCTGACTCTTCCTTTTCTCCTACTCTCTGCCCCCCAAGCCTGGACTTTTCTCCCTCCTGCCATCTTTATCTTTCTTCAAACCCCAATTCAAAATCAGCTTTTGGCCATAGGTTTTCCTGGTCCTCTTTCATGTTTGTGGCTCTTCTCCTGAGAATGCCTCCAGTTTACATATGTTTTGCAGCTGCATAGTTGCTCCCTGGTTCTCTTCCTTATTAGGCTGTCGTTTCTATTAAAACAGTGACATATTTCCCCTAGTGTTTGTATCACCAGTGTTTATTGGGGACCTGGAAAATATTAGGCACTAAGTAAATTCTTCCCTAATTTTCCTACTATGATGCAGGATACCTCTATCCTTCTAGCTATGCAATTTGGAAATCTCAGTCATCTTTGTATAAATGTCTTACATCAATGAAATGTCAGGGGGAGTATTGGGAAACATAAGAATATCTATCATCAAAATAAAAGTTTACTGAGTTATGAAAACTTTCTCAGTCATACATTCTAGAGGGGGAAAACAGCTGCAAATATTGAAAGAGCTTAGCACCCTGACTTACCATAGTGCTTTAGAAAGATTCAAGATACTCTTGTATTTGAATATCTGTGAGGCTTTGCTGCTGTATTCCCCCATCAGTAGGAATACATCAAGCTAAGAGCTACAAAGCCTAACTTTCCCACTCTCTACCTACCTCTCCATACCTCTCAGGTTGTGTCATCCCTTGTAAATAGTACAACAAACACATAGCAGAAAGAATTCTGGTTCTAAGATTCCTTTTATCACAAACATGAAATGTATGACAGGCTCAAATCAAGTCGATGAATGTGGAGGTTGGAGTATATTATATGCTGCAAAATCAGATTTGGGAATGATTGTGACCCCCATGTCTTAGGCTCTTCCAGCAAAGGATATGTGAAGATGCTCCTCCTACAGGGTTGCTTACCTCTCAGAGTCATTGTCCCCACTCCTGATCCCTGAGAACTTGATAGTGTGAGACCACTTGAATCCTCAGTAATTCCCCCTGCACCCACATGGTTCATAGAGGGAAACATAAAAGAAGAAATAAAAATTAGGGTATTTGCATGTTGAAGGAAACAAAGAGAGATCTTTCATGAGAGGTATTAGTGGAGGGAGAAATTCACCAATAAGTACATTTTCCTGGGGGAATTAAATGGCTTTAATCACAAGAGGAATAACTGATTTTTATATTGTCCTTTACTTCTATCTTTGAACAGATTTTGTCATTGACAATAAGGATGGAGGGAAGGTATAGGTACTTGTACTTTTTAACGTCAGGGATTTTTTGGTATATGACTGCCTACATCAGTACTCCCCAAAAGGTTAAAATCTTCACAAATTAAACCAATGGTCATTCTACCTTCTCACCCCCATCATTACTCTTGAGTGCATCTGAATGGACTTATTCAAATCTTGTCAGGTGATTTCTTCCAGATCAAAGGATGTCCCTGCTCTGCTACAGCACCCCAGGGGAAGCAAGGTAAAATATCAAAATGTCTCTATGATGCAATCATTCATGAAAAATTCCTTTTCAGTCAATTTTGATCTGCAAAGTATAGCATTAATTACCAAGGGTGATATGTACAAAGGGCATCAGCATGCTAGGCTGATGTAAATTTCCCCCATGTCAGAGGAAACCTTCCTCCTTGTAGCATCTCCTAACATTCCAGGATGGCAGATAATTTAAGAGCCTTGGGGGAAAAATATGTTAAGTATGTGTTAACGTTCTGCAACTGGTTTTAGACTGCTAAATATGTAATGGAAATCACTTTCTTTAACTGGATTCAGTTGCAGAATGGAATAGAAGGAATGGTCAAAACATCTTCTTTAGCTTTTATTCTCTCTTTTGATGGATCTCTGCTCTTAGTTTGACTGTTTGATGATGATTATATAAGAGGACTCTTTCCCTCTGAGGACAATAAGTGGATTCATAAATGAGTGTCTTGGTCCTTGGACAACATTAATTTTTTTAGATGAAAGACATTAATTTGGAAATTCTGGTATTGTTGAAAAGTCAAGGAAGTGAACTTTCAGGAGCTCAAGAATGTAGCATTCTGGGAACTATTGAGTTGGAACTTATGCTGATTTTTTAGTTAGCTCAGCATTGATGCCTTGAGGAGAATAGCATAGGCTTTGGGATGTACCTTCAGGACTCTGCCCATGGATAACTAAGAAAACAATTCTAATAATAGAGATGTCACAAAAGAATATTAATTTGATGCACCAATGTCTTACACCATCTGTGTTGTCTGAGTCCATTTTCCCTAGAGACCAAAGTGTTGTTCTATCAAGTCATGTTGGACTGTTCATGATGCCATTTGGGATTTTTTTGGCAAAGATACTAGAATCATTTCCCATTTCCTTCTCCCACTCATTTTACAGAAGAGGAAACTGAGGGGGAAAAATGTTAAGAGACTTTCTCAGGGTCATGTGTCTAGTAGTTTGAATTCTAGTATCTGTGACTCTAAGACTAGCTCTCTATCCACAGTGCCACTTATACAAATGTAGAAAAAGAAACACTGTGTCCTGGATATATTGGGGGTAAATGGTTGTACTTTACTATTCCTATATCTTTGAAATAGATATCCCTGTGAAAGCTAACTGAGATTCTGTGACTAAATGGAACTAGGGCATGAGTTAATTTTGGTTAACAGTAAGGAGAAATAACCATTGAGATAGTGGATGATTGAGCTGGTGTTAGTAGAAAATTGAGTCTCTGTCCCCTCAATGCACTCCTAAAACCCCCAAGGTGGATAAAGACCAGCCTGAATATGGGATAATGGGCCAGAGAACACGCTATACATATAATTAAGGCCAGCCATTTGCCTCATACACCCTGGAACCTACTGAATGTAGGAGGTGCAGCTGTGTGAACAATATGACAATATAGGAATATAAAATATTGAGTATTAACTGTAGTGCATGATGAAAAATAGCAACTGCATAAGTTACAAACTGCTATGCATGTTTTGGAAAAAACACAGCAATGCTGATGGGGGTTATATGTAGGAAGTAGCACTGAAATGATATTGGAAAACATGAGAGGCAGAATTTCAATAGGCAGAGATGAAATAGGATTATATAAGGAAAGCACTGCAGTTTCCATTCCCTTGCAAAGTGTCTTAAAGTAGAGGATGTTTAATAGATGCTGACTGATTCAGTTAATGATTGATTGGAAACAGCTCTGGAGAGCAAGAAGAGGGTAGTAGCTTAAGATAAATTTGGAAAGGTAGGAAAGTGTGATTTTGCAGATTGGACTTCCATACTTTTTATATTTTTTTACCTTTTCTCTAGATTTAAAAAAAAATCACAATCTAGCAAATACCTAATACAATGAAAATTTTATAAACAATTGACTAGAATAAAAGAATTTTACATGAAGTCAGGAATTTCTAGTCATCAGGGTGGCACTGTGGACAGGCTATTGGCCCTAGAGTCAGGTAGATCTGAGTTCCTATCCACTTTGATGCTTGCTAACTGTGTGACCCTGGACAAGTCACTTAACCCCTGTCTGCTTTGATTTTCTCAACTGTAAAGTGGAGCTAATTGTAGCTACCTCCTGAGGCTGTTGTGAGAATTAAATGAGATACTATTTGTAAAGCACTTAGCACAGTGTCTGGCACAGAATAGACATTTGATATGTGCTGGTTCCCATCCCTCATAATGAATACAGCCTATTTTTCTTCTTACACAAACCATCAAACATGTGGTCCAACGTAGCACAGGTGGTAGTTTTATAGACTATAGAGGAAGCCTTACTTTGAATAGTCAATAGTTAATAAACATTTTAAAGCTCTTAATATGTACCAAGCACTATGCTAAATGGTAAAGGAACAAACATTTAAAAAGAAAGACAGCCACTGTCCTCAGGGAGCTCATCACCGAATGGGGGAGATTATGCAGAAAAGGTAACTAGGGGTTGAAGGGTAGAATGCTGAAGAGGCTAGAGCACCCAGGCCATGGGGCATGATGGTGAAGCCAGTGAAGTTCTAAAACAATATAGCTGTGTGAGAAATGAGAATTTCTGAGTTGAGCCACTTCCTTCAGTGTTAAGTCTGAAGCTCATGGATGATGGGGTTTAGGCTCTAGGAACCCCCTTGATTCTTCCCACTTAATGCAGCATTTTCCTGAGGCCAGAAGCCTTTCATTAATGCTATGCCCAAATCTTTGTTATTCTTAACTTAGCCTAGCTCTCCATTGTCCACATGTTTCCCACCTTTGATCCTATCAAAATATTCATATCCATATCTGTTACCCTTAAACTAGCCTAGCCCTCCATTGTCTGTCATCTCCAGGTAGCCTTCAGCTATTTCCCACCCTTTATACCATTCCTGGAGTCTAACCTCAGTTCCACAAGAACCTCTTTTTACTCCTCCTCAAAACCCACCCCAAACCTTTCCTCTAGCACACCCCTGGATCCCTCCCATAGTCTCTCTGTATATAAGATCCATCTTGCCTTCATGAAGGTGCTGAGGTTAATCTAGCACAGATTCACTCTTTGTCAAATTATTCTGGCCCACTTGTCCAATACAAGCATCACAAATACTTATGCTCCTTAAGAGTATACCCACTATGGTGAATTTTATAAACTTTGTTCTTCTTTGGCTGAGAAAAAGATTGAACCCAATTCATTCAGCAGGGCCCAGCATGTTGGTATTTTGGGGCCTCAATCACCCCTAAACCCCCAAACCTCAATGATGAACACTCCAAAGGGTGAGGGATTGGGAGGACCAAGGGTGCTGATGGGCTCTTATAAAGTGATGAGATTTTCCCATTGATGAGATTGTTAGTAAATAGTGAAAAAGTCAAAGAAATTCCAAAGTGTAGCTGGGTGAAATTGGGAGGATGAATGAATTATTTCTAAATCCTAATACTCCACTCTTAATAAATGCTAGCTTGATCAAGAAAAAAAAAAAGTCCCTTATTTTCTTTGAGCCTCAGCTCCCTTACCAGTGAAATGGACATATTATTATTATTGTTGTTATTTTGCAGTACCTACCTTGTGGAGTGAATGTAATAATTAATGTCAAAGTGTACTTTTTTCCTAAGGTTTTGTGAACATTAAAATTCTATGCAGGTGTCAGCTACGAATACTACTTGGTAATCATTAATAATGCATATTAAGTTTTATTATTGGTTTTGTACAGAAAGGGATGTTGGTGAGACCTGCACATAAGACAAATTAGCTTTGCAGCAATATGAGAAATAGCTAGAAGGAAGAGCCAGTGGAGGAAAAGAGGAAATATGAGCCAGTCCAGACAGTGCTAACAAGAGCCTCCATTAGGGTGGCATCCATAAGAATGCTAAGATTTTAATCAGTGTGTGACTATTAAGTGACAGTGATATAATACAGTGCTAAATAGGAACCTTGAAACACCCTTTCTAAAGGAATAGCAAGAATTTGGCCAGAAAACCAAGAGAACTTCCCTCCCTCCAACATCCTGCTTCTCTCACACACATAGGCCATACTGAATGCAAAAAGAAAGGTGAATGAGATCACTATTAAATAAAGGGTAACTGAGAAGCTAATGGGAGACATCTCAAAAGCAGTTCCAGGTCTTGTGTGGCCTTCCTCAGTCACTTCCTTAAAGGGAAACTGATGGGCTAACTTTAATTTTAGTACATTTTGGGGACATTGGGGACAACTTCCCTGCTCTTGGAATAGGCTTATCCAAGAGTCCCTGAAAAGTTCACCTGTGGAATCTGGCTGCAAATATGATCCTTAAGAGATATTGTAGGTGTGGGGATGATTTTTTTTTGTTAATTTTTGTGAAGACAACTGCAAAACATTTTTTTTTACTTCAGTGTTATGCACGAATTTTCTCCTTGGATAATAAGCAAAATCCTGATAATAAATAAATTAATCAATGAAGCAACATTTTTTAATCTTTACGATACAACACATGCTGTTTTAGGTCATGGGCATATAAAGACAGAAATTAAACATAATTTCAGGCATGATTATGAAACCTAAGCTTGCAATTTGAGAGGCAGAGACAAATTTTATAAAGTAAAATGTACTTTTGTGTTTACTTTGTAATTCATAATGTGAAAATTCAAATACTTAAGAAAAATTGAGTATTGACAAATTGACCACAAATATGGCAGTTTCTGCATCTAGATGGGCAGTAGATAGAGTATTGTCCCTGAAGTTATGAAGACTCATCTTCCACAGTTCAGATCTGGCCTCAGGCCAATTATTAACTGTGTGATCTTGGGCAAATCACTTAACCCGTTTTTGTTCTAGTTCCTCATCTGCAAAATGAGGAGGAAAAGGAAATAGCAAACTAGCATCTTTGCCAGAAAAACCCCATATGGTGTCACAGAGAGTTGACAGGGCTGAAAGACTAAAAAGCAAAAACAACAAAATGGCAGATTCTCTGATGCTGAACTAGTGATGGTATTTACTTTGTCTACTTTTCACAATTTTGTAGCTTTAGAAGCCACTTTGGCTAACCTCTCTCTCTCTCTCTCTCTCTCTCTCTCTCTCTCTCTCTCTCTCTCTCTCTCTCTCTCTCCTCAGTGATTTTAGGGAAAAGACCTTAGACTTCTACAAGTATCTGGCAACCAACATAGGAATAGGAAAAGAAAAAAAATACCATGGAAAATAAATGTAATGTAGTTTTAATAACAATGACTAAGTTTAATCTCAGAGAAGAGACAACAAAATACAGTGTCCTTGCTCCCTTTTCCTTGGCTAAATAAAGGGCTCTGGCTAAGAAACTCTACCTATACTCTAAGATGCCATCACTGTGACAATTTGTTTGGTTCAAATACTTTACTTTGTTAGAAGTAGAAGCTCACTAGAGGAGAATAGAGAGTGATACCTATCCAGAAATGCATGTATTTAAAAAGAAACAAAAGCTAGGAATAATTTAAAATACTATTTTTATTGTTATTGTTATTAATATTTTAAAGAAAACATTTTTGGAAAGGAAGTCTCTGCCCTTGAAGATTGTATGATTATTTCTATGTAAATGTAAAAGCTGGCACATTTGGCCTTAAATATCAGTCATTCCATTCACATGAATAATTTTTTTTAAAACAATAAGTCTATTTCAAGAGATGAAACAAAATCAGCCATTCTCATGGCTCTTTGAAAATTAGGGAAAATATAAAAGATCTAATTGTGTGCCATTTGGGGGTAGGAGTTGTGAGACTTGCTGCATATTATCTATGAGGCATTCAGAAGCAACTTTTATTTGTATTTTACTGGGGAGAATAAATTTCTTTGAATCTGTCTTGAATCCTTGAAAAGTGAAAAGAAAGAATGATTATCATCATAATTTTTTAACAATATAGTCTTCGCATTCAGTGAGGCCAATACAAGGAAATTTCAATTTTCTCAGAACTGATTTTATTTTTGTAACTACCTAAGCACAAAGATTTGCTCTTTCCTCTATCAGCTTGGCAAATTGTTTTGGAAAGAGATCCAGAGGAGTAATCAGTAGACTAAAGCTCTAGACACACATTTGTTACTAATTAGTTGTTCAACCTTTGATGAACCATTTTCTTCTTTTTTAACATTTTAATTTTTTTTATTTTATTTTTCAACATTCATTTCCACAAGATTGTCCCCCGATCTCTCCCCTATCCTACACACCCAGATAGCAAGCATACTGATCCCCCTTCCTCCAGACTTCCCTCTCTTCTAGCCTCTATTCTCCCCTTCCCCCCTTTCCCCTACTTTTTTTGTGGGGCAAGATTTCTTTCTATACCTCATTGCCTGTATATCTATATTTGCATATCTATATTTTTCCATTTATATGTAGAAATTTTCTTATTATTTGTTTTTAAAACTTTGAGTTAAAGATTCTCTCACTTCTTCCTTCCTCCCTCATCCCCATTGAGAAGACAAGCAATTTAATATAGATTATACATATGTTGTTATGCAAAATATTTCCTCAGTAGTCATATTATGAAAGACTATATTTCCCTCCCTCCATTTATTCTATTTTCACCTTTGTCCCTGTCCCTTTTCAAAAGTGTTTGCTTCTGACTAACCTCACCCCCAATCAGCCCTTCCTTCTATCATCTCCCCCTCTTATACTCTTCCGCCCTATTTTCCTGAAAGGGAAGATACCCATTTGAGTGTTTATATTATTCCTTCCTTAAACCAAATCCCATTTCACTAGGCTGATTCATTCCTTTTCGCCTCCCTGCTCTTTTGTAGCAGTGTTTTCTTGCCTTTTATGTGAGATAATTTACTCTATACTATTCCCATCTTTATCCATCCCCCAATATATTCCTCTCTCACCTCTTAATTTTTAAATATAATCCCTTCATATTCAACTCATCCTGTGTCCTCTAAGTATACATATACATATACGCACATATACATAAACACACATGCATGCATAAACACATACATATTCATACATATGTGTGTATGTCTATGCATAATTAGTGTGTGTGTGTGTGTGTGTTTTCCATTCAACTATACTAATGCTGGAAAATGTCTCCTGGGTTAAAAATATCATCTTTCCATGTGGGAATGTAAACAGATAAGCTTTAATTAGTTCATTATAATTTATCTTTCCTGTTTACCTATTTATGTTTCTATTACTTCTTGTATTTGAAAGTCAAATTTTACATTCATCTCGGTCTTTACATCAAAAATGCTTCCACATCCTCTATTTCATTGAATGTCTAAATTTTCTCCTGAAGTATTATACTCAGCTTTGCTGGGAAGGTGATTCTTGGTTTTAATTTTTGGATATAATCAGGTTTTAATGCTGATTGTGTTTCCACGATATTGTTTCTTCTGTACAGCTTGTAATATTTTCTTTTTCTTTTTTTCTTTTTTTTTTTTTTTGGTGGGCAACTGGGGTTAAGTAACTTGCCCAAGGTAACACGGCTAGGTTTTTGTTTGTGTGTGTTAAGTGTCTGAGGCTGCATCCGAACTCAGGTCCTTCTGACTCCAGGGCTGGTGCTCTACTCACTGTGCAACCTAGCTGCCCCATGCTTGTAATATTTTCTCCTTAAACTGAGAACTCTGGAATTTGCCTATAATTTTTCTAGGAGTTTTCTTTTGGGGATCTTTTTCAAGAGATGGATTCTTTGAATTTCTATTTTACCCTCTCATTCTAGAATGTCAGAAGAGTTTCACTGACATATATATATATATATATATATTTAATTTATAATTTATTTTTAGTTTACTACATTCATGTAAACAAGATTTTGATTTATAAATTTTCTCCCCATCTCTCCCCTAGTCTCCACCCCAAAGTTGCAAACATACTGAATACCCCTTCCCCCAATTTGCTCTCTCTTATATCCCCCTACCACCTCCCCCTTACTTTCTTGTCCAGCAAGATGGATTTCTATAACCCAGTGACTGTATATCTTATGTCCCAGTTGCATGTAAAAAACCAATATTTTAACATTTGTATTTAAAACTGTTTCAGATTCTTTCCCTTCTCCCCTCCTCACCCACTCCCACTGGGAAAATAACAAATTCAATACAGGTTATACATGTGTAGTTATGCAAAACATTCCCATAGTAGATATATTGTTAATGATTAAATATATGTCCCTCCATCCTATCTCCCCGCCCACTTATTCTATTTTTTCCTTTGACCCTGTCCCTTGTCAAAAGTGCATGCTTCTAACTACCCTCTTCCCCAAACTGCCTTCCCTTCTATTAACCCCTTCCTTTCCCTTTCCTCCCTGATGATACACAATTGAGTGTGTATGTTATTCCTTCCTTAAACCAAATCCTATGAGAATAAAGTTGAGTCATTCCCTTTCACATTCCTACCCTTTCCTTCCATTGTAACAGCCTTCTCCTGCCTCCTTTATGTGACATCATCCACCCTATTCTATCTCTCCCCCTCCTTCTATCAATATTTTCTTCTCACATCACTTAATTTTATTTTTTAGATATTATCCTTTCATATTCAAACCACCCTGTGCCCTCTATCTATATATACATGTACACACATATACATATAGTCGCATTAACCCACCTATACATACATATATTTGTGTACACATATACATATACATAGATACATGCACACATACAGATACACACATATATATGCATATATATTTGCTTCATCTATCCTTGTACTCAGAAAAGTGTCATGAGTTACAAATATTGTCTTTCCACGTAGGAGTGCAAATAGTTCAACTTTAATAAATTCCTTATGATTTTCTCTATCCTGTTTAACTTTTCATGCTTCTCCTGCTTCCTGTATTTGAAAGCCAAATTTTCTGTTCATCTAGGGTGTTTTCATCAAGAAAGCTTGAAAGTCCTATATTTCATTAAATGTCTAAATTTCCCCCTGATATGTTATACTCAGTATTGCTGGTCAGGTGATTTTTGGTTTTAATCCTAGCTCCTTTGACTTCTGGAATATTATATTCCAAACCCTTTAGTCCCTTAATGTAGAGGTGTCTACGTCTTGTGTTATCCTGATTGTGATTCCACGAAATTCAAATTGTTTTTTCTTGACTGCTTGTGATATTTTCTCCTTGATCTTGGAACTCTGGGATTTAGCTATAATATTCCTAGGACTTGTCTTTGGGGATCTTTTTCAAGAAGTAATCAGTGAATTCTTTCTATTTTTATTTTGCTCTCTGCCTCTAGAACATCATGTCAATTTTCATTGATAATTTCTTGAAAGATGATATCTAGGCTCTTTTTTTTTTATTATAGCTTTCAGGTAGTCCAATATTTTTGTTTAGTTATCTCTCCTGGAAATATTTTCCAGGTCAGTTGTTTTAACAATGAGATATTTCACATTGCCTTATTTTTTTTTCATCCCTTTGAATCTGTTTTAGAGTATCTTGATTTCTCATAAAGTCATTAGGTTCTATTTATTCCATTCCAATTCTGAAGGAATTATTTTCTCTAGTGAGCTTTTGGCCTTCCTGTTCAATTTGAATACTTCTGCTTTTTAAGGCATTTTTTCTCCTCCCTGGCTTTTTGGACCTTTTGGCTATATGACTCAAACTATTTTTTAAGATGTTATTTTCTTCGGTATTTTTTTGGGTCTCCTTTAGTAAGTTGTTGACTCATTTTTCATGATTTTCTTGCATCACCCCCATTTTTCTTCCCATTTTTTCCTCTACTTATCTTACTTGATTTTCAAAATTGTTCTTGTGCTACCCCATGGCTTGCAACCAATTCATTTTTTATTTCTTAAAGCTTTTTGATGCAGGAGTTTGGACTTTGCTTTTTCCTCCGGTTCTTTGTTTTGATCTTCTTTGTTCACCAAAAAATGATTCTATAGTCTGATTTCTCTTCCTCTATTTGCTCATTTTTCCACCCAATTACTTGACTTTTGAGCTCTTTGATATGGTAAAACTGTGCTTCTGGAGCAGAGTGCTGAATCCCAAAATTCTGTGGGTTTGCATAACTGTTGTCCGAGCTACTTCTAGGGGCCTGCCTCAGAAGTGTGAGGAGGATTTCCTCTCCACAGATAGCAAAAAAATTTGTCATGCCAGCTCACCTCCTCACCCAAGGACCACCACCCAGAAATGCAACCCAGATCTAAGCAGGACAAAGCAAGAGAATCCTGCTTCAGTGCCAGTAAAGAGATTCTTTCAATTGCCCTCTGTTCAGTCACTTGGTCCCCCACCATCTGTGGACCTTACACTCTGAAAGCTACCACCCCATTGACACATCTGCTGCTGTCTTCACCACCCCAGGGACAGGGGTTGACCTTCACTCTTCCCTTACCCAGGTCTGAAAGAGATTCCTTACTGAGCTTTTACTGTCCCTTCAATGTTGGTGGGTTGAGAAGTCTGGAAACCACCACAACTGCCAGTCATTCAGTCCCCTGAGGCCTGCTCTAGTTGATCTGGGTACTTGGTCTGTGCTGGTGTGGTCCATGCAGGACTGTGCTCTGCTCTTAGCCCAGTCTGACAGACACTTCCTTTCAACTTGCCAGACTGACTTCAGCTGAAGATGCATTTTGCTCTGTCATTTTGTGGGTTCTGTAACTCTAAAATTTATTTAGTCATTTTTACAGTTATTGTAGGTGGTTGGAGAACAAAATCAAGCAAGTTCCTGCTTTTTCTCTGCTGTCTTGGCTCCACCACTATTTTCTTTTTTCTTAAGCAAATTTTTTTTTCATTTATAAAATTGAGAAACAGGTGTCCTAAATTGTCCTTTCCAGTTTTTTTTTTTTTAAGCAATTGGGGTTAAGTAACTTGCACAAGGTTACACGGCTAGTCATTATTTATGTGTGGGTGCTCATTTTCTGAGGCCGGATTTGATCTCGGGTCATCCCAACTCCGAGGCCGGCGCTCTTACTCACTGCACCGCCTCGCTGCCTAGCTGCCCCTTTTAGGGCAATTGGGGTTAAGTAACTTGCCCAAGGTCACACGGCTAGGTTTTTGTTTGTGTGGGTTAAGTGTCTGAGGCCGGATCCAAACTCAGGTCCTTCTGACTCCAGGGCCGGCGCTCTACTCACTGCGCCACCTAGCCACCCCTCCTTTCCAGTTTTTATACCTGGAATTCCAGTACATCTTTAGCAATATGCCTAGCAAAGATGAGGAATTCTTTGCCACATATACCAAAATTATAATGATTTGAAACCTTTCATTTGTGGAAATCCTGTATGTTGCCAGGTTGTAACTAACAAATCACAGACTCACAAATATTTATTTTGAAAAATATGAATTTAATAAATGCATGGAATTTTTATAAATCGAATACTTATCATGTTGAGGATTTTGTTGTCTTTTAGATAAATACTTTCATTTCTTAAATCATAAGCAAAATGTCATTTTCCAATATATTTAAAGACTTGGTGAGCCTCTTCCTAAGGTGTATGTATCGTATAGGTCTCTTTTAGTTCCCATTTTCATTTCATGTATACCCATTCTCCAACCATTTCCTGTTAATTTGCTAAAGGGTGATGAAAAGTTTTTAATTAGCTTCTGAACCTGAGCTGACTGTATACCCAAATGGTTTGAACAGATAATCTCTCTCTCTTTACTGGTTGCTTTCAAATAAAGAAGGAAAATACTCTAGATTTTCTCTTAGGAAGAGCTACTAAGTGATATTAATTAGTTGTGTCTGGGAAGATGTTTCCTAGTTAATGTGTAGTTGGGGGAGTGCACTAGATGGGGGCTTATTAGTAATATGAGCATAGATTATTTACCTTTGAAAGTTACCCCTAGAAAAATGAGTGAAGAAATTAACCAGTTTTGAGGTACTTGGAAAAAAATGGATTGAGATTGGGTGAAAATGAGCCCAGAGTTGGTGGTATATACAAATCTGAATTATCATATAACTTATTTTGATAGTGACATAACTTTATCGAATTCTAATAATAGCACTTAGTAATTGGTCAAGCTTCTGTTGGGGAAACAGAAGTTATAAACTCTTATCTCCTTTTACTGCTTTAACAGGAAGGGGTTGGCTGAAACAGGAAGCTAATGCTGTGTGTATATAAGGAAAAGCCCCAGGAAGGGACATTCAGAATTTCTTGGAATCAGCATCTGGAAGCAGAGTAGCTAAAGAAAAGAAATGAGAATCAAGAACTGAGTCTGAATTTCCTGAGAATTTGTGGTAGTGGAGATTCTTCTGAAGAGGAGCCCAGGAGAATGAAGAAGAGCCCAGGAGCTCCCCCCACCAAGGCTAGATAATGTGATTCTGATTTTTTTGGATGCACTGCAGAAGACTAAGGAAGCATTACCAGGATGCTAAGACTTTTTCTGTTTCTGGCTTGGTTGAGCCTTGAATTCATAGGGACAGAAATTGTGAAGGATTTGAGATGGACTGGACCCTGTGAACTTCAGTGTGGTGCAGGACTTACACAGAGAACTGGACAAGGAACTGGGAGATGGCTGCCTTTGAATCCAGATGACTATTTGGTGGATTCAGGGAGGAGTTGCCTGTTTTGAGTCAAGATGAAAAGACTTCTTCTTGGGTACTGAGTACTGAAGAAATAGTACTTTACTAGTGACCTAGGGGTAGAGGGTCTGTGTATTTTCTAATGATTGTACTTAATCATTAATGATACTTAGTAATTGATTGCTGAATAAGTGACTGATTGAATTAACTTAATGTTCCCCATGAGTGGAAGACTTTGACTATTTTACTTTGAGATGATTGGTCTTTGTTCAAAACTTTGTGGGCACTATGTTGGAAACTATGTGGCCATTTTAATGATAAGCTGTTGTGAATACTATATTTTGATTTTCTGTGTTAAGTTATAATGCGAATGCTGTACCTTGATTTTCTGTGATTATTTTGCTTTGATTTGTTATATAATAAATAGGGTGTTCAGTATACTGTGTAATTAGAACCTTAAAAGTTGTTCACAGTAGCATTCTTCTTGAAAGCTGCTCATGCATGGCATTACATTAGTAACCCTTACTCTCAGCAAAGTGTGTTGCACAAAGTAAGAGCTTAATAAGTCTTCACTTGATGGATATGGAAAGAAATTCTCTCATGTAGAACTGCTCAAAATGGAATGGCCTACCTTGAGAAGTAGAGGGTTCCCAATCACTGGAAACAGTCATGCAAATGATGGGTGTCTACTCATAAGGTTTATTGAAATGGAGAGAGATGTTCATTCCAACATCCTGTAAGCCAGCAATTATGAAATGTCCACTATGGACCAGCCCCTTTCTTAAGTCCTGGGGATACAAAGCCTGAAGTGAACTAACCTCACTCATAAAGAAGATCAGATTTCACAAGGGGGTGAAAATGTTCATTACATTAATATTTCGAGTATATACAAAATGAATACAAATTAATGTATGAGTTGGGCAGTTGGCACTGAAGGTACTTGCAGCTCTAAATTTCTATGCCTCTGTGAAGGCTTAGAGAGGCTGATTTCAATTTGAGATGAAATTTGACAATCTATCAATTATAGATGAAATAGGGAGTTCTCCAATTCTATAATCACTCAAAGAAAAATTGGAGGACTACTTTAAAGCTCTTCCACTGAAAGAATTCTTTCAGGAAGATATGGAATTAGATGGCCTCAGGCATCCCTTCTATATTCAATGATCTTCTATTTCCATACTTTTTCTATTCCTCCAAGCTTCTTTCCTCTCCAAAATCCTTTCCATCTATTCTCTGTTTCTTTATTCACCCTAGTTCTTTTTTCCCCTTTTTTTAAATGGTTAAAGTTGAGGCAGAGTCAAGATGGCTAGTAAAAGTAGGAAGTTACTTTAATTCAGACGCCAACTAACTCCAATATCTATAAAAAGATGACTCCAAAGAATTTAAAGCTTCAGAACCCACAAAATGACACGGTGAAATACATCTCCAGCTGAAGACAGCCTGATAATTCAAAAGGAAGGGTCTATGGCACTGGGCTGGTAGCAGAACACAGTCCTGTTTGGGCCATACCAGAACAAACTGGCAACACAGTCAAGCAGTAGCAGACCTCAGGGAACTGAATGACTGGCAGCTGTGGTGATTTCCAGACTTCTCAACCCAGAAAGGCCAAAGAGAAAGTAAAATAATTGGCTGACAAGATAAGGATACAGAGGAAGTACAATCAGATTATAGCATCATTTGGGGGGGACTAGGAAAAACAAATCATAAAACCAGAAGAAGATAACAAAGTGAAAACTCTTGCATCAAAAGCCTCCAAAAATTATGAACTGCTCACAGGCCATGGAGGAGCTCAAGAAGGATTTTGAAAATCAAATAAGATGAGTAGAAGAAAAATTGGGAAGAAAAATGAGAATGATGCAAGAAAATAAAGAAATACATGTAGACAGCTTGCTATAGAATACCTCCAAAATACTGGAGAAAATAACACCTTAAAAATAGACTAATTCATGGTCAGAGTCAAAATGGTGGAGTAGAAAAACAACTTCCTCGGGGCTCGAGCTCTCATCTCCTCCAATTCATGTAAAAGGGGACTCTGAACAAACTTTGGAGCTACCAAACCCACAAAATGACACAGAGAAGCTAACCTCCCTGAGGCCAGCCTGGCAGCCTACCAGGGAGTAGCCAGCACAGTGCTCTGGGAGTGGGCACCAGAGGTTTTAGCCCCAGGGTGGGCCTGACCAAACACCAGCTGGAGGGAATCCAGATCACCAGCAGCTGTGGCCATTTCCAGAATGATCAACACATATAAGCTAAGGACAAAGTGAAAGATCAGAGCAGTGTGGACTTTGGGATCCAGTAGTTGGGAGAGCATTGGCTTTTTCCCCCAGGGAGAGAAACTGCAGAGGCTCCTCTGCCATGCATCCCCCCCACATGGCTGCTTCAACTACTGGCTTGAAGTATGTAGGTGGACTAAGCAAACAGTCTGAGGAGTAATCCCTCTTGCTTTAACCTACTTGGATCTGGATTGAGGTCTGGGTGGAGGTCCTGGGGTGTGCGATCAGCTGTTCAGAGCATGTGGAGGCTTCAGAGAGGGCACCCAACTAAGAACTTTGACAGCTGAGAAAACCCCAGCATTTGGGATGGAAGCTCCCCTGTATGGTAGCAGAGTCATCCTGTGGCAAAAAAAACTCAAAAGTCAAGTAATTGAGTGGCAACTTAACCAGGAAAAAAGAAGCAAAACAAATAGAAGAATCCAACATTAGAATCCTATTTGGGGACAAAAAAGGATCAAAGCATGGAACAGGAGGAAGACAGTGGAGTCAGAAATCCTGCACCAAAAGCTTCAAAGGAAAATATGAACTGGTTACAGGCCATAGAGGACCTTAAGAAGCAGATAAAATAAGTGGAGGAGAATTTGGGAGGAGAAATGAGAAGGATACAGGAAAAGCATGAAATGAGAGTCAACAGCCTGACTGAGGGAAATAACATCTTAAAAATAGACTAAGTCAAATAGCAAAAAAAGGCTCAAAAAGGCAATGAGAGAAGAATTCCTTAAAAAGCCTGATTTACCAGATGGAAAAAAGAATCTCAAAAGCTCACTAAGGACAATCATTCCTTCAGAATTATCTTGGAGCAAATGAAAGCTAGTGACTTTATGAGAAATCAAGATGCTATTAAACAGATCCAAACAAATGAAAGAATAGAAGGCAGTGTGAAATATCTCACAGGCAAACCCACTGACATGGAAAATAGATCCAGGAGAGATAATTTAAAAATTATTAGACTACCTGAAATCCATGATCAAAGAAAGAACCTAGAAATCATCTTTCAAGAAATACTCAAGGGAAATTGCCCTGATGTTTTAGAACCAGAGGGCAAAATACAGGTGGAAATAATGCACCGATCACTAATGAAAAAGGTCCCCAAAAGAAAATTCCTAGAATACTTAGCCAGGTTCTGAAATTACCAGATCAAGGAGAGAATATTACAAGGAGTTAGGAAGAAACAATTTGAATATTGTGGAAAAACAATCAGGATAACACAGTATCTGGCAGCTTCTACACTGAGTGATCAAAGGGCCTGGAATATGATATTCTGGAGGTCAAAGGAGATGGGATTAAAACCAAGAATCACCTAGCCACCAAAACTGAGTATCATGTTTCAGGGGAAAATATGGTCATTCAGTGGAAGAGAGGACTTTCAAGTATTCTTGATGAAAAAACCAGAGTTGAATAGAAAATTTGACATTCAGATATAAGAAGCAAGAGAAGCATGAGAAGGTAAACAGGGAAAAGAAATCCTAAGGAACTTAGCAAATTTGAACTATTTACATTCATATATGGAAAAATGATAATTGTAACTGAAAACATTTCTTTGTAGGAAAATAATTGAAGGGAATAGAAACATGTATAATCTATATTGGAGCATATATGGGCATATGAATTCATGTGTGAATGTGTATATATGTTTTACAGGTATAAATAGTTGGAAGGCATAGGACCAATTTAATAGGAAGGGATCATACTTAAAATATGAAATTAAGAGGTGAGAGAGTAATATAATAAGAGGAGATAGGGAGACACAGAATGGGGTAAACTATCTCATATATTAGATGCAATGGAAATGGTTACAATGGAGGGGAAGAACAGGAAGGCAAAAGGGAATAGGTCAACCTTATTCTCATTCAATTTTGCTGAGGGAGGGAATGACATACACACTATATAGGGTATCTCACCCTATAGGAGAGTAGAAGAGAAGGGGATCAGAGGGGGGAAGGGAGAGTGGGCTAGGAGGAAGCGAAGTTGGAAGCACCCACTTTTGAAAAGGGACAGGATCAAAGCAGAGAATAAAACAAGAAGGAATTGGGATAGGAGGGAGTGAAATATATTCAGTCTTCTACAATATATCTAGTATGGTAATGTTTTGCATTAGTTATACATGTACAACCTATATTGAATTATTTATCTTTCCAGTAAGGGTGAGTGACAAGGGAGGAAGGGAATGAATCTGGAATTCAAAGTTTTAAAACCAAATGTTTAAAATAGAGATATACTGTTATTAAGGCTATTTTACATGTCATTGGGGAATAAGATATATAGTCACTGGGGCATAGAGATCCACCATGCCCTACTGGAAAAATCGAAGGGATTATGGGGGAAGATATGGGAGAGAGCAAATTGGAGAAGGGTATATCCTGGGAGACCACTATTTTGGGGTGGTGGGTAGGGGAAAAACGGGGAGAAAATTTGTAACTCAAAATCTGGCAGAAATGAATGATGTAATCCAGAAGTTAATAAAGCATTTGAAAAAAATAGACTAACTCAATTGGCCAAAGAGGTCCAAAAAAGCCAATGGAGAGAAGAATGGTTTTTCAAAAGTTGACTTGGTAGGAGTGGCTAGGTGGTGCAGTGAATAGAGCACTGGTCCTGGAGTCAGGAGGAACTGAGTTAAAATCTGGCCTCAGAAACTTAACACAAATGCTAGCAGTGTGATCTTGGGCAAGTAACTTAACCCTAATTGCCCTCCAAAAAAAAAAAAAAAAGCAAAAAATAAAAAAGCTGCCTTGGGCAATTGGAAAATGAATTTCAAAAGCTCATTGAAGAAAACAATTCCTTCAGAATTTGAATGGAGGAAATAAAAGCTAATAATACTATGAGAAATCAAGATATTATAAAATGCATCCAAGAGAATGGAAAACAAATAGGAAACAATATAAAATATCTCGTTGGAAACACAACTGACCTGGAAAATATTTTCAGGAGAGATAATTTTAAATTTTTGAAGTGCCTGAGAGCCATAAAAAAGCCTATACATCATCTTTCAAGAAATTATGAATGAAAACTCTCCTGATATTTTATAGCCTCTTTTATTTTCCTTTTTTGAGGGGAGAATGCAGAGCAATTGGAGTTAAGTAACTTGGCCAAGGTCACACAGCTACTAAGTGTTAAGTGTCTGAGGCCCCATTTGAACTCAGTTCCTCCTGACTCTAGGGCTGGTGCTCTTTTCACTGTGCCAACTAGCCACCCTCACCAGTTGCCTCTTGAAAAAAGATCCCTACAAGAGAACTCTTACCATTATTAGTCAAATAACAGAGTGGCCAGGTCAAGGAGAAAATACTACAAGCAATCAGGAAGAAACAATTTGAGAATTGTCAATACACAATCAGTATAACACAAGATCTAGTAGCTTCTAAATTTAGGAATCAAAGAGTTTGGAATATGATATCCTGGAGGTCAAAAGAAATAGAATTAAAGGCAAGAATCACCTACCCAGAAAAACTGAGTATAATACTTCAGGGGAAAACATAGACATTCAAAGAAACAGAGAATTTCCAAGCATCCTTGATGAAAAGACTCTAGTTGAACAGAAAATTTGACTTTCACATACAAGAATTAAGAGAAGCATAAAAACATAAACAGGAAAGAGAAAGCATAAGGAACTTGTTAAAGTTGATCTGTTTACATTCCTGCATGGAAAGACAATATTTGGAACTCCTGAAACATTTTTTCAGTAGTAGGATATTTGAACAAAATACACACACATATACATATATGCATGCTACATACGTGTATATATATATGCATGCATATATACACAATATACATGTATATTGTTTATTTTATATTATATGTGTATGTATGTATATGTGTATATGGGTACATCTGTATGTGCATAGAGGGTATATGGTGAGTTGAACATGAAAGTATGATATCTAAAAAATAAAATTAAAAGGTGAGATATTAATATATTGGGAGATGGAGAAAGGGAGAGATAGATTAGGGTAAATTATCTCACATAAAAGAGGCAAGAGAAAGCTGTTACAATGGAGGGGGATAGCAGGGAGGTAAAAGAGAATAAGTCAACCTTACTCTCAACCGATTTCACTTAAGGAAGGAATAACATACAACCTCAATTGGGTACAAGGAAGTATGAGGGAAGGGTATAAGAGGGGGTATGTTAGAAGGGTGAACAAATTGGATGTGGTAGTCAGAAGCAAACACTTTTGAAAAGGGACAGGTTCAAAGGAGAAAATAAAATAAACGAGGGGTGGGATACAATGAAGGGAGGTATAATTAGTCTTTCACAGTATGATTTCTATGGAAATGTTTTGCCTAACTGCAAATGTATAACCTGTATTGAATTGCTTCTCTTCTCAGTTGGGGTGGGTGTGGAGAGAAGAAAAGAGAGAATCTGAAATTCAAAGTTTTAAAATCAAGTGTTAAAAAATTGTTTCTACATGTAGAGGGAAAATAAGATATGCAAGCAATGGGGTATAGAAATATTTCCTGCCCTACAAGAAGGTAAGAGGAAAGTGGGTAAAGGACGCATAGGGAAGGATGGAAGAGAGGGAAGATTGGTGGAAGGGGTAATCTGTATGCTTATGATCTTGAGATGTGGGGTAGAGGAGAGATGGGGAGAAAATTTGGAACTCAAAATCTTGTTAAAATTAATGTTAAAAATTAAAATACATAAAGAAATAAACAGACTGATAGATAAATCAATAAATGAATAAATAAAGAAATATATAAATAGATAGATAGATAAAATAAATAAGTAAATGAATGAATGAATGAATGAATGAATGAATGAATGAATGAATGAATAAAAATATATTTGGCCAATGCTTTTCCCAAAATGGTGCTATTAAATTTCTGAAGCTCAATTCAGTCACAAATGAAAATATTCACCTTGCCATCTCATTGGTCCTCTTTGAAAGCAAAGGCTTAACACTAACAACAGTTCAGTGAAATGTAAATTATGTTTATGAAATCCAATTCATTTAAATATTGAAATTTTGCAACAGAAAAATGTTATTTTTTTGTTGTTACAGTTGTTATTCCAGATTTTTGTTTATTAGAATGGTTGTGATTAAAAATTGAGATTTTTTTGGAAGTAAGCCTGATGAAAGCAATGTGGGGTGATGGGATTTCCTAATCTGACTCTAATTATTCACACAACATAGATTTACTGAGCACCCACTATATGCATTGTACAGTCCTAGACATTTTGGCAAATACTGAGAATAAACAACGTTACCCATTTCAGGGAACTAGCAGTCTCTATGGGAAGATGTGAAATACATACCCAAAATGTTAATATTAATAATACAATACAGTACATAATTAAGTGCCAAAAAAGCAGTAGAGAGAAATAAATCCAATTTGAATTTTGAAGAGGGAAAGGGAATAGTGTAATACCACATTTTGAAAAGGCTTTATGCAAAAAGTGAGACTCTGTAATGATAATAATAATAATTGCTTATACTTATAAAGTCTTTTGAGTTCATTAACTAATTTCACAAATATTATTGCTTTTGTTACCACAATAGCCTGCTGTGGCAAGCATTATTATCCCTATTCTAAAAGTTAGGAAGTGTGATTCACAAAACTTCTAGGTATTACTCAATATTTCCCAGGGTATATGAGACAGAGCCGTAAGAAGCATCAATTTTTTTTCTGATTTTCTAGTCTTAATCCACTTTCTCACCTTTTCCTGCATGTTATTATTTGTCCTTCATGCTCAAAGATAACCAAGATGATGTCACAATGTTGGGGTCAATGTACAGTGTATCCAACTATGGATGATCATTCTAATATGAGCTCAAGAAGCTCTACCCCAGGTTGGGCACAAACAGTTCTTGCAATCATTTGGGAGGCATGGTGGAATATATCTCAATTTACACATCTCACATTTCTTTTGAGCTACTGAAATTCTGTTCTGTGCATAGAGGACAACACCTTTTTTGATGTAGGCATGCCATGCTGGATGATTCCATACCGGTGACTCCCTTGTCTCACAATTGGTTCCAAAGTAATTCACAGAGATTTTGACAGTATCCTTGTATTGCTTCTTTTGAACACCATGTGATTGCCTGCCCTGTGTGAATTCTCCATAAAATAGTCTTTTAGATTAGCATAAGTTTGATATTTAAACAATATGGCCAGACCATCGGAATGGCATTCTGCAGTACAGTTTGAATGCTTGGTGCTAAGCTCAAGGAAAAACAAAGTAAAAACAAAAACAAAAACAAAACTCACTTTCCAAAACCTTATCTTACCAGGTGACTTTCAGAATCTTCCTAAAATAATTCGAATGGAAGTGATTCAGTTTCCTGGCATGGCGCTGTTAGACTGTTCATATTTCATAGGCATACAACTGTCAACTCTATAAATCTTCAGTTTGGTAGGCAACCTGACGCCTCTTCACACATTCTTTTGGTCACTCCCAAAAGCTGAGCTCATTCTGGAAATCTCTTTATCTGTGTATACATCCATGGCAAGTCTAAGGCCAGTGTAATTGAACTTATCTACAGCATTAAAAATTTATCCATTTGCTTTACCCAATGGTTCCACATATGGATGATGTAGTGTTGGTAGAGAATCTACACGCTCTTGGTGTTAATTTTTAGACCAAAACTAGCACAAGCAGCAGAGAATTGATTATTTGTTGCATCTTGGTCTCAGAGACTGAATTGAGTACACAATCATTTCTGAACGAAATTATTATTTTAATGTATACAGTAGGAATTATTTTTACTTTAGGAATATTTACTTGACTAATTTAAAGAAAATTACTCCACACGTATCTGGGGTCCATGGCTAAAAATTAGGAAGGTTCTGTCCCTAGAAACAGAGATTGTTATATGATCCACTATTTATTTATTTACTTATTTATTTATTTATTTATTTATTTATTTATTTATTTATTTATTTATTTATTTATCTATCTATCTATCTATCTATCTATCTATCTATGCATCCATTTATCTACCTATTTATTTATTTATTCATTTATTTACTAGTTCATATTACATGTATTTTTATTTTTTATTAATTTATTTGTTTATTTTAGTTAAGAAGATTCAATTCCATAGTTCCTCGAGTTTCAAATTTCCCTTCCCTCCCTCTCCCCACCCCTCACAACAACACATAGTCCAGTATAGAATCTGCAAATACTTTCATATCAGGCATTAGTTGAGTGACAAAGGCGTATTTACTAGGTGTGATGAAAAATGGTAAAGAAGAAATAAACAAACAATGAAAAGAAAAAGATCAATTAGTTTGCTTCCATTAGGTTTCAAGCTCAGTTATTTCTAGTTATTTCTCTGGATGTAGGCATGTCTCTCCTTCATTAGTGTTATATCACTTAATGACTTATATCACTGCATTGCTGAGAAGAGTACAGTCTATCATAGTTGGTCATCACACATATGTTGTGTCTGTGATTGTATACAAGTTTCCCCTGGTTCTCCTCTTCTCACTCAGCATCAGTTTGTATAAGCCTGTACATGTAAATATGAAAACCAGCTCCTCCTCGTTTCTCATAGCACAGTAATATTCCATTACATGGATATACCACAACTTGTTTAGCCATTCCCCAATTGAGGGGAACCCCTTTAATTTCCAGTTGTTTGCAACCACGAAAAGAGCTGCTTTAAATATTTTTGTATATATGGGTCTTCCACCCTCTTCTATGATCTCTTTGGTATATAACCCTAGAAGTGGTATTGCTGGGTCAAAGGGTATGAAATTATTTATAGCCATTTGGGCATGATTCCAGATTGCTCTCCAGAATGGTTGGATAAGTTCACAACTCCACCAGCAACACATTAGTGTTCCAATTTGCCCAAATCCTCTCCAGCATTTGCCATTTTCCTGTTTTGTCATCTTATCCAATCTGACTGGAGAGATGTGGTACCTCAGAGTTGTTTTGATTTGCATTTCTGTAATCAATAGTGATTTAGAGCATTTCTTCATATGCTTATAGATATCTTTACATTCTTTCTCTGAAAACTGCCTGTTCATATCCTTTGACCATTTATAAGTTGGGGAATGATTTGTATTCTTATAGCTTTGACTCAATTCTCTGTATATTTTAGAAATGAGTCCTTTATCAGAGACAAAGGTTGTAAAAATTATTTCCCGATTTTCCGCCTCTCTCTTGATCATGGTTGCATTGGCTCTGTACAGAAACTTTTCAATTTAATGTAATCAAAATTATCCATTTTGCATTTTATAATGCTCTCTAATACTTGTTTGGTCCTAAAGTCTTTTCCTCTCCACAAACCTGACAGGTAAACTATTCCTTGCTTTCCCAGATTGCTTACAGTATCATCCTTTATACCTAGATCATGCACCCATTTAGACTTGATTTTGGTATATGGTGTTAGATAATGGTCTATGCCCAGTTTCTGCTATACTATATTCCAGTTTTCCCAGCAGCTTTTGTAAAATAGTGCATTCTTTTCCGAAAAACTGGGGTCTTTGAGTTTATCAAACAATAGATTACTATACTCATTAATTGCTGGATATCCAGTGCCCAAAATATTCCATTGATCCACTACTCTACTCCTCAGCCAGTGCCAAGCAGGTTTGA
This sequence comes from Gymnobelideus leadbeateri, assembly GCA_011680675.1. Lineage (NCBI taxonomy): Eukaryota > Metazoa > Chordata > Mammalia > Diprotodontia > Petauridae > Gymnobelideus > Gymnobelideus leadbeateri. Next base: position 213,845 of record WOXC01007151.1, on the reverse strand, counting down.
TGACTGCTGCTGTATAACACAGATTAAAATCTGGTATAGCTAGTCCACCTTCACTAGCATTTCTTTTCATTAATTCCCTTGATATTCTAGACCATTTGTTCTTCCAAAAATTTTTGTTACTGTTGTGTATAACTCTATGAAGTAGTTTTTTGGTAAATTGATTGGTATGGCACTAAATATATAATTTAGTTTGGGTAAAATTGTCATTGTTATTATATTAGCTCAACCCAGCCATGAGCAATTGATATTTTTATAATTAGTTAGGTCTGACTTTATTTGTGTGAGGAGTGTTTTGTAGTTGTGATCATATAGGTCCTGGGTTTGTTTGGCCAGGTAGATTCACAAGTATTTTATAATGTGTACAGTGACTTTAAATGGGATTTCTCTTTCTATCTCATGGTGTTGAGTTTCATTAGAGATGTACAGGAATGCTGAGGATTTATGTGGGTTTATTTTGTATCCTGCAACTTTGCCAAATTTATTTATTGTCTCAAGTAGTTTTGTACTTGATTCTCTAGGATTCTCTAAGTATATCATCATATCATCTGCAAAGAGTGAAAGCTTGGTCACTTCTTTGCCTAATTTGATTCCTTTAATTTCTTTTTCTTCTCTAATTGCTACTGCTAGTGTTTCTAGTACCAGATTGAATAAGAGGGGTGATAGTGGACACCCTTGTTTCACTCCTGATCTTATTGGAAATGCTTCTAGTTTATCGCTATTGCATATAATACTTGCTCATGGTTTTAAATAGATCCTACCTATTATTTTAAGGAAGGCTCCATTTATTCCTGTACTTTCTAGTGTTTTTAATAGGAATGGATGTTGTACTTTGTCAAAAGCCTTTTCTGCATCTATTGAGATAATCATGTGGTTTCTGCTAGTTTTATTGTTGATATGCTCAATTATACTGATGGTTTTCCTAATATTAAACCATCTTTGCATTCCTGGAATAAATCCTACCTGATCAAAGTGTATTATTCTTTTGATAAGTTGTTGGGGTCTTTTGGCTAATATTTTATTTATAAATTTTGCAACTAAATTCATGAGGGAAATTGGTCTATAATTTTCTTTCTCTGTTTTATCTCTTCCTGATTTAGGAATTAGTACCATATTTGTGTCACAGAAACAATTTGGTAGGACTCCTTCTTCACTAATTTTCCCAAATAATTTGTAGAGTATTGGAATCAATTGTTCTTTAAATGTTTGATGGAATTCACTAGTAAACCCATCTGGCCCTGGGGATTTTTTCCAAGGGAATACATCGATGACTTGTTTGATTTCTTTTTCTGAGATGGGGTTATTTAGGTAATTCACTTCCTCTTCAGTTAAACTGGGCAACTTGTATTTTTGTAAATATTCATCCATTTCACTAAGATTGTCATATTTATGTGCATACAATTGGGAAAATAATTATTAATTATTGTTTTGATTTCCTCTTCATTGGAGGTAGATTCACCCTTTTTATTTTTGATACTCATAATTTGGTTTTCTTCTTTCTTTTTTTATCATATTGACTAAGGGTCCATCAATTTCATTGTTTTTTTCATAAAACCAGAACTTAGTTTTATTTATTAATCCAATAGTTTTCTTAATTTCAATTTTATTAATCTATCTTTTGGTTTTCAGCATTTCTAATTTAGTACTAAATTGGGGATTTTCTATTTGTTCTTTTTCTAGCTTTTTCAATTGTGTGCCCAATTCATTGACCTCCCTTTTCTCTAATTTATTCATGTATTCACTCAGGGATATAAAACTTCGCCTAAGAACTGATTTAATGCATCTCACAAATTTGGGTATGTTGTCTCATTATTATCATTCTCTTTTTTTTTTTGGAGGGCAATTGGGGTTAAGTAACCTGGGCAAGGTCACACGGCTAGGTTTTTTTTTGTTTGTGTGTGCGTTAAGTGTCTGAGGCCGGATCTGAACTCAGGTCTTTCTGACTCCAGGGCCGATGCTCTACTCACTGCGCCACCTAGTCGCCCTTATTATCATTCTCTTGAATGAAATTACTGATTTTTTCTATAATTTTTTGTTTGACCCACTCATTCTTTAGTATTAAGTTGCTTAATTTCCAATTAGTTTTTAGTCTATCTTTTCATGGCCCTTTATTGCATATAATTTCTATTACATCATAATCTGAGAATGATGCATTTAATATCTCTACCTTTCTGCACTGAATTGTGAGGTTTTCATGCTTTAGTGCATGGTCTATTTTTGAGTATGTACCATGCACTGCTGAGAAGAAAGCAAATTCCTTTTTATCCCCATTCAGTTTTCTCGAGAGATCTATCATATCCAGTCTCTTTAAAATTCTATTCATCTCCTTAACTTCTTTCTTGTTTATTTTGAGGTTAGATTTATCAAATTCTGAAAGGGGGGGATTAATGTCCTCCACTAGTATAGTTTTGCTATTTCTTCCTCTAATTCCTTTAACTTCTCCTCTAGGAATTTGGATGCTATATCACTTGGTGCATATATGTTAAGTAATGATATTGCTTCATTCGCGATGGTGCCTTTTTTTTCTTTCATATATATTTGAAACATTTAATTTTAAGACCTTGAATTTCAGATCCATTACTTTCCTCCCTTGTCACCCATTCCCTCTGGGTTGATAAGTAATTCAGTATATGTTGTACATGTCTAGCTATGCAAAACATTACCATAGTAGATATATTGTACAAGGCTGTTTATAATTCCCTCCCACCCATCACACCCCCCACCTGGTCCATTCCCTACTTGATCCTGTCCCTCTTCTATAGTGGGTACTTCCAACTTCCACTCCCCCCAAGAATGCCCTCCCACTCATCATCCCTCCTCTCATCCCCCTTCCCCCTATTCAGCTACAGGTTGAGATATCCCATTTAGTATGTATGTCATTCTCTCCCAGAGCCAAATTCAATGAGAATATGATTTTGCCTTTTTGCTTTCCTATTCTTCCCCTCCCCTGCAGCCACTTCCCCTTGCTTCTTCTTCATGAGATTGTTTACCCTACCCTGTCTCTCCCCATCTCCTCTTGCCACTTTCCTCTCACAACTCATAATTTCACCTCTTAAGTATCATCCCTTCCCAACAAATTCAACCTATGCCCTCTATCCATATATAACTGTAAACATATATACACACATTCACATATGTATTCAAATGACCATACACCCTTCTTTCATTATTTTCATACTGAGAGAGGTTTCATCAGTCACAGCTATTGGTTTTCCATGTAGGAATGTAAGTAGTTCAACTTTGATAAGTTCCTTTTGATTTCTTTTCCCTGATTACCTTCTCAGGCATCTCTTGCTTCTTGTATCTGGATGTCAAATTTTCTATTCAACTCTGTTTTTTTCCTTAAGAATGCTTGAAAGTCCTCTATTCAACTGAATGGCCATATTTTCCCCTGAAACAAAATACTCAGTTTTGCTAGTAAGTGACCCATGGGTTCAGTCCCAGCTCTTTTGCCTTCAGGAATACCATATTCCATGCCCTTAAATCCCTCAGTGTAGAAGCTGCCAGGCCCTGTGCTATTCTGATTGTGTTTCCACAATATTGAAATTGTTTCTTCCTAGCTGCTTGTAGTATTTTCTCCTTGATCTGGTGATTCTGGAAGCTGGTTATAATATTCCTAGGATTTTTCTTTTTGGGATCTTATTCAGGAGTTGATCAGTGTATTCTTTCAACCTCTATTTTGCCCTCTGGATCTAAACCATCAGGGCAGTTTTCCTTGAGAATTTCTTGAAGGGTGATTTCTAGGTTCTTTCTTTCATCATGGCTTTCAGGTAGTCCAATAATTTTTAAATTGTCTCTCCTGGATCTATTTTCCAGGTCAGTGGTTTTTCCCATGAGATATTTCACATTGCCTTCCAATCTTTCATTTGTTTGGATCTGCTTAACAGCATCTTGATTTCTCATAAAGTCATTAGCTTCCATTTGCTCCAGTCTAACTCTGAAAGAATGAATCTCCTCAGTGAACTTTTGAGATGCTTTTTCAGTCTGGCAAATTCGGCTTTTTAAGGCATTCTTCTCCTCATTGCCCTTATGGGACTCCTTTGCCATTTGAGTTATTCTATTTTTAAGCTGTTGTTTTTCTCAGTCAGGCTGTTAACCCTCATTTCATACTTTTGCTGCATCCTTCTCATTTCTCTTCCCAATTTTTCTTCCCCTTCTCTTATTTGATTTTTAAAGTCTGTCTTAAGGTCCTCTATGGCCTGTAACCTGCTCATATTTTCCTTTGGCGCTTTGGGAGCAGGATTTCTGACGTCACAGTCCTCCTCCTGTTCTATGCTTTTATACTCTTTGGCCCCAAAATAGGAGTCTAATGTTGCATTTTTCTGTTTATTTTGTTTCCTTTGCCTTGGCATGTTGCCCCTCAATTACTTGACTTTTGGGCTTATTGCCACAGTAGGACTCTGCCCCCAGACAGTGGAGCTTCTGTCCCAAAATGTGGGCGGACAACTTCCCTTTCTGACAAGCTGGATACTCACTCCACGACCTCCCCCGCCCAGACCACAACCCAGATCCAGGGAGGTTAAAGCAAGAGCGATTAGCCCCCAAGACTGATTGCTGGATCTCCCTACAGTTTGCAGGCCAGGAGCTGGATTGCCACTGAAAACTGCAAAATGGCTTCTCCTCAGTGGTGTCTAGCCCCCAGGGGAGGGAGCTGATGCATCCCCCAAATACTGGTCCCAAAGTCCATAGGCCACTGAACTCTCACTTTGTCCTAGGCATGTCTGAGTTGACAATTCTGGAATTGACACAGCTGCTGGTATTCTGGGGTCCCTCAAGCCAGCTGCTGGCCTGGCCACCCTGGGGCTAAAAACGGTGCTCAAGGAGACCTAGGCTCTGCTCTCTGCTCGCTATGTGCTGAGCTGCCGACTCCTAGAGTGCAGCGCTGGTCCTTCCTGCAGGGCTGCTAGGTTGTCCTCAGCAGGAGGTTAGCTTCTCTGTGTAGTTCTCTGGGTGCTGGGGTTCCAGAAGTTTTTCAGAGTCCACTTTTACATAGTTTGGAGGTGGTCTGGGCGGAGAGTGCCTTGGATGTGCTGTTTCTACTCCACCACCTTGGCTCTGCCTATGGTGTGTTTTTATGCATCTTTGAATGGCATATTTTACCTTTTCCTATCTCATCCTTTCCTTTTATCTCATTATGGTCCATTTGATCCCCTTAATAAGTTTTTTTTTAAGTCTTCAAGTTAGTGCATTCATACCAAACCCTCTATCTATATATAATCCTTTTGAAGGTCATAATAATCATAAAAATTTCAATATTGACAGTTATCAGCTCCTCATATAAGGATGTGAACATTTTACTCTTATTGCATATGAAGTTATGTGCCTGTGTGTATGAGTGTGGGGGTGCATGTATGTATGTGTGAGTCTGTGTTATCCTTGTTTACCTTTTTATGTCTTTCTTGAGTCTTGTAATTGGAGAATAAATTTTCCATTGAGCTCTAGCTTTTTCATCAGGAAAGTCTGGAAGTCACTTATTTCATTAAAGGACCATCTTCTTGCCTGAAAGTTTATGCTCAGTTTTGCTGGGTAATTCATCCTTGGTTGTAGTCCTAGCTTTCTTGCCCTACAGAATAGCAAATACTAGTCCCTCTGATCTTTTAATGTAGAAGCTCCTAGGTCCTGTGTGATCCTAACTGTAGTTCCTTGATATTTGAATTGTATCTTTTTGGCTGCTTGCGGTATTTTTTCCTTAATCTTGTAATTCTGGAATTTGGCTACTATATTTCTTGGATTTTTCAATTTGGAATCTCTTTCATGAGGAGTCCAGGCAATTCTTTCGATAACTATTTTATCTTCTGATTCCAGGACTTCAGGACAGTTTTCATTGACAATCTCTTGGAGGATGTTGTCTAGGCTGCTTTTTTCAGCATGGCTTTCTGGTAGACAAATAATTCTTAAGCTATCTCTCATGGATCTGTTCTATAGGTCAGTTGTTTTTCCAGTGAGATATTTTCCATTTTCTTCCAATTTTTCAATCATCATGGTTTATTTGTTTGACTCTTGGTGCATCATAGAATTCTGAGTTTTAATTTGACTGATTCTAATTTTTAGCGAATTATAGTCTTCAGTTAGTTTTTGAAGGTCCTTTCTTAGGGAGGTATTTTCTCCAATTACTTCACTACTTTTACTTTTTGAGGATTTGTTTGCTTCAGTGAAACTTTTTTCCAAGTTGGTCACTGCCTCCCTGATTTGGTCTTTAAAATCTTTCTTAAGCTCGCCCAAAAATGTTTTTTTTGGTCTTGAGACCAGTTCATATTTCCTTCTGTGGTCTCAGGTGTGGGTAAAGAGTCCAAGTTTTCCTGTGTCTTTGGTTGTTCTTGACCTACATAATAAGCTCAGATTGATTTTCTTGCCTCCCCCTTTTCCTTCTCAGCTTCCTTCCTTCCCATTGTTATCTCCTATCTCTTAATTTCTCAGGCTGTGAGCAAAGGGCCTGGTCTTTGACTTTGAATGCTGTACCCTAGGGGTGTCTAGTTTGAGGCTAAGACAGTGTCTCAGAGTGGCATGCAGATATACACAAATTAGTATGTGGAGGAGGGCTGGTCTGGCCACTTCAGATTTCTCCCTCTATACCTCTGGGCTATAGCTCAGGCAGGCTTTTGTTGTTCAGGTGAGGTGGGGCTTGTTGGGACCCCTCCCTCTCTTCTCTTCAGACTCCTGGCTGTCTCAGTTACACCCCTTCTTGAAGACTCCCAAGCCTGAGTCTATTTCCACTAACTTAGGATTTCAATCTTGGTGGGAGACTTATCTTTTGGTTTTGTACTTCATGAAGGAGGGATGAGGGATAGGAGCAACTAGAATTTACTTTGCCATTCTAGTCCCTGAATATACAGGCAGGCAATTTCTAAACTCCTAGGCTGGGGGCTGATAATCCCAGGAGAAGCTGCTGTCTCTGCTGGGGGCTCTGAGCCCTCTCTTACCTGACTCCAATGATTCCTCCTGTCCCCTCATGAGATGTCTGTGACATGACTGGGATTCGTCCTTCGTAAGTCAGCTGGCTAGGGCTTCTTTTCTCTCTAGTGTATTCTGTTTGTCTGCTCTCAAGTCTGAGCTGTACAGACCCCATGTGCTCCACTCCCCCTGTCCAGACCCACTGGGCACTTTCCTGGGCTGGATTCTGCCACGCTCCATCTCCAAGGTGATTCTGTCACTCCAGAGCCCATTCAGATTCACTTTTTAAAGTTTAGTGATGGGATTCATGGAGGAGCTTAGAGAAGTTACTGCTTCCTTTTGGCCATGTTATCTCCACCACCCCCCCATCCATTATTTAAATGACAGAGGGAATTTTCAAGTGTGGAAATGTAGGTTGGCACCTTTTATGCCATGTTAGATTAAAAATAGTTGCTTAGTATTTTTAGAGGTTAAGTGATTGTCCCAGAATCACACAGTCAATTCTACTCTCTCAGTGTATAACCCATGGACTACTCATGTCCTAACTAGAGACAAATTAGAAGAAATTTATGTCCATACCCCCCTTTCCTCAAGCATTGGAAGGTATAATTGGATATCTTTACTATTGCCAAAGGTGAATGAGCTGAGAAAGCATCCTAACAGCCAGATTGTGGATTCACTTCAGAGAGGCAAATGAAAGGTTTGCTTTCCATGTGAACCCTTATCATTCATGGATTTTTAATCTATGAGCTATTTGGCCATTTTTTCCTTGAAGCTTCCCTGGAAAGCATGAGTTAAAAATCACTATGAAGATAAATGGAGGTTATTTGAACATATTTGCCACTCAGAATGAAGAGATAGAGAAATTCCACGAATAACAATGAGATTCTAGGGAACAAATTAACCAATAACCATATTCAGTTACTTCAATGCAAAGGCATACATAGGTGAAAAGAGTGAGGAAAATACACTGATCAATATTGTTCAACATTAAGAAATTGAGTGAAGACTAGAGAAGATGTGCAGAAATTAGAATATTATGCATTCTTGCTGGAGTTGTGAACTGATTCATCCAATTTGGAGAGCAATTTGGAACCATTCCCAAAGGGCTATAAAACTGCATATACCTTGCCAATACAGGTCATAGGTATGTATCCCAAAGAGATCATACAAATAGGAAAAGGAGACGCATATAATAAAATATTTTTAGCAAATCTTTTTTGTGGTGGTAAAGAATTAGAAATTGAGGGGTTCTCCACCAGTTGGGGAATGAGTAAACAAGTTTTAGTACATGAATGTAATGGAAAGCAATTGTGCTATAAGAAATAGTGGGCAGGGAGACTTCAAAAAAAATGGGAAGACTTATATGAGCTGATGCTGAATGAAGTAAGCAGAATCAGGAGAAGATTGTAATGTGCAACGACTAAATTTGAAAGGCATCTCTTCTTAGCAATTCAAGGATGTAAGACACTTCTAAAAGACTTATGACTAAATTTTGTCCACATCCAGAAAAAGAGCTATATAGTCTGAATACAGATTGAAGTATACTGTTCTCTCTTTCTCTCTTTCTCTCTCTCTCTCTCTCTCTCTCTCTCTCTCTCTCTCTCTCTCTCTCTCTCTCTCTCTCTCTCCTCTCCTCTCTCTGTCTCTCAATGTTCTCTTCTTCTTAGTGATTTCTCCTATTGATTCTAATTCTGCTTTCCAACATGACTAACATCAAAATAGGTTTAATGTGAATGTATATGTAGAACTATATCAACTTACATGGGAAGGGAGAGATGGGGAGAAAATTTGGAACTCAAAATCTTATGGAAGTGAATATCAAAAATTAAAAGTGAATAAATGAGGGGCTCACTTTGAGAAGTGTTGTGTGATTTGACCAGATGAGACTCTGGGAAGCCGTTGTTGAGAGCCCCCCCGGCTTTGAAAACCCAGATGTTGATGCTTCCCTCTCTGGTAAAAGTGATTTGGTATTGATATAATGGTAGGACAGTTTGGAAGTCTGTCTGTTTGAGCTGTAAGTTCTGTAACTCTGAAGTTTGGGGTGCTGACCTTTTCCCCTGAACTAGGTAATGTGTGTTTGTTTGATTAAAGTAAGTTTGTTAACCCCCCCAAAAAAAGTGAATAAATGAGTTTATTAAAAAAAGATATCAAAAAAGTCAAAGACTTACTTGCAGAAACCTTAAAGCCTCACAGCTATCCCTCCTAGTTTGGCAAAAAATCAAAAGTTTTCAAAATGGTGAACAAACAATAGCATCAAAAAGTTTGAAAAGTGTCTATCTAATTTTTTTTAAACAAATGCTTTATTAACTTCTGTTTTACATCATTCATTTCTGCCAGATTTTGAGTTACAATCATTTTTCCCCCGTTATTCCCCTACCCAACCTCCCAGAATAGTAGTCCCACAAGATATCGCTTCCTCCAATCTGCTCTCTCCCATACCTTCTCCCATACCCCCTTCGACTTTTCCATTAGAGGAAAGTGAATCTTTTTTGCCAATGCCTGCACATCTTATCTCCCAATTGCAAGCAAAAGAGTATTAATAATAGTATTTATATATATTTGAAACATTTCATGTTAAGACCTCGAATTTCAGATCCATTTCCTTCCTCCCTTGTCACCCATTCCCTCTGGGTTGATAAGTAATTCAGTATATGTTGTACATGTCTAGCTATGCAAAACATTATCATAGTAGATATATTGTACAAGGCTGCTTATAATTCCCTCCCACTCATCCCACGCCCCACCTGGTCCATTCCCTATATGATCCTGGCCCTCTTCTATAGTGGGTACTTCCAACCTCCCCTCACCCCAAGGATGCCCTCCCATCCATCATCCCTCCTCTCATCCCCCTTCCCCCTATTCTGCTGCATGTTGAGATATCCCATTTAGTATGTATGTAATTCTCTCCCTGAACCAAATTCAATGAGAATGCGGTTTTGCCTTTTTTGCCTTCCTAATCTCCCCCTCCCTTGCAACCACTTCCCCTTGCTTCTTCTACATGAGATTGTTTACCCTACCCTGTCTCTCCCATCTCCTCTTGCCACTTTCCTCTCTCACCTCATAATTTCATCCCTTGAGTATTCTCCCTTCCCAACAGATTCAACCTATGCTCTCTATCCATATATAACTGTAAGCATATACACACACATTCACATATGTTTTCATATGACCGCACACCTTTCTTCCATTATTTTCATAGTGAGAAAGATATCATCAGTCAAAGTTATTGTTTTTCCATATAGGAATGTAAATAGTTCAACTTTGATAAGTTCCTTTTGATTTCTTTTCCCTGATTACCTTCTCAGGCATCTCTTAGTTCTTTTGTCTGGATGTCAAATTTTCTATTCAATTCTGTATTTTCCTCAAGAATGCTTGAAAGTGCTCTATTCCACTGAATGACCATATTTTCCCCTGAAACAAAATACTCAGTTTTGCTGGGTAAGTGACCCTTGGGTTCATTCCCAGTTCTTTTGCCCTCTGGAATATCATATTCCATGCCCTTTGATCCCTCAGTGTAGAAGCTGCCAGGTCCTGGGCTATTCTGATTGTGTCTCCACAATATTGAAATTGTTTGTTCCTGGCTGCTTGTAGTATTTTCTCCTTGATCTGGGGATTCTGGAACCTGGCTATAATATTCCTGGGAGTTTTCTTTTTAGGATCTTTTTCAGGAGGTGTTTGGTGGATTCTTTCAACCTCTATTTTGCCCTCTGGATCTAAATCATCAGGGCAGTTTTCCTTGAGAATTTCTTGAAGGGTGATTTCTAGGTTCTTTCTTTGATCATGGCTTTCAGGTAGTCCAATAATTTTTAAATTGTCTCTCCTGGATCTATTTTCCAGGTCAGTGGTTTTTCCCATGAGATATTTCACATTGCCTTCTAATCTTTCATTTGTTTGGATCTGCTTAACAGCATCTTGATTTCTCATAAAGTCATTAGCTTCCATTTGCTCCAGTCTAACTCTGAAGGAATGAATCTCCTCAGTGAACTTTTGAGATTCTTTTTCCATCTGGCAAATTCGACTTTTTAAGGCATTCTTCTCCTCATTGCCCTTTTGGGCCTCCTTTGCCATTTGAGTTAGTCTATTTTTTAAGGTGTTGTTTTCCTCAGTCAGGCTGTTGACCCTCATTTCATACTTTTCCTGCATCCTTCTCATTTCTTTTTCCAATTTTTCCTCCACTTCTCTTATTTGATTTTTAAAGTCCTTCTTAAGGTCCTCTATGGCCTGCTACCCGCTCATGTTTTCCCCTGGGGCTTTTGGAGCAGGACTTCTGACCTCACAGTCCTTTTCCCTCTCTATGCCCCCAAAATAGGAGTCTAGGGTTGCATTTTTCTGTTTCCTTTGCCTTGGCATGTTGCCACTTAATTACTTGACTTTTGGGCTTGTTGCCACACTATGGCTTTAAGGCCATATAGAGGAATTTTCGTCCCGAACGTGTGGGGGGCAACTTCCGTTTCTGGCAAGCTGTAAACCCACCCACGACTTCCACCCTAGATCACAATCCAGATCCAGGGAGGTTAAAGCAGGAGCAATTACCCCCCAAGACTGATCGCTGGATCTCCCTACAATTCGCAGGCCAGGAGCTTGAGCTGCCTCTGAAAACTACAAAATGGCGTGTCTCCTCAGCAGCTTCTAGCCCCCAGGGGAGGGAGCCGACACATTCCCCAAATACTGGTCCCAAAGTCCATAGGACACTAACCTCTTACTTTGTCCTAGGCATGTGTATGTTGATAATTCTGGAGTTGCCACAGCTGCTGGTGTTCTGGGGTCTTTCCAGCAGGCTGCTGGCCCTGCCACCCTGGGGCTAAAACCTTGGCTCACTTCAACCTGGGCTCCACTCAGCTCTGCTCCCCATGCTCTGCACGCTGCATGCTGCAGGCTCCCAGACTGCTGCGCTAGTCCTTCCTGTAGGGCTGCTGGGCTGTCCTCAGCAGGAGGTCAGCTTCTCTGTGTCGTTCTGTGTGTGCTGGGGCTCCAGAAGTTGTTCAGAGTCCCCTTTTACATAGTTTGGGGGGAATCTGGGGGCAGAGTGGCTTGGATGAGCTGTTTCTACTCCTCCATCTTGGCTCTGCCAAAAAGTGTCTATCTTTTTTTTTTTTTTGGTTTTTGGTGAGCAATTGGGGTTAAGTAACTTGCCCAAGGCCACACAGCTAGGTTTTTATTTGTGTATGCGTTGTGTCTGAGGCCGGATCTGAACTCAGGTCCTTCTGACTCCAGGGCCAATGATCTACTCACTGCGCCACCTAGCCGCCCCAGTGTCTATCTTTTAAGAAGAAATATATTGCTGCAACCAAAAAGTAATTTCACTATCAGAACAAAATTCATTGACATTTGTATAGAACCTTAAGGTTTTCAAGAGGACTTGAGTGTAGGGTTTAATTTGCATAGCAGATAAAGACATTAAATAATATTATGGAGAATATGGGTAAGACATATGGTATTAATTATTATTCCATTTTTCATGGACTATCTTCAGAGAATTCTTGTGTATACAATGGAGAATGGAGGGACTGAGGGCAAGGGGCAGGAAATATTGGGAAGGGGAGTTCCCATTAGGGTAGTTCACTCTTGCCTGTCACTTCTAGAGCTGCTGTAAAGTGATGAAAAAACCTCCAATTACTTGCAGGCCTTCAATGACAGTGATACATTGCTGCTGTTCTTTTTGTAGGCCTCTCTCCTCCAATTCTTGTTATCCTTCACAGAATGTTGAGCCTCTCTATCTGTCAGGGTTCTTTAAATTATCCAGTTCAAGGGACCTTGGCTGGGATAGCTTGTTTTGTGACAGCTTCCTCTGTCTCTTTAAATGCATAAAATAGAGATTTCAAACTAATTCTACAAACCTTAAGAAAAACTCATGATACAATAATTAAGGTGGAGTTAAAAATATAAAAATGATTTTTTATCATATTGGCCAGCTTCTACTATAATGGCAATGAAGTGTCTTTCTAACTTATCTTTAATAAATTTTTATGACTTCAGGTGACCATTTTTGCCAGTCATTTCTTGATGGTATTTCTGCTCCAACACTCACTAATAAGGACTTTAAAAATGAAGTTTCTCATACTTTGCCTCCTGACCTCAAGAAATGTTTGTTCAAACCTAATAGTTCATAAAAAAAATGCAGTCCCAGGGGCAGCTAGGTGGTGCAGTGAATAAAGCACCAGACCTGGAGTCAGGATGACCTGATTTCAAGTCCAGTCTCATACACTTAACACACACATGCACACATGTGCGTACACACACACACACACACACACACACACACACACACACACACATACAAAACCCAGCCCTGTGACCTTGGGCAAGTCACATAACCCCAACTGCCCTACCTTCCCTCTTCAAAAAAGAAAAAAAAAAGCAAAAAAGTACAGTCCTCAACAGGTGACATCATTTACATAGGAATATATTACAAGGTTGAAGCAGAATAATATATTCATTTAAGAAAGGATATTAGCCTTGATATCATATTATGATATTGCCTAAAACAATGGAAATTAAAAAATGATAAATGGAAAGAACAAGCTACCTTGATAATTGAGAAATCCATTCTCAGCTATTATCTCCAATGCTGATACTGGGGCAATTTAGGGAGGCACTAAGAGGGAGATCCTGGAGGACTAAAAGGCTCTAATGGGGCAGGAACTTCCTGGAAGGATGGAAAGAAAGGTAGGGAGGTAGAGAGATACACAGAGGAACTTCTTTGCTTTGCTCTCCCACTGGTAAAAGAATTGTGACAGCTAGAAGCTTCCAAACTTAATTAATTATGCTAATTCAGTGCAGAGACACTACTGAGGAAAGCCAAATGAAACAAGATGGATGTATTACATTGGGAAAGTCACTTAAGTATTCAATGTTCAAAACAATGAACCTTAGAAGTTACAGAAATTGTACCAATCTACTTAGGAGTTCCATCATCAGAGAATTTTGTGTGGGTTTAAAATACACACAAAAACATACACACAGGCATTTATTGGTTGGACTTGATTGGTATGAAAGGATATTAATGTAAAAAAATGAAACACACATACATAAAAATCTATATATGCATGCATGCCTGTTAATGTGTGTGTAGACATGGTTTATATTATATAACACTGTATGTTATATATTGCTATCTATAATACATATAATGCATATATATATGTATATATATCTTATAATATAGGTATGATAAAAACGTGAGATTAAGTTCTCAGAATCCTAGGTAGGCTTTTGGGGTGGGTGTGGAAAAAGGAATATCTATCAGAATCCTTTGCCATGTAAGTACTGGGCTACTTCTGCTTTTCCATAAAATACATTGAAAGCATCTTCAAAACTTAATTGGACTAAAATCTAGCACTATTGACATGACTTTCTGTGTTTTAGACTAAAAAAGTTGGAATTCTAGCTAACCAATTTATTTCAACATGAACAACTCAGAGGGAGGGGTCTACATTGACCTGAACCAATGGGTGATGTCCTCAAAGCATATCCTTGCTGAATAACCTCTCTCTGGTAAAGTTAATTCAATTTTCTTTTCACCAGTCACTGAATGACATATGAACATTTCATTTCTTTCCAGTACTATAACACACCCACCAGGACACCACCCAGAATCAAGTTCCATCAACTAGAATGAGTTCTTGCTAAGATTACATCAGAGGTTTTTAATCTATACTAGAAACATTATATGGATGCCAAGAGGTTTTGTATACCAGCTGCACAAATATGCTGTACCTATGCTTAAATCAACCATACATTTATCTTCTAATATCCAGGTAAGTGTTACAATCTTTGTTAAACCTTTCCTGTAATTCTCTCTCTGAAGAAGTAAATAGGGTTTTCGCATTTTTCTAGAGTACTTTGACTGGCTCTTCCTGTGGCTAACACCACTAGTTGCTTTGAATCTTTAAAACCTTTATTCATTTATAGCTCAAACAGAAGCAGAACACCTAGCCTAACCCCATCATTTTACAGACAAGGCAAGTAAGGCTTAAGGAGATGAAGTGACTCCTCCAAGCTCATACAATTAGTACTTGTCAGAGCTGTGATTGAATCTGGGGCCTCCAGCCTCAGAGGTCTATTCCAAATCTTTTAGCTATCAGTTAGGAATCCGATATTAAATAAAACTAAATGAATTACTTATGGTCGCCCAGATATTGAATATGAAAGGTGGAATTCTGGGATGTATGGAATGCAAAACATAACAAGTTGTGATTTTCAGAAACTGAATAAAGAATATCAACAATGCATGGATAAAGGGCAAGTTAGTGTCTGTCCTAGAGAAGACACAAGGCCTGAAGGAATATTGCTTTCTTGTTTTTCTAGGAGAAAGTTTTTTAAAAAAATGAAAAATAACAAAATTATAGAATCTCTCAAATGGAAGGGATATGAGCAGTCATTTATCCAAACCCCAACAGAATATATATATATATATATATATATATATTTGCAATTCACCATATTTGACAAGTGTTAATCTAGCCTTGAGGATTTTTAGTAAGGGGATCCTATTCTATTACCTCTCCAAGGCACCCAAATCCCATTTCTGGCAATTGTAAAAGCTCCTTAAGTGTATTTCAAGCTATATTGAGGAGAAGAAGAAAATCAGAGAAAGGCAATTAAAATAATCAACATTATTATCAAAACCATATTTTGCTTCTGTCTTAGAAAAAATGCTTAGGTAACATATATATCAAAATTTGGCATAATAAATAATATATTGGATGGGAAAGTGAATAATTATGTAGATCATGAAAGGCTAGGCCAGTGAGTTAAATATAATTAATTTGATTTAGGATAAATATGAATTCTTATTTTTGGACAAAAATCAAGTTCCCAAGTTTAAGAAGGCATCTTTAGATAAAAATTTGTCTGGGGATAATGTTATGCTGGTTTAAGTAGACTACTAGCTCATTATGTGTGAATTACTACAAAATGTATGGTAAGAAATGGAAGGCGGAGCCGGCCTACGACACCTAATCCGCACAAACAAAAAAAACCTAGCCGTGTAACTTTGGGCAAGTTACTTAACCCCAATTGCTTAAAAAAAAAAAAAAAGAAATGGAAGGGATATATCATACATACTACTTTAAGAAATGCATGGTATGGGTGCAAGTCTGTGAGCAGCAGTCTCATATCTAACTCAGAGCTAACTCTAACTATTATCTGTAGATATATCTATCAATATATCTATCTATATATATATAGGTATGTCTATAAATATATGTATATATAGATATATGTATGCATATGCATATGTGTATATATGTGTGCATGTATATATATACAGAGAGACATGCATGTGCACATATATGTATATGTGTACATGCATGCACGTGTATGTCTCTGTGAATATGCATGCATGTGTGGAAAGTATATACTTTTGTGCATGCAAATATGTGTATATATATGCATATATGTGTATATATACATAAATTCATGCATATATGCATTATGCATGCACACTACACATGCATATATACATGTATACACATATATATATATCAATAGTTGTTAATTTCCATATTATCTTTAAAAAGTTCTGTATATGTACAGCAATGCAACCAATTCATCAAGTGTCATGCTAACCCTAAATACTGAATAAAAAACAAATGACTGAGAAAAAGAAAAGTATAGTGTGGAGGAATAAGATTCCAATGCCATTTTTGTTTGCCATTCTCAAATTACAAATGAAATTCTTTCTTCAAATCTAGGCATAAACATTTAGGAAGGAGATAAATGGAAAAAATCCAGAGATTCTGAAGGTACTAACATCACATCACATGTGGATCAGTTGAAATAATTTGAGATACTTTACATCAAGAAAGGAGTAGAGTCAAGCCAAATATGAAAGACACCTTGAAGTATCTGAAATTCATTTATTTAGAAGATAAATTGTACTTATTCTTCTTAGCCAAGAGTAGAGAACAGAAATACAAATGTAGGAAAAATATCACAATAAGTGATGAAAAATTTTAAAAAGTCTGTTTCAGAAGTTAATGGCTTCCCACTTATAGGAAACATTGAAGTAAAGGCCTGATTCAATGTTTTTCAGATGTGTTGCAGAGAATTATGTAGATAGAGTCAGGACTAGAATACTTCTCTTGTGTGTCTCCATTTTTTTTTTTTTTTGCTTTTTGGAGGGCAATTGGGGTTAAGTAACTTGCCCGAGGCCACACGGCTAGGTTTTTGTTTGTGTTAAGTGTCTGAGGCTGGATCTGAACTCTGGTCCTTCTGACCAGGGCTGACGCTCTACTCACTGCGCCACCTAGCCACCCCATGTCTCCATTTTTAATTGTTAAATTCCTAATTATTTCATTCATAATCAATAAAACTGTAGCCTGTTTAAGTTCATAGGATCCCAACTCCCTTTTGTCACCAATTAATCAGTCATTAATAGCTTGGATATATATCCTCCTCAAGGTCACAGAGACATTTTTGAGGAGACTGAGCTGCTTCTCTAATGTTATTAACTCTAGCTCCAGGGTTTGTTTTTATTTGTTTGTTTGTTTGTTTTGTTTTGTTTTGTTTTTTGTTTTGTTTTCCCTGCTACATCCCAGAATATTTAGTTGGGAATTGTTTAGTCAGTCAACCTGAAGTAACTTAGAGAAATATGTATTTATTAAGATGTGTATTAAAAACAGTTTGATACAAAACAATCCCCAATGGGGCAGTAGCACAGTGAATAGAGCACTGGCCCTGGAGTCAGGAGGACCTGAGGACCAGCCTCAGATGCTTAACAATTACAGCTGTGTGACTTTGAGCAAGTGCCTTATACCCAAATTACTCTGTCTTTAACCCTCCAGAAAGGGAAAAAAGAAAAACATTCCCCAAAATTGAGGGAAACATTGCTTAAGAATATAAAGTATTCATGGGAAAATGGACTCAAAGTAAGAAAGTACATGAAATAAAGAGGTAACCCATAGATGATGTTATCTTTTGAAATATTTAATTTTCAGATATTTTAAAATTAAATTTTATGTTTATTTTTAGTTTACATTATTCATTGCCACAAGATTTTGAGTTACAACTTTTCTCCCTGTCTTTTGCCTACCCACCACCCCAAAACGGCGATCCCATTGTACACCTTCTCCCTCAATCTGCTCTCTTATATATCCTCCCCTCTCCCCACATTTTTTCAGTATGGCAATATGGATCTCTACACCCCAGTGCCTGTATATCTTATTTCCCAGTTGCATGTAAAATATGTATGTATGTATGTATGTATGTATGTATGTATGTATGTATGTATGTATGTATATATAGATATATAGGTATATGTATGTATGTACATATGTATGTGTGTATATATACATATATGGTTTTATTTTAAAATTTGGATTTATATGTATATATACATATGAATATATAAAAATAAATACATATATAAATAAAAATAAATAAATAAATAAATGAAAATATAAATAAATAAACACACACATATAATATTTGATTTTAAAACTTTGGATTCCAGATTCTATACCTTTCTCCCTCATCATCCACCCTTACTGGGAAGATAAGCAATTCAATATAGGTTGTACCTATGCAGCTGTGCAAAACATTTTCATAGTGCATAAATTGAAAAAGCTTGACTATATTTCCCTCCATTGTATCCCACCCCGACCCCCACTTGTTCTGTTCTCTACTTTGACCCAGTGCCTTTTCAGAATTGGGAACTTCTAACTTCCCTCCCCCACAATCTGCCCTCACCTTCATCATCCCACATCTCATCCCTTTACATCCTAAACTCATGTAGGGTGATATGTCCCATTTAGTTTATAAGCCATTACATCCCTAAGCCAAATTAAATGAGAGTAAGGTTGACCCATTCCCTTTTGCCTTCCTGTTCTTCCCCTTTGTTGAAACCATTTTCCCTTGCATCTTCTATATGGGATAATTTACCCCATTTTTTCTCTCCCTATCTCCTCTCATAATATTCCTCTCTCACCTCTAAATTTCATGTTTTAAGTATCATTTCTTCCTATTCAACTGTTCCTATGCCCTCTGTCTATGTATAACTGTACTCATATATACCCAAACTCGCATATGTATTAATATGCCCATATACACACCTATATAGAAATATGCATGTATGTATAAACACACACATTTATATTCCCTTTAACTATTCTCATACTAAGAAAAGTTTCATAAGTTACAATTATCAATTTTACATGGAGTAATATAAATATTTAAACTTTGATAAGTTCCTTATGGTTTCTTTTCCATGTTTACCTTCTCATGCTTCTCTTGCTTCTTGTATCTGAATGTCAAAATTTCTATTCAATCATTTTTTTCATCTAGAATGCTTGAATGTCCTCTCTTTCATTGAATGAATGTATTTTCCCCTGAAACATGATGCTCAGTTTTGGTGGGTAGGTGATTCTTGGTTTTAATCCCAGCTCCTTTGACCTCCACAATAGGATACTCCAGTCCTTTTGTTCCCTCAGTGTAGAAGCTGTCAGATCCTGCCTTATCCAGATTGTATTTACACAATTTTCAAATTGTTTCCTATTGGCTGCTTTTAATTTTTTCTCCTTGATCTGGGAACTCCAGAACTTGGCTATAATATTCCTAAGAGTTTTATTTTTGGTATATTTTTCAAGAGGAGGATTCTTTCAATTTCTATATTACCCTCTGGTTCTCAAACATCAGGGCAATTTTCCTTGAGAATTTCTTGAAATAATATTTCTAAGTTCTTTTTTATTGTGACTTTCAGGTAGTCCATTGATTTTTTTTTAATTTTTGTTATAAACTATTAACAGACAAGACCAGGGAGGCCCTTTACTTCTTCTTGGACACACCCACAGTGTGACCCCTGTGGCCCGTGGTCTTGGTGTGCTGGCCTTGGACTCGGAGGCCCCAGAAATGCCGAAGCCCATGATGTGCCGGAATCTTCTTCAGTCACTCCAGATCTTCACGAAGTTTATTGTCCAGACCGTTGGCCAGAACCTGGCTATATTTTCCATCCTTTACATCCTTCTGTCTGTTAAGGAACCAGTCTGGAATCTTGTATTGCCGGGGATTCTGCATGATGGTGATCACTCACTCCACCTCATCTTCAGTGAGCTCACCAGCCCTCTTGGTGAGGTCAATGTCTGCCTTCCTCAGTACTACATGAGCATATCTTCGACCCACACCCTTGATGGCTGTGATGGCAAAAGCTATTTTCTGCCTTCCATCAATGTTGGTGTTGAGCACTCTCAAAATGTGCTGGAATGGCGGCGTGAGAGCCTTCTCTGGAAGAGGAAATGGAAGTTACATATTTGCCTTATATAGTGGCCCTCGAGGGCAGGGAGAAGAGGGAGGGGCGTCCAATGATTTTTAAATTATATTTCCTGGATCTTTTTCAGGTCGGTATTTTTTCCAATGAGATATTTCATATTGTGTTCAATTTTTTCATTATTTTGGATATGTTTAATAATATCTTTATTTCTCACAAATTCACTAGCTTCCATTTGCTGCAATGCAATTCTGAAGGAAGGATTCTCTTAAGTCAGCTTTTGAAATTAATTTTCCATCTGGCAAATTCAGATTTTTAAGGCATTCTTCCCATTGGTATTTTGAGCCTCTTTTGCCATTTGAGTTAGTGTATTTTTTAAGTTTCTATTTTCTTCAGTCAGTTTTTTGACTCTCTTTTCACTATTTTCTTGCATCATTCTCATTTTTCCCCAATTTTTCCTCCAATACTCTTATTTGGTTTTTAAAATCCTTCTTAAGCTCCTCTATGGCCTGTAACAAATTCATTTCTTGGAAGATTTTGGTGTAGTAGTTCTGACTTCACTGTTTTCCTCTTGTTACATGCTTCAATCCTTTATTCCCCCAAAAAGGTGTCTAGAGTCAGATTGCTGTGCTTGCTTTGATTTCTTTGTTTGCTCACGTTTCCACTCAATTACTTGACTTTTGAGGTTTTTGCCATAGTAGAACTCTGCTTCCATAGAGGGGAGCTTTGTCTCAAATCACTTTGGTTTTCTCAGCTGCTGGAGCTATTAGTTGGGTGCCCTCTCTGAACCCTCCACATACTCTGTCTCACTGGTCACACCCCAGGGCATCCACCCAAGACAAGAAATTAGATCCAAGCAGGTTAAAGCAAGAGTGATTACTCCTCAGAATATTCACTTGGTCCCCCTACAATCTGCTGGTGGTGGCTGCATGGCTGCAGCTCCTCAGCCTCTTCTCCACCCAGGGGTAGAGGCCAGACTGCAGTCCTGGACTCCATGTTCCCAAAGTCTACTGACCTCTCACTTTGTCTTTGGCATTTATGGGTTGATGATTCTGGAAACCATAACAACTGCTTGTGATGTACTCTCTTGGAGTCCTTCCAGTTTGGGCCACCCTGGGGCTAAAACTGCAGACTCATGAGGCTTCAGTCAGTTTGGAATATGCTGCAATGGACCCTTCCTTCCAGTCTTCTGGTCTGTCTTCAGCAGGAGGTTTGTTTCTATCTGTCACTCTGTGGATTCTGTAGACCAATATTTGTTTAGATTCATTTTTATAGGTATTTGAGGTGGCTATGGGGGAGTGCAGGGAATCTTCCTGCTTCTATGCTGTCATCTTGGCTCCTCCCCAGAAATTTTTTAAATTGGCTTTTTTTTTTACTTTGTTTTTAAACTTTATTCATTTTTCTTGAGGTTTTGTCTGTTTTCATTCACAACATGTCTATTATGGAGATGTTTTACATGACTACACATGTATAACCTATATTGAACTGCTTGCCTTCTCAATGAAGGAGTGGGGAGGAAGCAACAGAGAGAATTTGGAACTCAAAGTTTTATAAATGAATATTTTAAAAATGTACATATATTTTGGGGAAAATAAATAAAATAGGAGTTTAAACAAAGAATATGAGCTCCTGGAGGGCAGATAAAAAGTGTTTTCCTTTCTTTGTATCCTTTATACTTAGCACAGTGCCTACTACATGGTAAATGCTTGTTGACTTACTGTTGGCTGACTATCCTATGATTCCAGGTCACAGTTGTGTTCTTTTTTTTTTTTTAAACAAATGCTTTATTAACTTCTGTTTTACATCATTCATTTCTGCCAGATTTTGAGTTATAATCATTTTCCCCCCATTATTCCCCTACCCATCCTCCCAGAACAGTAATCCCACAAGATATCGCTTCCTCCAATCTGCTCTCTCCCATACCTTCTCCCATACCCCCATCGACTTTTCCATTAGAGGAAGGTGAGTCTTTGCATCCCAATGCCTGCACATCTTATCTCCCTATTACAAGCAAAAGAGTATTAATAATAGTATTTATATATATATTTGAAATATTTAATGTTATTACCTCAAATTTCAGATCCATTTCCTTCCTCCCTTGTCACCCATTCCCTCTTGGGAGCTAAGTAATTCAGTATATGTTGTACATGTCTAGCTAAGCAAAACATTATCATAGTAGATATATTGTACAAGGCTGCTTATAATTCCCTCCCACTCATCCCACCCCCCACCTGGTCCATTCCCTACATGATCCGGTCCCTCTTTTATAGTGGGTACTTCCAACCTCCCCTCACCCCAAGGATGCCCTCCCATCCATCATCCCTCCTCCCATCCCCCTTCCCCCTATCCTGCTGCAGGTTGAGATATCCCATTTAGTATGTATGTCATTTTCTCCCTGAACCAAATTCAGTTTGAATGTGGTTTTGCCTTTTTAGCCTTCCTTATTCTCCCCCTCTTTTGCAACCACTTCCCCTTGCTTCTTCTGCATGGGAGAGTTTACACTACCCTGTCTCTCCCCATCTCCTCTTGCCACTTTCCTCTCTCACCTCATAATTTCATCCCTTGAGTATTCTCCCTTCCCAACAAATTCAACTTATGCCCTCTATCCATATATAACTGTAACCATATACACACACATTCACATATGTATTCATATGACCACACCCCTTCTTCCATTATTTTCATAGTGAGAAAGATATCATCAGTCACAGTTATTGCTTTTCCATATAGGAATGTAAATAGTTCAACTTTGATAAGTTCCTTTTGATTTCTTTTCCCTGATTACCTTCTCAGGCATCTCTTCCTTCTTGTGTCTGGATGTCAAATTTTCTATTCAGTTCTGGTTTTTTCCTCAAGAATGCTTGAAAGTCCTCTATTGCACTGAATGACCATATTTTCCCCTGAAACAAAATACTCAGTTTTGCTGGGTAGGTGACCCTTGGGTTCATTCCCAGTTCTTTTGCCCTCTGGAATATCATATTCCATGCCCTTGATCCCTCAGTGTAGAAGCTGCCAGGTCCTGGGCTATTCTGATTGTGTTTCCACAATATTGAAATTGTTTCTTCCTGGCTGCTTGTAGTATTTTCTCCTTGATCTGGGGATTCTGGAACCTGGCTATAATATTCCTGGGAGTTTTCTTTTTGGGATCTTTTTCAGGAGGTGATCGGTGGATTCTTTCAACCTCTATTTTGCCCTCTGGATCTAAAACATCAGGGCAATTTTCCTTGAGAATTTCTTGAAGGGTAATTTCTAGGTTCTTTCTTTGATCATGGCTTTCAGGTAGTCCAATAATTTTTAAATTGTCTCTCCTGGATCTATTTTCCAGGTCAGTGGTTTTTCCCATGAGATATTTCACATTGCCTTCTAATCTTTCATTTGTTTGGATCTGCTTAACAGCATCTTGATTTCTCATAAAGTCATTAGCTTCCATTTGCTCCAGTCTAACTCTGAAGGAATGAATCTCCTCAGTGAACTTTTGAGATTCTTTTTCCATCTGGCAAATTCGACTTTTTAAGGCATTCTTCTCCTCATTGCCCTTTTGGGCCTCCTTTGCCATTTGAGTTAGTCTATTTTTTAAGGTGTTGTTTTCCTCAGTCAGGCTGTTGACCCTCATTTCATACTTTTCCTGCATCCTTCTCATTTCTCTTTCCAATTTTTCCTCCACTTCTCTTATTTGATTTTTAAAGTCCTTCTTAAGGTCCTCTATGGCCTGCAACCCGCTCATGTTTTCCCCTGGGGCTTTTGGAGCAGGACTTCTGAACTCACAGTCCTTTTCCCGCTCTATGCCCCCAAAATAGGAGTCTAGGGTTGCATTTTTCTGTTTCCTTTGCCTTGGCATGTTGCCACTTAATTACTTGACTTTTGGGCTTGTTGCCACACTATGGCTTTAAGGCCATATAGAGGAATTTTCGTCCCGAACGTGTCCCGGGGGCAACTTCCGTTTCTGGCAAGCTGTAAACCCACCCACGACTTCCACCCTAGATCACAATCCAGATCCAGGGAGGTTAAAGCAGGAGCAATTACCCCCCAAGACTGATCGCTGGATCTCCCTACAATTCGCAGGCCAGGAGCTTGAGCTGCCTCTGAAAACTACAAAATGGCGTGTCTCCTCAGCAGCTTCTAGCCCCCAGGGGAGGGAGCCGACACATTCCCCAAATACTGGTCCCAAAGTCCATAGGACACTAACCTCTTACTTTGTCCCAGGCAAGTCTATGTTGATAATTCTGGAGTTGCCACAGCTCCTGGTGTTCTGGGGTTCCTCCAGCTGGCTGCTGGCCCTACCGCCCTGGGGCTAAAACCTCGGCTCATGCGGACCTGGGCTCGGCTTGGTTCCTGCGCTCTGCTCGCTGCACGCGACCAGGTCCAAGACCACTGCTCTGGTCCTTCCTGCAGGGCTGCTGGGCTGTCCTCAGCGGGAGTTTAGCTTCTCTGTGTCGTTCTGTGGGTGCTGGGTCTCCAGAAGTTGTTCAGAGTCCCCTTTTACATCGTTTGGGGGGAATGTGGGGGCAGAGTGGCTTGGATGAGCTGTTTCTACTCCGCCATCTTGGCTCTGCCCCCCCCTTAAATTGGCTTTTAAATTCTCTTCCTCCCTCACCTTTTTTATATACTGAGAAGCCAAGCCAACCAATAAAACATTCAATATACACGTGAAATCACGCAAAACATATTTCCATATTACCTATATCAAAAATATTTAAAAAAAACAGACAAAAATATACTTCAAATTGCTTTCAGACCTCACTAGTCCTCTTTCTAGAAATAGATATGTTTTCAGCATGAATCCTTTTAAATTGTCTTGCATCATTGTATTGATCAGAATTACTAAATGTTTCAGAGTTGCACTCCAAAATTTGATTTGAAATTGTATTTTAAAGTTGTTTGAAAGTTGGAAGAATTTACCTAAGTTGTTGGCTCTATTCTGTCATCTTAACTCTGTTTCCCTGACATTTTCTTTGTCACCTTATCCCATTTCTGAAGAGCTTAGGGTGTTACCCTAAATCATTTTCAATTTGTACCCATCTGTCATTGCATCCCAACACAGATATTTTTGTCAGGTGCTTCAAGAATGCCAATAGGATATTAATGAGAAGATATGAAATCCCAAATCTTCTAAACAACAGGAATGGGGTCAGGTAATAAAGCAGATTTGGTCAAGATGAAATATAAGACCACTGTTGTTTTCATTAAAACAATTCTTTCTAAAATAAATTTTTGTACATGCATAGTGTTCATAAAATATTAATAGCAATTTTTGATGGTTTTGTTGTGGATATTCTTGCCATTCAAATTTTTTGTACTTTTTTCATCCTTTTACACTATTATGGTCATTGTACACATTGTTTTCTTAGTTCTTTTTGTTTCTCTCTCTATCCATTCACATGAATCTTTCCATGCTTCTTATATTAATCATGTTTGTTTATTTGTTTTCTTACACTAGAGTAATATTCAATTACATTTATGTCCTACAATTTGATTAGCCATTTCCCCTAGAGGTACCTACTTTTTGTCTCTTTTGTTATCATGAAAAGCGATGATATAAATATTTTGGTATGTATGGCTACTGTATTCTTATCAATATCCTCATTGAATTATAAGTCTAGTAGTAGTATAGGTCAAAAGATATGTCATCTTTTTTGCATAATTTCAATTTTTTTTCAAAAATGATTGCAATGATTCATAGCTCAAGAGCTGGGTAGTTTTTAAACCATCCTTACATTAGACACAGGAGGAGTTGCGAATGTCCCATGTCTCTTGTAATAATAAACATGCAAACAAGACTTCACAGAGCAAGATAGGTTGTTCTTTGTTTTCTATTAGTACTGTTGAGATGAACTACTGAATTGTTCTAAAACAAATGTATATTCTTGTTCAGCTCACTCTTCCCTCTCTGCCTCTATAGTTCTATGATTTGAAAGAAAATGGATGAAAATTATGTTATATAATTGGAGTTCAGAGAAAAACATCCTTCTGATGAATCATGGATCAAACAAACTTATGATCTCAGTTCATTAACATAGTTATCTTTTTTTTTTCCTTTTTTTTTTTTTTTTTAAAGCAATTGGGGTTAAGTAACTTGCTCAAGGTTACACGGCTAGTCATTATTTATGTGTGGGTGCTCATTTTCTGAGGCCGGATCTGATCTCGGGTCATCCCAACTCCGAGGCCGGCACTCTTACTCACTGCGCCACCTAGCCGCCCCTTTAGGGCAATTGGGGTTAAGTAACTTGCCCAAGGTTACATGGCTAGGTTTTTGTTTGTATGGATTAAGTGTCGGAGGCCGGCTCCGAACTCAGGTCTTTCTGATTCCAGGGCCGGCGCTCTATTCACTGCGCCACCTAGCCGCCCCTAACATAGTTATCTTAATGATTAACCTATCCTACTTGTACTTCATTATTGGGTAATTTAATAGAAAACATAAAATATTAGAGCTGGCCTTTAAATATTTTCTAGTCCATTGGTCCCAAGCCTGTGAATCATAAACACTTATATACTGGGAATATGATTATTACCAAGGATTCATAAATTCATATGCACACCTAGCTCTTTCATTTTGATTTTACTTAACTTCAACAAATATTCTACATTATTCATTAAAATAAATAAGCAAATATAAATGTCTTCTGTATACAGAAAAATATATTTTCCATACATAATAAATTTTTGTTCAATGTCATTTGTATATAATTATTAGTATTTGTTTTATATTTGTGAAAGTCCTATTGTAAGTGATAAAATACAAAATAATTTGAAAGCATTACTGAATCCATAGTAGCATCTGTGCATGATGAATTTCCTCAATACACATGCATTAGTAATATGATTACTATCAGGCTGAGGCATATTTTAAAAATAATTTTTAGGAAGGGGTCCATGTAGTGACATACTTATATATGATATAAAAACAGGTATCCATCCATAAACGTATGGTGGAATGATTGGTTGGTTACTCTCTTTCTTTACAAACTCGGAATACTCTGCAACAAATTGGGCACAAATAGTTGTTGTGAATATTTGGGTGGATTCTCCAAATGTGTGCATCCTGAGTTTTCTTTGAGCTGTTCCAATTCCGCTTTCATCATAGACCAAGGCACCTTCTCTGGTATGAGCATGCCATGCTTAGTGGCTCTGTGACAATGTCTCCCATGTCACACAATCATTTTCAAAGTTCCTAATAGAGACCTTGAGAGTGTCCTTGTTTGCTCCTTCTGACCACCATGTGAATGCTTGCAATGTGTGAATTCTCCATAAATCAGTCTTTTTAGCAGGTGTACATTTTGCATTCGAATGACATGGCCAGCCAATTGGAGTTGTGCTCTCTGAAGCAGTTTGAATGCTTGGCAGTTTCGTTCAAGTAAAGACCTCAGTGTCTGGTAACTTATTCTGCAAAGTGATCTTCAGAATTTTCTGAAGACAATTCAAATGGAATCAATTCAGTTTCCTGGCAGGTTTCTCAGGCATACAACAATGAGGTCAGTACAATTACTCTATAAACCTTTAGTTTGGTAGTCAGTCTAATACCTCTTCTCTCCCATACTTTCTTTCAGAGCCTCCCAAACACCGAGCTCACTGTGGCAATGAGTGTATCAACCTCATTATCATTGTATAAATCTCTGTAAAGTAGACTACCAAGGTAAGTGAACTTATCCACAGCTTTCAAACCTTCTCCATTTGCTGTAATAGATGGTGTAGTTCTGGCTGATGGAGCACCTGAGATTCTTTGGAGTTAATTGTTAGGCCAAAATTTGCACAAGTAGAAGGGAATTGATCCATACTTTGTTGAATCTCAGCTTCAGAGGCTGCACTGAGTACACTATCATCTGCAAACAGAAAATCATGGACCAACACACCCTCCACTTTGGTCTTGGCTTGTAGCCTTTTCAAATTGAAGAATTTACCATCAGTGCAGTAGGTGACCTTGAGTCTGTGTACATCCTCATTGAAACCATTTGACAACATGGCTGAAAATAACATACTTAAAAAATAGGGAGCAAAAACACATCCTTGTTTCACTCCATTGATTACTGGGAAATTTTGAGAGAATTTTCTATTATCTAGAACCCAGGGAAGCATGCCATGACTGATGTGTTGGTGTTCTTTCCACACACATATACATATATTTCTAATGAGATCTGAATTTAATTATATGCACATGCACACACATATTTAAGCACACACAACTTAGATAGAAATAGATAAAATATAGATATATAAATGTGTGTGTGTTTCCTCTTGGAATAATAAAATAACCTGATCTTTCCTTTTTTTTTTTTTGCTTTTTGTAAGGCAATTATATTTAAGTGACTTGCCCAAGGTCACACTGCTAATTTTTGTGTTGGCTGAGGCTGGATTTGAACTCATGTCTTCCTGACTCCAGGGTTGGTGCTCTATTCACTGTGCCCACTAGCCACCCAATCCTTTCATTTTCAATACAAGGAATAGGAGACAGAATTTCTGATCAGTTGCACAAAATTTTATATCAGATAGACTTATGGGATATAATGAAGCAGCTACTTCTCCAAATGAAGATCTGTCTTCAAATCCTTTCTCCTTTTTCTATATAAATTTTCACTGAAGAAACCATAATCTAAGTATGCTAATCTTCTGAACTCTAATTCATGTAGCCAAATTCCAGTTGTATACAATATTTGTGTTACTAAGAAAATGTGATTCATATTCTAATCCTTCCCAAAGAACTGTATGACTTTTTTAAATTTACAAATTGTCTATTTCTAAGTCAATTAAAATGGATATATGGATACATGAATATAATGATATGTGTGTGAGAGTGTGTGTGTGTGTGTGTGTGTGTGTGTGCATGTGACACACACAATGAAGAAGAAAAACATCATTGTTGTTTGAAAGGTTCGTAATTTGGGGTGTGTATGGGCAAAAGTAATTAAAACAATTTCCTATATAAATTCAATATGCTGAGATTTGAGGATAAAAGAAAAATGTTGAAGAACATTTAATAATCATTACTTCATGTCTGGCAGAAAACATTTTGATTTAAACAATGTGAAAAATCAAACACCATGAAAATAGCAACAAGAAGGTCTCATTCACTTGAGCTATACCAAGATGATGTTCTAAGTTTGTAGCAACCCTTGGGTATGGGTTGAGTTCAAGTTAATGAAATTAATGGAACAATTTAGTTGCCTAGGGATACTTTTTTTTTTCTTTTTGAGTGTGTAATGCAGGATAAATGGGGTTAAGTGAATTGTATAAGGCCACACAGCTAGTAAGTGTAAAGTGTCTGAAGCCGGATTTGAAATCAAGTCCTCCAGATTTCAGGGGTGGTCCTTTATTCACTATGCCACCTAGCTGCCCCATAGGATTCTTAATAGGGTAAACTTTTGTAGAAGAAACCATTCTTTCTGTTCTTCAGAAATTGAAATGTGCATTTAATATTTTTCTTTAAATGTTTGGGCACTGCCCCAGTAGTGTTTCTTAGGTGGGGGTAGATTTGAAGTCAATTATTTAGCTTCTGGTGAAAATTAAAACATACAGAAATATTCAGCATTGAGGATGGGAAAGAATGCTATACTTGGAGTTACAAGGACTGATTTGAAATCTCACTTCTAATAAATACTAAATTATGTGACTATGGAAAATATAATTAATTTACATGGAGTTGAGTTTTATTCCATGCAAAACGATGGGATTGGACTAATAGGGTACGATTTTTATTTGCTTCTTTTTTCTCAGGCCAAGAGAATAAATTTTACATCAAAAATAAAAGAACATAAATGTTGTTTTGTTATTCATGATAAAATTGATAAACAAGATAGGCAAGGAGATTTGAAAGGCTTTACTTCATGAATACAGGTCACCTTGCCAAGATGAACAACATCCTGAAAGTCCTGGCAAAAGTCAGGAATAGCTGAGAGATCACAGAAAATTACCAAGGAAATACACATTACAAAAGGGACACTTCTGATTGTGGACGATGTTTGCAGAGTCTAAAATTTATAAGGCATTAAACTGTTTTTTTTTTTAATTCCTGAGACTATTTTAAAGCATTAAATATTAATGCAAACCAGAAGGCTGTACATTGCTCTGTATTTAATGCCACTAAAACTTTTGGGACACCCTAATTCTTCAATGATTTGTCTATCAAATATGTAAATAACACAAAACTTTTTTCTAAGTTGACATACTGGGTAATAGAAGCATGAAACCCTCCACCACCACCCCCAAAAAAAATCTTGACAGGCTAGATGATTTGTATTATTCTAATGAGATAAAATTCAAAGTAGAATTAAATGTAAGGCTTATATTTGCATATTTCTCACTCACCAAAAATACTTCAGACACAGAATAAGTGTGGTGAACTATGAATTGCTTAAGATGGGATAATAAAGTTTACATGCTTTGAGATTCAGTCCCCAGTGGAGCCATGATCAGAGGGGAAGGAGGCAGAAAATGAGTAATAGGGAAAATAAAGGGGAAAAAAGAAGACTGAATGAAGCTTTAATATAAACCCTCTTAAATCAAGAAAGAAAATATTAATACAAGAAGGAAATATGATCTTCAGATCTATTAAATTATTTTGGGTTTCTATGAATAAACACTGAAAGAAAGAAAATAATTTAAAACTTAATGATAAAATAATTTAAACAAATAACTATGTATTTCAAGGATAACATGGGCCGACAACATGTTATTTCTGAAAGTTTAAAAGAAACAATGACAAGTATTAGAACAAATTTCATCAAATATATAGCTAAAATGTTTGATAGAATAGAAAAAAAAAACTGTTGTAGCAAACATAATCAAAGAAGCAGAAGTAAGGTCCCATAACTGGGAAAGAAAATATGTAAATGTTAAAGACAAAAAGATTTAGAGAAGCAAAAATGCAATAATACTTATAAAAATATTCTCTTTATTCAAACAAAACATACCATTCTTGAAGACAGAATAGGTAGAGACAACCTAATGATTATATGTCTAGAAGCATAAAATAAGCAGAAGCAAATAAAACAAACAAAGAAACAAACATGGTAATGCAAGATATATTTACAAGAAAATTACTCTGTACTTTTGAACACAAGAAATGAAATACTATTGGAGAGAAAACCAAAACATCAAAAGGAAAGAGAGAAAACAAAAGAAAGAAAAATAACAAGAGCACAAAAGCCCAGACAGAAAGTGATTAAATTTAACAAATCAATTCAGAAAAAGAAACAAAAACAAATTCTATAAGTGAGCAGGGGAAAGACTTTCAATACTATGTAGGAGAAAAAAAAACACAATAAAATAGTATCCTTTGCCCAGCAAAAAATCTAAAGAGGGAAAGAGAGAGAAAAAAACATGTTTGAAGAATAATGTAAATCAGGACTGATCCCCAGATGACCTACCCTAAAATCTGAGTTTAATCATGAATAAAATAGACATTTTAAACATTCTTCGAAGGAAAACCTTACCTTAAAATATTGGCTGCTGCCCATTCTTGAAGATAACCAAAATGTCATCACTATGTTGGTGTCAAGGTACAGTGTTTCAAAATATAACTGATCAGACCAATACAAGCTTGGAAACCTCAACCTCAGTTAAGGTTCATATACCATAAGGCATATGAACAAATAGTCCATATGAACATTTGGAGTAGTAATGTCTCACAGTTCTTTTGAGTTTCTGCAATTCTACTTTGCTTATAGAGTACAGCACCTTCTTTGTTGTGGGAATGTCATGCTGCGTCGTCATGTGCCAGTGCCTCCCATGCCAGACAATCATTTCTAAAGGTCTTCAATAGGAAAAAATAAAGTTCTTCAGAAAGACCTTGGGAGTTTCTTGCATCTCTTCTTCTGAACTCTATGTGAGTCCTTGCCTTCTGTGAATTCTCTGTGAAATGTCTTTTAAGCATATGTATTTTTGGCATTTGAACAACATGGCCATCTCATCAGTTACACACTTAGTGGTAGAGTTTAAGTTCCACAGTATTCAAAGCTTTTCTATTTGCTGTAATCTGTGGTTCCATTTTTGGCTGCTGAGATGCTGACTGGTGGAGCACCTATGGTTTTTTTTTTTTGTTGTTGTTGTTGTTGTTAATTGTTAGGCCGTAATTGGCACAATCGTTTTTTTTTTTTTAACATTTCAACCTGAAAAGTTGCATTGAATGTATAATTATCTTCAAACAAAAAGTAGTGTGCCAACTCTCCCTTTACTTTGATGTTGGCCTTTAAAAGACTATCTCTTTCTTAAATAGCCCAGAACACAGAAATGTAGAAGTGATAAAGAAATGCAGCAGAAGAGAAGAGAAACAGCAATGGAATGACAGAAGAGTTACAGTAAGCTTCTTCTTTTTAAATTACAAAAGGAGACAGGAATGAAGGCAGAAGTCAGGTATCATTGATTGAATATTGACTAAAAATTTAAAAAGGAGACCAGAGAATAATCAAATAAACAAGATAGCAAAGGAGCAAGGCAAAATAACAAATGTGTTATTTTGTATTATTATGTATTAAATGTATTATTAAAAATCATATGTGTATATATATAAATACATACATATGTATATATACAGCAAGACAGAGAACAAATTATGTACATTTATATGTTAAAAAATCTGAGAATACAAAAGAAATGCCTTCAAAAATTAAACTACTCAATTAGAGCAAATAAAGATGCTAAATAATTCAATTTCAGAAAAGGAAAGAGAACTAACTAACTGTGAAGGGATTAAAAATGAAAGAAATGGAAACAAAACTTCTGGTACTGATAGACTCACAGGAAAATTTAATCAAACTTTTGAAGAACAATTATTACCCATATTTCTCAAAATGTTTTCAATAACTACATGATTCGCTCTATAAATGCAAAAAAAAAAAGGCTTTGAAAAGGTAGAATATTCATGTATGATAAATCTCTTAAAAATAGTCAGAGAACTTTGTCAGTCCCATAAAAAGAATCCTTGAAAAACAAAAACAAGTATCACATACTAGAAATTTTGGTAATAAATATTGGAATAAAGCAAGGATGCATACCCCCTCCCTATGATTGTTTGATATAGTTCTGGAAACATTAATAATATTAGTGAGAAAAGAGGAAGAAATAAAGGACATAAAGATAGGTAACAACGTGATAGATTGAGTACATTTGATGATGATAATGCTTATAAAATCTTAGAGAATCATCAAAAACACTAATGGATAAAATTAATAACATCATTACCAAAGGAGTACTTTTTTGAATTATTTTTTTAAGTAAGTTCCCCTGATGAATATTCTTATAAGTGAAGACAGATGTTCTGTGATAGACCATAAAATCTTAGATTTAGAAAGGGATGGGAACTGAAAGTTTCTAATCCAATGTTCATATTATGAAAACAAGGAAATTTTGTCTTTTAGAGAGGAATTGAATTGTCAAAAATCTGATTATGTCAGTAACAGTATTTTAACTTAAGTTCTCTGTCTCCAGTACCAGTGGTCTTTCTACTATAACACAATGGATCATTGGTAAGAAGCAAACCTATGTGATCCTGTCTTCCTTAGTGCTTAGCATAATGTCTGGAAAATAGGAGAAACAAAATAATTTTTTTATTGACTTAATGATTGGTGAATTGAGGCATTGGTATGATGTCTAACTATAAGCCCATTACTTAATGTTTGGAATCTACTCCTAACATATACCAATAAAAGAAGGCTATGTCATCACCTATATGAAAGAGAAACAGCATGGCATAGTATACTGAAAGGCAGCCTCACAACTAGGAAGATAAGGAACCAAGTAATATTTCTGACACACTGAATGAATAACCATCAACAATAATTCAGTTCTATATATATATATATCCAAACTTTTATTGGTAAAAGGGACTTTTCTTATCAAGGAATATTCTACAACATGTCTAGTCTCTGTCCCTATTCCTATCATTTTTATGGTTTTCCAACTGATGTACCCTTGACTTTTTTGATGCTCTCATTGGATATTGCTTTCCACCAAAGAATTTCCTGACCATCAAAGCCAGGTCTTAGAATGTTCCATTCCCTCTGCAAATTATCTTAGATTTGCTTATCAGACTGCAAGATTAATGTAATCTAAGTAACCCCAGTATGACATACGCTCTTTTATGTCATGAACTGTTTGTGTTGTTTTTATTCCTTTTTCCTAGCACATAATGGACTCAATAACAGAGGGTAAATTTCACTGTACATAGCACCTACCAGGTACAATTAATAAGGTCATGTAAAATTGAATTGAAAGAAATTTCTATTACACCATTCCAATATCCAGAAAACATGCACCTGTTTGCCATTTGATTAGTACTTACGTTTTTGATATGGTGTTTGCTGCCTGACAACTCCAGGAGAGATGTTATGAGAAAAATAGAGGTCTATATACTACATTTGTTTATCTGACTAAGGCCTCTGATACTGTCAGTTGTGAAGGCTTGTGGAAAATCATAGTAAAAGTTGGCTGCCTAGAGAAGTTCATTAGTATCGTATATCAGTTTCATGACACCATTCTTGCACGGCATCTGAATAATGGACTATGCACTTGCATTTTCATGGTCACAAATAGAGTGAAACAATGCTGTGTGCATGCTCCCATTTTTTATCATGATATTTTCCAAGGATTCTTAAATGCCTTCAATAAGGATTAAATCAGCATCAAGGTCAGCTATCATGGTGATGTTAAATTATTTAACTTGAAAAGGCTGCAAGTCAAGGCCAAAGTGGAAAGACAGTTGGTACATGATGTTTTGCAGATGATTGTGCACTCAACACAGCTTCTCAGGCTGAGAAACAACAAAGCAAACATCAATTCTCTGCTGCTTGTGCTAATTTTTCCTAACAACACCAAGGAAACATACTTTTTTTCATCAGTCAGCACCATATCATATTTACATAGAACCTTTTGCTATAGCAAATGGCGATATTTGAATGCTATGGAAAACTTTACTTATCATGGCAATATACTTGGGATGTACACATAGATGATGATGATGTCCACACTACCAGAGTTAGCTCCATTTTAGGGAGGCCCTAAAGGAAATTGTATAAGAGGTATAAGACTGCCTACTAAATTGAATGTGTACAGAGCTCTTATGCTGACCTCACTTATGTATGCCTGTGACACTTGGACAGTATACTAATGCCATGCCAGGAAACTGAATTATTTTCATTTGAATTGTCTTTGGAAGATTCTGAAAATTCCTGGAAATATATGATACTGGATACTGATGTTCTTACTGAGTTGAACTCCTAAACTTTCTATCTCTGCTGCTGAGAGTAAAACTCCAAAGAGTTGGCCACATTGTTTGAATGCCAAACATAGGTTTGCCTAAAACACTATTTTACTGAGAACTCACACAAGGTAAGAACTCCTACGAAGGTCAGAAGAACTTATGCAAGGATATTCTCAATGTTTTGCTGAAGAACTTTAGAATCATCTGTGACACATGGGAGACACTGACAGAGGACTACCCAGTACATAATGTGTACATCAAAGAGGGTTCTGTGTTCTATGAGCAAAGCAGAATTACAGTAATGCATAAGAAATGTGACATATGCAAATTTAGACATCTCCCATCCAATTAATCAAAGGAACTATTTGTGCCTCACCTGTGGTAGGGCGTTTTGAGCTCATATTGGTGTGATCAGTCACAATTAAACACACCATACATTGAATCACACATCACAATTTCATTTTGGTCCTTTCAGAAAGAAGGACAACAACCAATCAGTATCACAATGTTATGGTATTCTTTTTCCTAGGTGTTTACCTGACACACATCAGGGCACTTGCTATCTTAGGTTGTTGATGCTGCAAGTGCTATTTAAAGAGAGTTCCTGAAAACAGCATTTCCAATGTGCTCTGCCCCACACAAATTTCAAACAATGTGAAAGGGAGCTCCAAACAACTTCTGGAGCCACAGCACCCACAGAACAGCACAGAGAAGCTAACCTCCTGCTGAGGACAGGCCAGCAGCCCTACAGGGAGTCACCAGCGCAGCACTCTGAGAGCAGGCAGCACAGCGCTCTGAGAGCAGGCAGCACAGCGAGCTGGGAACCGACAGCGCAGCCCACAGAGCCGAGCCCAGGTCCAAGGCTTTAGCCCCAGGGCTGCCGGGCCTTCAGCCAGCTGGAGGGACTCCAGAACACCAGAAATAGTGGCGATTCCAGAATTATCAGCACAGATATGCCTGGGACAAAGTGAGAGGTTAGTGCCCTATGGACTTTGGGACCAGTATTTGGGGAACACGTGGCTTCCTCCCCTGGGGGCAAAAAGCTGCTGAAGAAACAGCTGCACAGAAGCCATTTTGCAGCGTCAGTAGTGGCTCTAGCTCCTGGTCTGCAAACTGTAGGAAGATCCAGCAATCAGTCTGGGGGTTAATCGCTTTTGCTTTAAACTGCCTGGATCTGGATTGTGGTCTGGGGGGGAAGTTTGGGGTGGGTATCCAACTTGCCAGAGTGGGTGGAGGCTTTACAGAGGCCACCCAACTGGCGGAAGTTGTGAAGACCCCACGTTTGGGCGGAAGCTCCCCTGTCTGGTGGCAGAGTCCGACTGTGGCAACAAGCCCCAAAATCAAGTAATTAAGTGACAATATGCCTAGGCAAATGAAACAAAATAAACAGAAGAGTTCAACATTGGACTCCTATTTTAGGGGCAAAGAGGCTCAAAGCATGGAGGAAGACTGTGAGGTCAGAACTCCTGCACCAAAAGCCCCAAATGAAAATACAAGCTGGCTACAGGCCATAGAGGACCTTAAGAAGCAGATAAGAGAAGTGGGGGAAAATTTGGGAAGAGAAATGAAAAAGATGCAAGAAAAGTATGAAATGATAGTCAACAGCCTGACTGAGGAAAATAACACCCTAAAAAACAGACTAACTCAAATGGCAAAAGAGGCTCAGAAAGGCAATGAGGAGAAGAATGCCTTAAAAAGTCGAATTTGCCAGATGGAAAAAGAATCTCAAAAGTTCACTGAGGAGATTCATTCCTTCAGAGTTAGACTGGAGCAAATGGAAGCTAGTGACTTTATGAGAAATCAAGATGCTGTTAAACAGATCCAAACAAATGAAAGAATAGAAGGCAATGTGAAATATCTCATGGGAAAAACCACTGACCTGGAAAATAGATCCAGGAAAGATAATTTAAAAATTATTGGACTACCTGAAAGCCATGATCAAAGAAAGAACCTAGAAATCATCCTTAAAGAAATTCTCAAGGAAAACTGCCCTGATGTTTTAGACCCAGAGGGCAAAATAGAGGTTGAAAGAATCCACAGATCACCTCCTGAAAAAGATCCCCAAAAGAAAACTCCCAGGAATATTATAGCCAGGTTCCAGAATCCCCAGATCAAGGAGAAAATACTACAAGCAGCCAGGAAGAAACAATTTCAATATTGTGGAAACACAATCAGAATAGCCCAGGACCTGGCAGCTTCTACACTGAGGGATAGAAGGGCATGGAATATGATATTCCAGAGGGCAAAAGAGCTGGGAATGAACCCAAGGGTCACCTACCCAGCAAAACTGAGTATCTTGTTTCAGGGGAAAATATGGTCATTCAGTGGAATAGAGGACTTTCAAGCATTCTTGAGGAAAAAACCAGAGTTGAATAGAAAATTTGACATTCAGACACAAGAAGCAAGAGATGCTTGAGAAGGTAATCAAGGAAAAGAAATCAAAAGAAACTTATCAAAGTTGGACTATTTACAGTCCTACATGGAAAAACAATAACTGTGTTTGATGAAACCTTTCTCATTATGAAAATAATTGAAGAAGGGTACATGGCATATGTTCACAGGTATACATGGATAGAGGGCACAGGTTGAATTTGATGGGAAGGGATGATGATGATGATGATTTTTTTTTTGGAGGGCAATTGGGGTTGGGTGACTTGCCCAGGTTCACGTGGCTGGGTTTTTGTTTGTGTGTTGGGTGTCTGGGGCTGGATCTGGGCTCGGGTCCTTCTGGCTCTGGGGCTGGCTCTCTGCTCACTTCGCCACCTAGCCGCCCCAAGGAAGGGATAACTCTTAAGGGGTGAAGTCAAGAGGTGAGGGAGGAAAGTGGCAAGAGGAGATGGGGAGAGACAGGGTAGGGCAAACTATCTCATGTAGAAGAGGCAAGGGTAAGTAGTTTCAGGGGAGGGGAAGAACAGGAAAAAAAAAAAACAATTATCATGTTCTTAAATTTGAACTTTGAAATAAAAACAAATGAATTACCAATCTGGTGACCTTAAAAAAAAAAAAAAACATTACAGCAAGTCATTTAAATCCCTTTGCCTCAGTTTCCTCATCTGTAAAATGAGCTGGAGAAGGAAACAGCAAACCACTCTAGTATCTTTGCAAAGAAAACCACAAAATGGGGTCATGAAACATTGAACATGATTGAAAATGACTAAACAACAACCATAAAATGAATAGAGAAGAATAAGCATTACTCCATCAAGAAAAGGTCATCATGATAAACTTTCCCTTTCTTCAAAGAATTATTAACCTATTAGATTAGGGGGATCCTTTAGATTTGGTTTACTTAGATTTTAATAATATGTTTTAATATCTTGTTACTATTAATTATATATTAATTGTTGTTAATATAACCTATACTATGTCATTGTTTTAATATCTTATGTTATTCTTATGGAAAATTTAGATATTGTCTAAATTGCATTTGTTGTTATTGTTATTCAGTCATGTCCGACTCTTTGTGGCCCCATGGACTATAGAATGATAATACTCTCCATGGACTTTTCTTGGCAGAATTCCAACATGGTATTTCTTTATCCAGTGAATTTAGGAAAAGTTCAAGTGACTCCCCAGGGTCACATAGCTAATAAGTGCCTAAGGTCAAATTTGAACTCAGGTCTTCCTGACTCTGGGCCCAGTGCTCTATGAGCCACCCAGTTGCCTCCAGATTACAATACTGCTAGGTACATTCAGATCTAGTTGAAAGGCCAGAGTCATTCTGGTTGAATGGTCAATCATTAGTAGTTTAATGTCAACTTGAGAATAGGTCTCCCTTGTAATGCTACGGGTATCTGTGGTGTTTAATGCCTTTATTAATATTTTGGTTGAAGGCAAATGCTTACTAAATTTTCAAATGACACACACCTAGGAGAAACAGCTAACACATTGGATGTCACAGTTAAGATTCAAAATTATGTGTCTAATATTTAAAGCCTTTTGTCTAATTTTTCTAACATTTGTCTAATATTTAAAACCTTTCATAACCTCTAGTGAACTTCCTAAGCAACACCCTTTCAGTGACTAATGCCTGGGAAAGACCTTAATTTAGAAAGGCCATGGTCACCCACAGCATTCCTGGACATTGCCAGTTGTCTAGAATTCTGTCTTGTCACCGGACTTTGATGAATCTGGAGGAGAGAGTAAGGCTGATAACTTTGAGCTGCTCTGTCTCACTTAAATTGAATTGATCACACAATTCAAGGCATCACCCTTGTGATGTAATTAGTCCTCTACAAGAAAGAAGGACAAACAACAACAACTTTCCTAGGCTGATTGCACATTATAGATATACTTTGGAGTTACTGAAGGTCAGCTCCAGACCACTGCAACAAAATGAACATCACAAAAGAGTCACACTAGTTTTTGGTGTCTGAGTGTTTATAAAAGTTATATTTATACAATAGTCTATTAAGTGTGTAGTTGTATCATGTCAAAAATGTACATATCTTAATTAAAAAGCACTAACCACCAAAAAAAAAAAAAAAAGAGAGTTCCTTTCATCAATTAACCCTATCAGTTTCCAGGGTTAAGAAGTAAGAGGTGCCTTTACTTCAATGAATATTATTCTTCAGGCCATATGTGCATTTCAATATACAAAACATCATGGTTTTGACTCACTGTGTCATTTTATTAATGTGATAATTGCATGATCATCAAAGAAGTGCACATTTAATGTTGTAATTGCAAAACATTAGGAAGGTTGTGTAGATATGACCCAGGAGGATGGGGGAAGGCAAGAAGTGAACAATATTGCAAATCATCCCACTCAAGGTAAAAAATTGTCACAAATTCTGAGAGCTGAATCCAAGTGCAGCAGATACAGACTGCAGAGGAGATGGGTTGTAAGTGATACACATTAGCCCTTCCTGGCAGACAACTCCAAAATGATTAGAATGTAGTAAGTTACCAAATTTTGTCCAAACTATTTACTTATTTCCTGTCTTCTATTTAAGAATACAGTAGCTAATATTTCTTACTTTAATATATTTTACTTAGACTTTAAAGTATTGTGTTTTGATATAAAGAATTAATTCTAATTATTTTCCCTATGCTTTTCTTTATTTTTTCTTTTAAAATATTTATCCATTAATTTTTAATTTTTAACATTTTCTTTTATAACATTTTGAGTTCTAAATTTCCCCCCATTCCCCTCTTCCTAAAATGATATTCAATATTATATAGGCTATATATGTGTGATCATATTAAACCAATTTCCACATTAGTACATATTGTGAAATAAAAATCAGAAACAAAGGGAAAAGTCATGAGAAAGGAAAGAAAATAACCAAAAAAGGGAAAGAGAGAGAGAGAGAGAGAGAGAGAGAGAGAGAGAGAGAGAGAGAGAGAGAGAGAGGAAATATTATGCTTTAATCTGCATTCAGGCTCCATAGTTCTTTGTTTGGATGTGGACAACATTTTCCATCATAAGTCTTTTGGAATTATCTTATATCATTGCAGTCCTCAGAAGATCTAAGGCTAACAAAGTCAATCATCATGCAATGTTGCTGTTACTGTGTACAGTGTTTTCCTGGTTCTGCTCACTTCACCTAGCATTAGTTCATGCAAGTCTTTCCAGGGTTTTTCTGAAATCCACCTGCTTTTCATTTTT
The DNA here is from genome assembly GCA_011680675.1 of Gymnobelideus leadbeateri. Classification (NCBI taxonomy): domain Eukaryota; kingdom Metazoa; phylum Chordata; class Mammalia; order Diprotodontia; family Petauridae; genus Gymnobelideus; species Gymnobelideus leadbeateri. The sequence goes on along the minus strand of WOXC01007151.1, from coordinate 172,952 downwards.
TTTTTGGAATAATAGTATTTCATTACATTCATATACCACAATTTGTTCAGCTATTACTTAATTGATGGATATCCCCTCAACTTCCAGTTTTTGGCCACCAAAAAGAGCTCATAACAATTTCTGTGTATGGTAGGTCTTTTTCTCTTTATTGTTATCTCACTGGGATATAGACCTAGTAGTGGCATTGCTGGATCAAAGGATATAGAGCATTTTTGTATGTATATAGATAACTTGAAATTCTTCATCTGAAAGTTGCCTGATCATATCCTTTGACCATTTATCAACTGGGGGATGACATTCAGTTTTATAAATGAGGCTTTTATCATAGACACTGGCCATAAAGATTGTTTCCTAACTTTTTGCTTTCCTTCTAATCTTGGGTGCATTGGCTTTGTTGGTGCAAAACATTTTTTTACTGTAACTGAAATTATCCATTTTGAATTTCATGAGGTTCTCTGTCTCTTGCTTGGTCATAAATTCTTCCCTTCTCCATAAATCTGACAGGTAAACTATTCTTTTTTCTCCTAAATTTGATTATGCTTTCACCCTTTATTTCTAAACCTAGACCTTATCTAGGTAATATGTTGGTCTATGGTTACTTTCTTTCATACTGTTTAACACTTTTTCCAGAAGCTGTAGTCAAGTAATGAGTTCTTAATCCCAGAAGTTGGAGTTTTTGGGTTTACCAAATAATGTATTATTATAGTAATTCACCACGGTGTCTTGTGAACCTAAGTCCACTAATCCACCACTCTGTTTATTAGTCAGTGCCAAAAGTAGTTTAGATGATTGCTGCTTTATACATTTTTTACCTCTGGTATGTCTGGGCCATGTTTCCTTGCATTTATTTTTTTTCCCGAAAACAAGTTATTTAAATAAGAGATGAATACATTACATAACATTTAAACTAAAAAAAGAAACCAAAACCAAACCAGTCTGTTACTTCCCATGGCATTGGGCAGCTGTTGCTAGTAAATTGCAAGCTCTGAAGTTACTACATTGACTGTTTTGATACATTAGTTAAAATTTTGTTCCCTTGTCAAAAAATTTAATTCAGGTAAAGTTGGCCTCACAGTATGGTGTTTTCTTCACTTGTGCATCACCCAGAGCTAGGGTACTATTACTACTAAACAAAAAAAATCTGTTCAAACAACATTGGATTTTGGTGTGATGTTAAGAAGGAATATAACTTGCCATTGCCTCAAAATGAAACTTCTTCCTGATCAGGTGGTGCAAGTCACCAGGGGAATCCCTGTTCTGCTACCAAAGGCTCACTCTTTATCTTGGTATCTGGACTGGATGGTGGTGACCTTAACTGACTCTTCTGAACACCACCCTTTTAAAGGCAGCTCAGGGAGTAGTAATGTTCTCTTAAATAGGGAACTCTGAAGACAGAGCACCAAGTAGCCTCTGGACAGTCAGACATTGTCTCAGATGCTACTAGGGCTTTGGACTTGACTGAAACATTAGATTATTTGTATTTCAGGCTGCGTACTGCCAGGCTTTACCTCTGCTTAAATGAGGGATGTCAAGACTAGACAGCATGGCCCTTTTCAGTATATTACATGAATGAGTTACAGTAGTCCAAGTTAAACAGCAGACCCCAAATGGTTACATTATACAAGCTGTGAGGTTTTTAAACTTGTGACAAGGGACAGAAGGGAATTTTTCTACTCATTGCAAGGAAATGCTCACTTAAGCTTCAGTGAGCCACAAGGATTTAAAACCCACGAACCTTCAGCTGCGCATCCTTAGCCAGTCCAATCTCCACGAGGAACTGGCATATGTTCTTATGCTGGTCACCCTGCATATTCTGGATGCTCAATTACAGTACCCTTGCAGGCAAATGTTTTCTTGAATGCCTCCACTAGCTTCTTTTTATCGTAATCATCAGTGATCCTCTGGAAAGTGGTGAGGGTCTTCCTGCCGTTTCTCTGTTAATAATTGTAACTAATGAAACATTTCTGTGTGGGAATATAAATGTGTGTGTGTATACTCATACATACACACACACACACACACACACACACACACATATATATACACATATATGTATGCATATGTATATGTCTATTATAAGAGGGCATGTGTGCATATGAATACATATGTGTGTATGTTTGCATACAAGTATACATAGACAGAGGTCACAATATCAATTATATAGGAGGGGATGATTTTGAAAAGGTGAAATTGAGAGGTGAGAGAGGGATATAATGAGAGGAGATGGGGAGAGACAGAATAGGGTAACTTATCTGATATAGAAGAGGAAAGGGAAAACTTTTACAATGGAGGGGTGAACAGGAAGGTAAAATTGAATCGGATCAAACTTACTCTCATGGAATTTGGCTTAGGGAGGGAATCACATACACAATAAGTTGTGTATCTTGCCCTCCAGGAGAGTGGAGGTGAGGGGATGAGAGAAGGAATGATTGAGGAGTGGGTAGGTTGGGTGGAGGGTAGTAAGAAGCACACACTTTTTGAAAGGGACAGGGTAAAAGTAGAGAAAAAAACCAAGTGGGGAACAGAATAGGAGGAAGGGAAATATAGTCAGTCTTTCACAATATATACAATATGGAAATGATTTGCATAGCTACCCATGTAAAACATATTGAATTGCTTATCTTTGCAGTAAGGATGGGTGATGAGGGAGGAAGTGAAAACATCTGGAACTCAAAGTTTTAAAAGTAAATGTTTAAAATATATTTTCTTATTATTATTACTATTTTACATGCAACTGGGAAATAAGATAGACAGGCACTGGGTTGTGGAGATCCATCTTGCCCTACTGAAAAGTCGGAGTGGGGATGGGAGAGTATATAGGAGAGAGCAGATTGGGGGAGGTGGTATACAGTGGGATCACTGTTTTGGGGTGGTGGGTAGGGGAAAGATGGAGAGAAAATTAGTAACTCAAAATCTTGTGGAAATGAATGTTGTAAACTAAAAGTAAACATAAAATTTAATTTTAAAATAAAACTAAATAGATGAAAAGAGTGATAGTTTTGTTTCTTAATTGATTATTCTAATTCCTTCAATTTCTTTTTCTTCTCTTTAGCTAAAGTCAACATATTTCATATGATTTTTCAGTAACAATGGTGATAATGGCCATTCTTATTTGCTCTGTGATCTTGTTGGAAATGCTTCTAGCTTGTCCCCAATTACATGAAATGATTACTGAGGGTATTAGGTAAATGCTACTTATCATTTTGAAGAAAATCATATTGATTCCTATGCTCTCCTGTGTTTTAATAGTATTGGCTTTTGTATTTTTCAAACAGTTTATTTCTGCATCTATTGAGACAATAAGATTTCTATAATTTACTTCCTCTTCAGCTAATCTGGGCAACTTGTATTTTTGTAAATAGTCCTCCATTTGTCTAAGATTGTCAAATTTATGTGCATACAGTTGGGAAAAATAATTCCTAATTATTGTTTTGATTTCCTCTTTACTGGAGGTAGATTTACCCTTTTCATTTTTTATAATCATAATTTGGCTTTCTTCTTTCTCTTTTTATCATATTGACTAAGGGTCTATCAATTTTATTAGTTTTTTCATAAAACCAGCTCTTAGTTTTATTTGTTAATTCAATAGTTTTCTTAATTTCAATTTTATTAATCTCTAATTTGGTTTTCAATATTTATAATTTAGTATTTAACTGAGGATTCTCAATTTGTTTATTTTCAAGATTTTTCAGTTGCATTCCCATTTCATTCACCTCCCTTTTCTCTAATTTATTCATGTATGCACTCAGGGATATAAATATTCCCCAAAGAACTGCCTTTAATTCATCCCACAAATTTTCGTATCTTGTCTCATTATTATCATTCTCTTTAATGAAATAGCTGTTTCTATATTTTTTGTTTGAACCACTCATTCTTTAGGATTAAATTGTTTAATTTCCAATTAGTTTTTAGTCTATCTTTCCATGGCCTTTTATTGCATATTGTTTTTATTGCATCATGATCTGAGAATGATACATTTAATATTTCTGCCTTTCTATACTGAATTGTGAGGTTTTTATGCCTTAATACATGGTCTATTTTTGAATATGTACCATGACCCACTGAGAAGAAAGTATATTCCTTTTTATCCCCATTCAGTTTTCTCCAGAGATCTATCATATCTAGTCTCTCTAAAATTCTATTCACCTCCATAACTTCTTTCTTGTTTATTTTGAGGTTAGATTTATGAAGTTCAGAAAGGGAGATATTAAGGTCCCACACTAGTATAGTTTTGCTATCTATTTCTTCCTCTAATTCCTTTAACTTCTCCTCTAGGAATATGGACACTATACCACTAGGTGCATATATGTTAGGTAATAATATTACTTCAATCTCAATGGTGCCTTTTAGCAGGATATAGTTTCCTTCCTTATCACTTTTAATTAGATCTATTTTTTTTTTTTTTTTGCTTTGGCTTTATCTTAGATAAGGATTGCTACCCCAGCTTTTTTTTTTCCTATAGCTGAAGCATAATATATTCTACTCCAGCTTTTAACCTTTACCCTGTGGGTATCCCTTTGTTTCTTGTAGACAGCATATTGTAGGGGTATGGTTTTTAATCCATTTTGCTATCCACCTCTGTTTTATGGGAGAGTTCATCCCACTCACATTCAGAGTAATGATGACTATGTGTCTCTTCCCCTCCATCCTATTCCCTCCCGTTTATGTTTTTGTTTCTTCCTTCTTCCTTCCCCTCTGTAATGGTTACCCTTTTGACCACCATCTACCTCAGTGTTCCCACATGGTGACCGCCCTTCTTTACCTGCCCTCTCCCCTTACTACTAATTCCTTTCCCTATAATATCCCCTTTTTGTTCCCCCCTTTCGCTCCTACTGCTTATAGGACACAATAGAATTTTATACTTATTGGAGTATATTATTTCCCCTTTGACCCCAAATCAATGTGAGTAAATTTTATACAGTGCTCCTTTCCCTCCCTCCTTTTCCTCTATTTAATGAATTTTCATGCCTTTTCACCTTAAATCTTAAGCTTAACTGATTATGTTGATCCCTCTATGAACCAGAACAAGTGAGAACAATGTTCAAATGATGTTCCTCTCCCTCTTACCTTCCCCTCTACTATAGTGTGTTTTTATGCCTCTTTGAAGGCATAATTTACCTTTTTCTGTCTCTTCCTTTCCTTTTATCCGATTACAGTCTCTTTGACCCCCTTAATATTTTTTTTTATCTTCAGTTTAGTTCATTCATACACACACCCTCTATCTCTGTATAACCCTTTTAAAGGTCATGATAATCATATAAATTTCGATATTGACAGTTATCAGCTTCTCATATAGGGATGTGGAACATTTTGTTCTTGTTGCATCCCAAGTTATGTGCAAGTGTGCATGAGTGTGCATGTGTGCATGCATGTCATTTTGAGTGTGGGTTTTCCTTATTTATATTTTTATGTCTTTCTTGAGTTTTATCATTGAAGATCAAATTTTCCACTGAGCTCTGGGTTTTTCATCAGTAAAGTATGGAAGTCCCTTATTTCATTAAATGACCATCTCCTTGCCTGAAAGATTGTGCTGAGTTTATCCGGGTAGTTAATCCTTGTTTGCAGTCCTATCTCTTTTGCCCTATGAAATGTCAAATTCCAATCCCTCTGATCTTTTAATGTAGAAGATGCTAGGTCCTGTGTGATCCTGACTGTAGTTCCATGATATTTGAATTGTTTCTTTTTTCCTGCTTATACTTTTTTTCCCCTTAATCTTGTAATTATTGAATTTGGCTACAATATTTCACAGTTTTCAATTTGGGACCTCTTTAAAGAGGATTCTGGTGAATTATTTTGATAACTATTTTATCTTCTAATTCTAGGACTTCAGGACAGTTTTCTTTGACAATCTCTTGGAGGATGTTGTCCAGGCTGCTTTGTTCATCATGGCTTTCCAGTAGACCAGTAATTCTTAATTTATCTCTCTTGGATCTGTTTTCTAGATCAGTTGTTTTTCCAGTGAGATATTTTACACTTTCTTCCAATTTTTCAATCTTCATGTTTAGGTGATTGATTCAGTGCATCATAGAGTTCTGAGTTTCAATTTGATGGTTTCTAATTTTTAGCAAATTATATTTTTCAGTTAGTATTTGAAGGTCCTTTTTTAAGGGAGGTATTTTCACCAATTACTTCACTCATTTTACTTTTTAAAGATTTGTTTTCTTCAGTTAAACTCTTTTCAAATTTGGTCACTGTAGATTTAAAATTGTCTTCTTCTGCCCTAATTTGTTCTTTAAAATCTTTCTTAAGCCCCTCCAAGAATGCTTTTTGGGCTTGACACCAGTTCATATTTCCTTCTGTGGTTTCAGGTGTTAGTACAGAGTCCATGTAGTCCTCTGTATTTGCTTGTTCTTGATCTACATAATAAGCTCTGATTGATTTTCTTGCCTTCCCTTTCTCCTTCTCAGCTTCCTTCCCTCCCATTGTAATTTCCTATTTCCTAATTTCTCAGGGAGGGAGCTAAGGGCCTGATTTTTGACTTTCTATGCTGTAGCCTCTGTGTATCTAGTTTGAGGCCAAGGCTGGAGTCTCAGTGTTCACCCTTAGTTGTGCTGAGGCATACAGAATAATTTGTGGAGGTGGGCTGGACTAGCCACTTCAGATTTCAGCCTCTATTCCCCTGTTCTACAGCTCAGGCAGGCTTTTGCTGTTCAGGTCAGATGGAGCTTATTGGCACCCCTCCCCCTCTTCTATTCAGACTCCTTGCCTCCTCAGTTACACTCCTTCTCAATGACTCCCAAGCCCAAGGCTATTTCCACTATCTCAGGATTTCACTCTAGGTGGGATACTTATCTTTGGGTTTTCTATGTCAGGGAGTGGGAATCAGAGAAGCCAGAGTTTACTTTGTCATCCTGGGCCCTATAAGGACAGGAAGGTGGTTTCTAAACTTCCAGGCTTGGAGCTGATACCCCCAGGAGAACCTGCTGTCTCTTCTGGGGGCTTGTGCCCTCTTTTACCTGGCTCCAATGATTCCTCCCATAGCGTGGTGAGATGCTGGTGAGATGGTTGCAAAACACCCTTGTGATGGCTGAGTTTGCTGGCTGGGCCTCCGTCCTTGGTGTTATCTTCAAGATCTTCTTTCATGACTTCTTCCTCTGTCTAAGGGTGGCTCCAGCATGAGTGGGTGCCCACAACAGAAATGAAGTATCTAGCAGTGTTCCAAGTATTCAGTCACCCTAGAGATAGATTTCTGGCCTATGATTCCAACAGCACAGTCAAGATTCATGAAACTGAGAAATTTCTTTAGCATTTCAGTCATTATTGAAAAGTCCCCTTCAGGTAAGTACCCACTCACAGTAGTCACATTGATCGGACTCTCCTGGCAGAGGCAGCCAAGAAGCAATGCTCTATATGAGGCCACGATGGAGTCTTCTATATGCTTGCCAGCATATTGAAGGGCTTTACTGAGGTCAAGTTCTTCATCATCCTCTTCCTTCTTTTCTTTTTCTTCAGGACTATCTGTCTTCTCAGCAGAGACGCACTGTATCTCCCCACTTGTTTTTTGCCATTCTCCACTTTTGTCATGCTGGGCAGTGGGAGCTTCCTTGATCAGTTCATCTGTCTGGCTTTCAGCCAGCTGTGCTGCTTGCTCACACTCTAGGAATTACTGCACTAAAGCCTGAAATGCATGAATCTGTCCATCTATCGTTGAACTATCATCTCCTTCTCCAGCACAGAAGGAGTCAAAAGAGCTTGATGTTTCCATATTGACTAAATAGTGCTGATTCAGAGCACTATATCCTACTAGATTTTTTAGTAAACCCAAGCCCAGTACTCAGATATCAAATCTTTGTTCTTGAGGTAGGAACTTTGGAACCTGAAGCACACAATTCATTGCTGTGCTAATTAAACCATCTTGTTCACCGGTTTTGGTGCTGCCCCATTCATTATCATTAGTTAAATTAGATACACTTTTTAAGGTTTCGTGACAGGATTCACTGAGGGGCTTAGGGAAGTTATTGCTTCTGTTCCACCATCTTGGCTCCCACAGGACAGATGGATTTACTAGTGAATCTTATCAAACACTTAAAGAACAAATGATTCCAATACTCTACAAACTATTTGGAAAAATTAGTGAAGGGGGAGTCCTAGAAAAACTTTTTTTTATGACACAAATATGGTACTGATTCCTAAATCAGGAAGAGATAAGAGAGAAAGAAATTTCCCTCATGAATATCGATGCAAACATTTTTAATAAAATATTAGCTAAAAAACTACAGCAATTTATCACTAGAATAATATACCTTGATCAGGTAGGATTTATTCCAGGAATGCAAGGATGGTTTAATGTTAGGAAAACCATCAATATAATTGATCATATCAACAATAAAACTAGCAGAAAGCACATGATTAACTCAATAGATGCAGAAAAGGCTTTTGACAAAATACAACATCCATTCCTATTAAAAACAAAAGAGAGTATAGGAATGAATGGAGCCTTCCTTAAAATAATAGGTAGCATCTATTTTAAACCATAAGCAAGCATTAAATGCAATGGGTATAAACTAGAAGCATTTCCAATAAGATCAGGAGTGAAAAAAGGGTGTCCACTATCACTGCTCTTACTCATTCTGGTACTAAAAATTTTAGCAGTAGCAAATAGAGAAGAAAAAGAAATCAAAGTGTAAGGGTTATGGGATTTAAAAATCTTCCACACCCCATTGGACTTGCTGACATAGCAGGAAGGGGCGGGGCAAGAGGAAGAGGAAGAAAAGCTAGAGTTCCGTTGGGGACTGTTGGGGACTGTTGGTGGTTGTGGCAACAGCAGCAGCAGCAGTAACAGCTGAGGTAGAGGTGGAGGTGAAAACCCCTTTTTGAGCCAGCCAGAATTTCTGCTAAGGACTCTTTGTTGGGGACTGCCAGGGACTGGAACTGCACGGGGGCCAGAACTGTTGTGAGGATGCTTCCTGGACGCTGAACAGTTGCTGTGAGTGGGGAGAGAAGGACTTTGCCTGAGATAGCCTGTTCTGTTTTGAAGGCTTAAGAATGTGATTGGTTACTACATTAACTACTTGTGCCAATTTCATAACTAGTCTGATGGCTTTGACTTTCTGGTTTTGGGACTCAGTTATTTTGTATTTTAATAAATTCTCTGGCTTTGTCCCCCATATAGAGAGCCTGATATACTTTGTGATTAATAACCACATAAGCCTATTTATAATTGCCATAGGCATAGTGAATATTGTGTTGTTAATACACAAAGGAATCAAATTAGGCAAAGAAGAGACCAAGCTATCATTCTTTGCAGATGATATGATGATATACTTAGAGAATCCTAGAGAATCAAGTATAAAGCTACTTGAGACAATAAATAAATTTTTCAAAGTTGCAGGATATTAAATGAACCCATATAAATCCTTGGCATTCCAGTATATTTCTAATGAAATTCAACAGCAAGATGTAGAAAGAGAAATCACATTCAGAGTTACAATAGGTATTATAAAATATTTGGGAATCTACCAGCAAAAACAAATGTAGCACCTATATGAAAAAAAATTACAAAACACTTCTCAAACAAATAAAGTCAGATCTAACTAATTGGAAAAATATCAATTGCTTGTGGTTGGGTTTAGCTAATATAATAAAAATGACAATTTTACCCAAACTAAATTATATATTTAGTGCTATACCCATCAATTTACCAAAAAACATTTTTGAGACAAAATAGTAACAGCATGTATTTGGAAGAACAAAAGGTCTAGAATATCAAGGGAATTAATGACATGAAATGCTAGGGCAGGTGTACTAGCTATACCAGATTTTAATCTACATTATATAGCAGCAGTCATCAAAACTACTTGGTACTCACTGAGGAATAGAGTAGTGAATCAGAGGAATATATTGGGCACACAAGATTCAGCAATCAATTTGCATAGTAATCTATTGTTTGATAAACCCAAAGATCCCAGTTACTGGGATAAGAACTCACTATTTGACAAATACTGCTGGGAAAACTGGAATATAATATGGCAGAGACTGGGCATAGACCATTATCTAACACCATATACCCAAATCAAGTCTAAATGGGTGCATGATCTAGGCATACAGGATGACACCGTAAGCAATTTCAGGAAGCAAGGAATAGTTTACCTGTCAGACTTGTGGAGAGGGAATGACTTTATGACCAGAAAAGAATTAGAGAACATCATAAAATGAAAAAAGGATAATTTAGATTACATTAATTTGAAAAGCTTCTGTACAAACAAAGCTGATGTAACCAAGATTAAGAGGGAGGTGGGGGGGGCGGCTAGGTGGCGCAGTGAATAGAGCGCCGGCCCTGGAATCAGAAGGACCTGAGTTCGGAGCCGGCCTCAGACACTTAATCCATACAAACAAAAAAAACCTGCCGTGTAACCTTGGGCAAGTTACTTAACCCCAATTGCCCTAAAGGGGCGACTAGGTGGAGCAGTGAGTAAGAGCATCGGCCTCGGAGTTTGGATGACCCGAGATCAGATCCGGCCTCAGAAAATGAGCACCCACGCATAAATAATGACTAGCCGTGTAACCTTGAGCAAGTTACTTAACCCCAATTGCTTTAAAAAAAAAAAAAGAGGGAGGTGGGAAATTGGGAAATAATTTTTACAACCCATGTCTCTGATAAAGGCCTCATTTCTAAAATATACAGAGAATTGCATCTAATCTATAAGAATACAAGTCATTCCCCAACTGATAAATGGTCAAAGGATATGAACAGGTAGTTTTCAGAGAAAGAAAGTAAAGATATCTATAAGCAAATGAAAAAAAAATGCTCTAAATCACTATTGATTAGAGGAATGCAAATCAAAACAACTCTGGGGTAGCACATCTCACCAGTCAGGTTGGCTAAGATGATAAAACAGGAAAATGACAAATGCTGGAGAGCACATGGGCAAATTAGAACACTGATGCATTGCTGGTGGAGTTGTCAACTGATCTAACCATTCTGCAGAGCAATCTGGAATTATGTCCAAAGGGCTTGTGGTATATGCATGTAGTGTAATACTATTGTGTTATAAGAAATGAGGGGTAGATGTACTTCATATTTCCTTGGAGATCCTTATATGAACTGATGCTGAATGAAAAGAGTAGAACCAGCAGAAATTTGTATACAATCACAAAAACAACATATATGTGTTGACCAACTATGATAGACTGGACTCATCTCAGAAATGCAGTGATATAGGTCAATCCCAAATGACTCATGATGGAGAGAGATTTCTACATCCAGAGAAAGAACAAGAATGAACTGTGTCTGAATCTGGATTGAAGCAAAGTACTTTATCTTTATCTTTTCATTGTTTGGTTTTATTTCCTCTTTACCATTTTTCATTCCATCTAGTACAATCCACCTTTGTAACCTACATCTTTCTCATTTCTCTTCCCAATTTTTCCTCTACTTCTTTTATTTGGTTTTTAAAATCCTTCTTAAGCTCCTCTATGGCCTGTAACCCACTCATATTTTCATTTTGGGCTTTTGATGCAGGATTTCTGACCTCACAGTCCTCCTCCTGTTCCATGCTTTGATCCTCTTTGCTTTGCCCCCAAAATAGGTGTCTAATGTTGAATTTTTCTTTTTATTTTGTTTCCTTTGCCTAGACATATTGCCACTGAATTACTTGACTTTTGGGCTTGTTGCCACAGTAGGACTCTGCCACCAGACAGGGGACTTTCGGTCCCAAATATTGGGGTCTTCTCAGCTTCCGGAGGTATTAGTTGGGTGGTTTCTGTGAAGCCTCCACACCCTCTGGCAAGCTGGGCACCACCTTAAGACCTTCACTCCAGACCACAATCCAGGTCCAGGGAGGTTAAAGCAAGAGTGATTACCAACCCAAGACTGATCACAGGATCCCTCTACAGTTTGCAGACCAGGAGCTGAAGCTGCAACTGATCCTGCAAAATGGCGGCTTGCCATGTCTCCTCAGCTGCTTCTTGCCCCCAGGGGAAAAAGCCTGACGAGTTCCCAAATACTAGTCCCAAAGTTCATAGGGCACTAACCTCTCACTTTGTCCTAGGCATATCTGTGTTGATAATTCTGGAATCTCCACAGCTCCTTGTGTTCTGGTGTCCCTCCAGCTGGCTGTTGGTCTGGCCACCATGGGGCTAAAACCATGAGAAGAGAGAATATTGAGTTTCCTACCATATATAGTTTTTAGAGAGTTTAGCTAAAGAGGGTAGAAGAATTATAGTACAACAGTTAAATAACATGAAAATATAAAGTAAGTGGTGGCTAGATGGCATAAGTGAGTAGAATCCTGGCCCTGGAGTCAGGAGGACCTGAGTTCAAATCTGGTCTCAGACACTTAACACAAAAAACCTAGCCATGTGACCTTGAGTAAGTCACTTAACTCCAATTGCTCTACCTTCTGCCCTCCAAGAAGAAAAAAAAAAGAAGAAAATATAAAGTAAGGGTAATTTTCAGGGTGGGGAGATATGGCATGTTTGTATGCAATAGAAAATGAGCCAGTTGACAGGAAAAGATTGAAAAAAGTTAAATAATGAAAATGACAAACGGGGTAACCTCTTGGATTTCAGATAATATGTATATATACATATATTATATCTACCAATAATCAATCTATCATCTACCTATCTACATATATATATATATATCCACACATGCATATACAAGTGTACTGATATACGCATATGTCCATATTTATACATATAGTCTCATATGTACATTATGTATGTATACTCAGGAATACATGTATAATGTGTATTCCATATAAGATACAAAATATATGTTACATATATACATGCATATTCAAATAAGTGAATGATGTAGTATAATCATTATATTACATATAAATATGTAAAAAAATCCATAAAGATTGAATATGTCAGGGCGGCTAGGTGGCACAGTGAGTAGAGTGCCGGCCCTGGAGTCAGAAGGACCTGAGTTTGGATCCGGCCTCAGACACTTAATGCACACAAACAAAAACCTAGCCGTGTGACCTTGGGCAAGTTGCTTAACCCCAATTGCCCTCCAAAAGGCAAAAAAAAAAAAAAAAAAGATTGAATATGGTGTCATTCTTCTTTCTGGATTTAGACTTAGCTTGAGAGTTGAGTAAAAGTTTCTTCCTTCATTTCTGTCATCTTCCCTCTGTGTGTGTGTGTGTGTGTGTGTGTGTGTGTGTGTGTGTGTGTGTGTGCTCTCTAAAATAATCATGAAGTAGAGAGTGGTTGATTAAAAGAAACAGGAACAACCTGGTTTAAAGAATGTGGTTACAGATACATATGATGATTCCATGTTCCAAAGTCAACCAGAGAAGTGATAATTCTTTCAATTTCTGTCTCTAAACTTATACACAGAAAGACAGAAACTACAAAGTTATGTAAGGAGAAGAGATGAGAAGATCATTAATCAAGTGCTTAATTTGTGCTCTGCATGCTGAATTCTACAAAGGCCTTTTTTGGTTACATCCATGAACATGTGAAGGAGAGGAATGAATAATGAAATAGAAATGATAAGGTGGAACTAGTTTATGAATGCTTTAAATACTATCAGAAGGAGTCCAAGAGCAATAAACAGACTTGTGTTCATCATGCTATGGTGATTTGGCCTCAGTTTCCTCATCCATAAAAAATGAGGGTATCAGACTGATTTTTGTAAGGTTCATTTCAAATTTGAAATTTGTGAGTCATGTCCCCTCACATGGCCTCTTTCTGTCTGAAAGCTAAGGAGAGAAACTCCATTCTATTGTGCTTCCTCTTTCCATTGCATGGCCTGGTCTGTTTCTGCATTCCTGGATGAAGAGAAACACCATTCCCTTGTATGCCCCCTAATTTGTACTCCAAATAAGACTGACTAATGTGCAGAAAATATTACTTCCTGAGGCCAATCCTCTACTGGGACTTATGCTTCCATGATGACTATTCTCACCATAAATTGCAAATGTACTCTCTCATAAATGCACATGGCACCCATGGGATGAGTAGAAACACATTTGGTGTACACTACTAGAGAGACATACATACAGGAGAGGCAGTCTAGTATTCCTCCAGTAATGAAAAACCTGATTTTTTACCTTGTGTAACATCACTCAACATCACTCCAACATTCTTTGCACACCATCTCAGTTAAGCAATGCACTGAGTTTCTCTCTGTGGGTCTCTTCCTCTCTTCAGGTCAACTGCCAATGTCCAAGGCTGATTTTCACTTAAATTAATTGCCAGCCTTCTTCTCTTTAAGAACTTGTACTCCTTGAAACTCTTTCTTTCCTGGAAAACTTATCCCCTCTCTCACCATTCCTGTAGAAATTGTGTTTATGCAAGCTTTCTTCCATGCTTGGTGAACCTCAACAATCCCTCAAACTTTTGCATTATAAGAGTTTCAAGAATTTAGAAGCTTCACTATTTAAAGTCTTCCAGGGACATAGGCAATCATTCCCAGACAATGGCAGGCTTTCCTTACACTTTGATTAGATAATTCATCAACTACTTAGCACTTTGTAAAGAGATGACAGGATGTACTCACTTCTTTAAATGTGTCAATTATTATCTCCTTACCATTATTTTCCTCTTCTTTTTTGTGAATGCATCAACTCATAGGGAGGAAGGAAAAAAGAGAACTCTTTCTCCACCTTCATATACTATATGTTATCAATGGCAGACCTCCCACAAGCACTACTGATGTATTGTAGACGAGCAACAACAAAAATATTTTTTATTAAATGTCAAGCACCAAAACTTCCATTACAAACACAAACACTATACCTGTTCCCAAGGAGTTTATATTCAAATAACTGAAGGAGGGCAAATTTTTCCTTCCTCAAATATAAGCCTTGTCAAGCAGAAGAAATATTTCTCAAGTGAACTGGAACTTGAACTTTAGTAAATCAATTACCTAGGGTTTCTTCCACATAGATGTAGAAGCACCATCCATTATCTCAAATCAAAGACATCTGTGACATAGGGACTGTGTCTTTGAGATTCCTCTAAGGTAAAGAGAAGAGAAATGAATTGCCTAGGGCCATGCAATTCTTAAATGATAATGACTATATCTGAAGCTAGGTCATCCTAGTTTGAAGCCCAGCACTCAACTATCTTTACCAATGTTTCTTCACTGTATGTATTTTTAAACCTCTTTCTCTCCGCAAACAACAAAAGCTCAGGGAGATATTATGATGCTATTTTCATGGCTATTGTAGCTTAATGACACTGGATCTGATATGTTTTCTACAATGCCACATTGGTGGCCTTAAAATAATGAGTACCACAAAATATGTGATATAAAATGCCTGCATGTCTATCTCTTTAAATATCCTACTGTGACTTGTACATTGCTTTTCACATAGCACAAACTTAAGTAATATCTGTATTTCTCTTCTTTGCTGATTGCTGAGATTTTCCTCTCCCCTAGAGTCAAATGGAGAGGGCTTAGACTGATAACAATTGAGTTTTCCCCACTCTTATTGGTGGGGAGTCCACTTGATAATCAGCAAAATGCCATTTTCAGTTCAAATGAATGGGTGTGGCTTAGCAAATGGAGGAATAGCTGAGCTGTGAAAGAAAAGTAACAATATCAAAAAGTGCCACTATAAGGACAAACCACGCCGAGCACTCATTTTGGAAACTTGGAGAATTGATTCGCTACAGATTTTCCCATCTGTCTAATTATATTCAACTTCCAAGTGTGGGGCAATGATTAAAAATGATAATACATGAGCATGTGTTTTGAAAACTGAGATACTGAGGGACTGAGATGGTGGAGTAGAGGCAGAAACTCACCTGAATTCTTTCAAATTTCCCTCCAATCAACTTTGGAATGATGCCTCAGATAGAATCCTGAAGTGATAGAGTCACTCAAAGGTTGGTAAAACAATTTTCTAGCCTAAGATAACTCACGAAGTCAGCAGGAAAGATCTGTTACACCAAAGGTAGTGGTCAGGCCCAAACCTCTGTACTGGCACTTTCAAGGCAATGCTAGCAACAAGCCTTGGAGGTGGCTGCAAAAGCAATAACAGCATCAGCTTCAGGGATTCTGAGCTCACAAACCAGGAGGAGGTTGGATAATTGATCATAAAGATGGCAAATCGTAACCTTTGCTGGCGCTAACTTTAACTCTGTTTCATTCACCAGAGTCAGTTGTAGGTCACAGTTCAAGGATGAAGAGAAGCAGTCACAGTGAAGCAGAGGCCCTGATCATAGTTCCATAGCAGGTAAGAGTATTTGTGATCATTATTAAGGGAGCAGAGGAAATGGTCTTAGTTGAAAGGCCAAGAGGAATACAAGTACATTAGTCTTCAGGGCAACAAAGTCCCTTCCTGGGTAAAGAACAGAGTACAGTTCAGCAGATCAGAAATCACAGGTTTCTTCAGATTATACCACCTTGGAAGCAGCAGAAACAGATCCTCCAAAAGTAGCTCTAAAAACAACAGTAGGAAAATCCTGAAGCTTAGGACAGTATCCCCTTCACTACTGGAGAAGAGGAAGAACTTTAACTTAAAGTAAAATTTAAGAAATCAGTTAGAGAAATGAGTAAACAGCAGCAGAAAAGAACCTGGCCATAATAAGTTACTATGTGTGAGAGGAAATTCAAGAAGAAAATTTAGAAGAAGCCAGTGATGTTAAAGCAGCTACAAGTATTTAAACAACAACAACAACAACAACAACAACAACAAATTTATGCATAAGCCAAATAAAAATACTTGGAAGAGTTCAAAAAGAATTTGAAAAATCAAATCAGAGAGGCAGAGGAAAAAATAGGAAAAGAAATGAGAGTGATGCCAAAAAATTGTGAAAAGAGAGTCAAGAGCTTCGTAAAAGATACAAAAAATATATTGAGAAAAAACCCTTACAAACGAGAATTAGAGACACCATGGAGGGTCAGAGTCAAGATGGCAGAGTAAAAATGGAAATTTCATGCAGCTCTGGATCCCACCTTCCCCTATTTATGTAAAAGGGACTCTGAACAAACTTTGGAGCTACACAACCCCAAAAAAAATGACACAAAGAAGCTAACCTCCCGTTGAGTACAGCCTGGAAGCTTGACAGGAATTGGCCAGCATAGCCCTCTGGGAGATGACTGTAGCCCCTGTGAGTCAGAAATTTTAGCCCCAGGCTTCATCTGACTGGCAGCCACCTGGAAGGACTCCAGAGCACTAGCAGCCCTGGCCATTTCCAAAATTATCAACACATAGAAGCTAATAACAAAGTGAGAGATCAGTGCAGTATGTACTTTGGGACCCACTAGTTGGGAGGGCATTGGCCTCTTCCCCCTGGAGCAATAAGCCACTGCTGAGCTGAGGGACAGCCACAGTCACACTACAGCTTCAGCTCATCGACTGCAGATGGGAAGTGGAAAAAGCTACCAGTCTGAGGAGTAATTGCTCTTGCTTTAACCTGCTTGGATCCGGATTGAGGGCTAGGTGGAGGTACTGGGTGGGCAAGCAGCTTGCCAGAGAATGTAGAGGGCACCAGAGAGGGCAGCCAACTAATACCTTGGGCAGCTGAGAAAAAAACAGCGTTTGGGATGGAAGTTGCCCTGTCTGATGGCAGAGTCCTACTGTGGGAAAAAAAAAGCCCAAAAGTCAAGTAACTGAGTGGCAACATGGACAGGCAAATGAAGCAAAAAAACAAAAACAGAAACTAAAACAAAACAAAACAAAAAAAAAAAAACAGAAGACTCCAACATTAGACTCCTATTTTGGAGACAAAAAGGATCAAAGCATGGATCAGGAGGAAGACAGTGAAATCAGAAATCCTGCTCCAAAAGCCCCAAAGGAAAATATGAGCAGGTTATAGGCCATAGAAGACCTTAAGAAGCAGATAAGAGAAGTTGAGAAAAAACTGGGAAAAGAAATAAAAATGATGCAAGAAAATTATGAAATGAGAGACAACAGCCTGACTGAGGAAAATAGTACCTTAAAAAAAAATAGACTAAATCAAATGGCAAAAGAGACTCAAAATGGCAGAAGAATGCCTTAAAAAGCTGAATTTTCCAGGTGGAAAAAGAATTTCAAAAGCTCACTGAGGAGAACCATTCCTTCAGAATTAGACTGGAGCAAATGGAATCTAGTGACTTTATGAGAAATCAAGATGTTGTTAAGCAGATCCAAACAAATGAAAGAATAGGAGGCAATGTGAAATATTTCATGGGAAAAACCACTGACCTGGAAAATAGATCCAGGAAAGATTATTTTAAAAACATTGGACTACCTGAAAGCCATGATCAAAGAAATAACCTAGAAATCATACTTCAAGAAATTCTCAAGGAAAATTGCCCTGATGTTTTAGAACAAGAGGGCAAAATAGAGGTTGAAAGAATCCACCAATCAGCCCCTGGAAAAGATCCCAAAAAGAAAACTCCTAGAAATATTATATCCAGGTTGCAGAATTCCCAGATCAAGGAAAAATATTACTAGCATCCAGAAAGAAACAATTTGAATACTGTGGAAAAGCAACCAGAAAATAGCTCAGGATCTGGAAGCTTTTAAACTGAGTGATAGAAGGGCTTGGAATATGATATTTTGGAAGGCAAAGGAGCTAGGATTAAAACAAAGAATCACCTACCCAGCAAAACTGAGTAGCATATTTCAGGGTAAAATATGGTCATTCAGTGCAATAGAGGACTTTCAAGCATTTTTGATGAAAAAAAAACAGAGTTGAATAGAAAATTTCACATTCAGGTACAAGAAGCAAGAGATGCTTGAGAAGGTAAATAGTGAAAATAAATCATAAGGAACTTATCAAAGTTGAATTATTTACATTCCTAGATGGAAAAACGATAATTTTTTTTTCCATTTTAAACAAATACTTTATTAACTTCTGTTTTACATCATTCATTTCTGCCAGATTTTGAGTTACAATCATTTTCCCTCCATTATTCCCCTACCCACCCTCCCAGAATAGCAGTCCCACAAGATATAGCTTCCTCCAATCTGCTCTCTCCCATACCTTCTCCCATACCCCCATCGACTTTTCCATTAGAGGAAGATGAATCTTTGTGTCCCAATGCCTGCACATCTTATCTCCCAATTATAGGCAAAAGAGTATTAATAATAGTATTATATATATATTTGAAACATTTAATGTTACGACCTTGAATTTCAGATCCATTTCCTTCCTCCCTTGTCACCCATTCCTTCTTGGGATATAAGTAATTCAGTATATGTTGTACATGTCTAGCTATGCAAAACATTATCATAGTAGATATATTGAACAAGGCTGCTTATAATTCCCTCCCACTCATCCCACCCCCCACCTGGTCGATTCCCTACATGATCCTGTCCCTCTTCTATAGTGGGTACTTCCAACCTCCCCTCACCCCAGGGATGCCCTCCCATCCATCATCCCTCCTCTCATCCCCCTTCCCCCTATCCTGCTGCAGGTTGAGATATCCCATTTAGTATGTATGTCATTTTCTCCCTGAACCAAATTCAATGTGAATGTGGTTTTGCCTTTTTAGCCTTCCTTATTCTCCCCCTCCTTTGCACCCACTTCCCTACATGAGATAGTTTACCCTACCATGTCTCTCCCCATCTCCTCTTGCCACTTTCCTCTCTCACCTCATAATTTCATCCCTTGAGTACTCTCCCTTCCCAACAAAATCAACCTATGCCCTCTATCCATATATAACTGTAGCCATATACACACACATTCACATATGTATTCGCATGACCACACCCCCTTCTTCCATTATTTTCATAGTGAGAAAGATATCATCAGTCACAGATATTGCTTTTCCATATAGGAATGTAAATAGTTCAACTTTGATAAGTTCCTTTGGATTTCTTTTCCCTGATTACCTTCTCAGGCATCTCTTACTTCTTGCGTCTGGATGTCAAATTTTCTATTCAACTCTGGTTTTGTCCTCAAGAATGCTTGAAAGTCCTCTATTCCACTGAATGACCATATTTTCCCCTGAAACAAAATACTCAGTTTTGCTGGGTAGGTGACCCTTGGGTTCATTCCCAGTTCTTTTGTCCTCTGGAATATCATATTCCATGCCCTTCAATCCTCAGTGTAGAAGCTGCCAGGTCCTGGGCTATTCTGATTGTGTTTCCACAATATTGAAATTGTTTCTTCCTGGCTGCTTGTAGTATTTTCTCCTGATCTGGGGATTCTGGAACCTGGCTATAATATTCCTGGGAGTTTTCTTTTTGGGGTCTTTTTCAGGAGGTGATCGGTGGATTCTTTCAACCTCTATTTTGCCCTCTGGATCTAAAACATCAGGGCAGCTTTCCTTGAGAATTTCTTGAAGGGTGATTTCTAGGTTCTTTCCTTGATCATGGCTTTCAGGTAGTCCAATAATTTTTAAATTGTCTCTCCTGGATCTATTCTCCATGTCAGTGGTTTTTCCCATGAGCTATTTCACATTGCCTTCTAATCTTTCGTTTGTTTGGATCTGCTTAACAGCATCTTGATTTCTCATAAAGTCACTAGCTTCCATTTGCTCCAGTCTAACTCTGAAGGAATGAATCTCCTCAGTGAACTTTTGAGATTCTTTTTCCATCTGGCAAATTCGACTTTTAAGGCATTCTTCTCCTCATTGCCCTTTTGGGCCTCCTTTGCCATTTGAGTTAGTCCGTTTTTTAAGGTGTTGTTTTCCTCAGTCAGGCTGTTGACCCTCATTTCATACTTTCCTGCATCCTTCTCATTTCTCTTTCCAATTTTTCCTCCACTTCTCTTATTTGATTTTTAAAGTCCCTCTTAAGGTCCTCTATGGCCTGCAACCCGCTCATGTTTTCCCCTGGGGCTTTGGGAGCAGGACTTCTGACCTCACAGTCCTTTTCCCACTCTATGCCCCCAAAATAGGAGTCTAGGGTTGTATTTTTCTGTTTCCTTTGCCTTGGCATGTTGCCACTTAATTGCTTGACTTTTGGGCTTGTTGCCACACTATGGCTTTAAGGCCAGCTAGAGGAATTTTCGTCCCGAACGTGTGGGGGGGCAACTTCCGTTTCTGGCAAGCTGCAAACCCACCCACAACTTCCACCCTAGATCACAATCCAGATCCAGGGAGGTTAAAGCAAGAGCGATTACCCCCCAAGACTGATCGCTGGATCTCCCCACAATTTGTAGGCTGGGAGCCGGAAATGCCTCTGGAAACTACAAAATGGCGTGTCTCCTCAGTGGCTTCTAGCCCCCAGGGGAGGGAGCTGACGCATTCCCCAAATACAGGTCCCAAAGTCCATAGGACACTAACCTCTTACTTTGTCCTAGGCAAGTCTATGTTGATAATTCTGGAATCTCCACAGTTCCTGGTGTTCTGGGGTTCCTCTAGCTGGCTGCTGGCCCTGCCGCCCTGGGGCTAAAACCTCGGCTCACGTGGACCTGGGCTCGGCTCGGCTCCTGCGCTCTGCGTGTTGCCGGCTCCCAGACCACTGCGCTGGTCCTTCCTGCAGGGTGCTGGGCTGTCCTCAGCGGGAGGCTAGCTTCTCTGTGTCGTTCTGTGGGTGCTGGGGCTCCAGAAGTTTTTCAGAGTCCTTTTTTACATAGTTTGTGGAGAATCTGGGGGCAGAGAGGCTTGGACGAGCTGTTTCTACTCCGCCATCTTGGCTCCGCCCCCAAAAACGATAATTTTAAATGATGAAATTTTTCTCAGTATGAAAATATTTAAAGAATATGTGAATCTGTGTATATATGTTTACACACACACACACACATATATGTGTATATATATATATATAGGTTAACAGGTGTGTGTGTATATATATATATATACACACACACACACACACACACACACACACACATATATATATATATATATATATATATATATATATATATATGTAGAGAGGGGGGGCACAGGTCTAATTTAGTAGGATGGGATGATACTTAAAATGTGAAATTAAGAGTGGAGAGAGGAATATAATGAGAGGAGATGGGGATAGACAGAATGGGGCAAAATATCTCATATAGAAGAGGCAAAGGGAAATGGTTACAAGGGAGGGGAAGAACAGGAAGGCAAAAAGCCAAAACCTTATTCTCTTTGAATTTGGATCTGGGAGAGAATGACATACTAAATAATATCTCGCCCTATAGCAGAATGGGGGGAAGGGGATAAGAGGGGGTATGATGGAAGGGAGGACAGGAGGGAAGGGGGAGGAGGGAAGTTGGAAGCACCCACTTTCAAAAAGGGACAAGATCAAAGTAGGGAATGGACCAAATGGAAGGTGGGATAGGAGGGAAGGAAATATAGTCAGTCTTTTACAAAATATCTACTATGGTAATGTTTTGCATAGCTACACATGTACAACATATACAGAATTGCTTATCTTCCCTGTAAGGGTAGGTGACAAGAGAGGAAGGGAATTATTTTGAATTCAAAGTTTTAAAATCAAATGTGTAAAAATATATAAATACTATTATTAATACTATTGTACATATAATTGGGAAATAAGGCATATAACCATTGGGGCACAGAGATACTCCTTGCCTTACTGAAAAAGTCGAAGGGGGTATGGGAGGAGATATGGGAGAGAGCAGATGGGATGAGGGGATATCCTGTGGGACTGCTATTCTGGGGTGGTGGCTAGGGAAAATGGGGAACAAAAATGTAACTCAAAATCTGGTGGAAATGACTGATGTAAAGCAGAAGTTAATAAAGCAATAAAAAAATACTACTTTATACTGGCTGAGGAATAGAGCCGTGGATCAATGGAATAGATTGGGCACAAGAGACTCAGCATTCAATGACTATAGCAATTTATTGTCCAATAGACCCAAAGACCCCCGTTTTGGGGATAATAACTCACTATTTGACAAAAACAGCTGGGAAAACTGGGATATAATATGGCAGAAACTGGGCATAAACCATTATCTAACAACATATACCAAAATCAAGTCTAAATGGGTGCATGATCTATGTATAAAGGTTGATACTGTAAGCAATCTTGGAAAGCAAGGAATTATTTGCCTGTCAGATCTGTGGAGAGAGGAAGAATTTAAGACCAAACAAGAATTAGAGAGCATTATAAAATGCAAAAAGCATAATTTGGATTAAATGAAATTGAAATGCTTCTGTAGAAACAAAGCTAATGTAGCCAAGGTTAATAGGGAAGTGGGAAATTGGGAAAGAATTTTTACAACCTATATTTCTGATAAAGGCCTCGTTTCTAAAATATACTAAGAATTGAGTCTAATCTATAAGAATACAAGTCATTTGGGGCGGCTAGGTAGCACAGTGAGTAGAGTGTTGGCCCTGGAGTCAGAAGGACCTGAGTTTGGATCCGGCCTCAGACACTTAACACACACACAAACAAAAACCTAGCCATGTGACACTGAGCAAGTTACTTAGCCCCAATTGCCCTCCAAAAGACAAAAAAAAAAAAAAAAAGAGTACAAGTCATTCCCCAATTGATAAATGGTCAAAGGATATGAACAGGCAGTTTTGAGAGGGAGAAATTAAAGATGTTTATAAGCATATGAAAAATGATCTAAATCACTATTTATTAGAGAAATGCAAATCAAAACAACTCTGAGGTACCACATCTCACCAGTGACATTGGCTAAAATGACAAAAGAGGCAAATGACAAATCCTGGAGAGGACAAATCCTGGACAAATTGGAACACTAATGCATTGCTTGTGGCATGAACTTATTCAAATATTCTGGAGAGCAATCTGGAATTATGCCCAAAGGGCTATAAATAATTTCATACCCTTTGACCCAGCAATACCACTTCTAGGGTTGCATCCCAAAGAGACCATGGAAGTTGGAGGAAGACCCATATGTACAAAAATATTTATAGCAGCTCTTTTTGTGGTGGCAAAGAATTGGAAATTAAGGGGGTGACCATCAACTGGGAAGTGGCTGAACAAGTTGTGGTATATGAGTGTAATGGGATACTATTGTGCTCTAAGAAACGAGGAACTATGCACTTCATATTTACCCGGAGAGGCTTATATCAACAGATACTGAGTGAGAAGAGCAGAACCAGGAGAAATGTGAATATAATTACAGACACATCCTATGTTTGACGACCAACTTTGGTAGGCTGGACTCTTCTCAGCAATGCATGCTTATATGTTAACCTGGAAAGACTCATGATGTAGAGACATGTCTACATGCAGAGAATGAACTAGAAAGAACTGAGTTTGAATCCAGATTGAAGCAAACTACCTGATCTTTTTCTTTTTGTTATTTGGTTTTGTTTCCTCTTACCTATTCTACATTCCATTTGATACAATCCTTCTTTATAACGTTTACTAATGTCTAACATGAAATTGTTTACAGATCCTATACTTAATTTTATGTCATCATGGGTGGGTGTGAATGGAGAGAAAATTTGAAACTCAAGGGGTTGTGGAACTGAATGTTGTTAACAAAAAATAAACAAATTAATAAAAAAATAAAAAATAAAAAGGATGATTTGATGATTCTTTCTCCAGATAAGTTTAGAAATGGGACACTGAAAACAAGAAGGTTAAGTGACTTGCACAAGTGGTCACACAGCTACTAATGTTTTGAGGCTAATTTTGAACTCAGGAAGATGAGTCTTCCTGACTCCAAGCTTGGCCCTCTATCCACTGTGTCACCCAAATGTCCCAGAAGAATTAGCACAGATCCCTGGAATGCTTACTGGGGTTGTTGTGCCAAACAAGAGTTTGAGAGAGGTTCCCAGAAGTCTTGATATTGAAGGCTTTTCAGTAGTTCACTTTCCCTTTATTGCTCTTAGTTTTGTTTGTTTATTTGTTTCTGTTTTTTTAGTAGATAAAACCAAGGAGTTAGAGGCTTTCTGCAGTCCCATGCAAACCCCAAATTCCATGATAATAATTTAATAATCCTTCTAGCTCTTGATCAAGCACCACATTTCTCAAAGAAAATTTCATGAATTAGATGACATCTAATCACAACTATGGATCATAGAAACATAGACTGTAAAATATGGGGATGGGGATAGGGAATCTTAATCCTGGAAAGTGATCTCACATAGAATGAACCTGAAGTTTTGTAATATACCTTGCCTGTGTTCATATGGTGGGTTATTGGCATAGTTAGACTCAAATATGGATGGATCAGCTCTGAATCCAGTATATTCTCCAGCATGGACTATTACTTCACAGCGATTTAAATAGGCAAATCATTCACTTTAGTATTTACTTGATTGAAGAAGTCTTACCTTTAGCCCTCATTTGTCCACAAACTTGTTCCCCATAGATGAACTATATTATTACTCTCTCATTGTATTGGTGGAGATTTCCCCCACTTCCTATTGCCCTTTATTCATTTTTAGTGATGTTTAATTTCTTTTATAAAAATTGAAAATAACATTACAGAAGATATATTGTCTAGTACTTCTGTGACTTACTAAAATTCAAAGAATCTCTCTGGTCCTCACTTTCCTTATTCATTAAATAGGTATTAATTGAAGGTGATCTCCAAATCATTTTCCAGCTCCAAGCTAGTAGAATGCTTTTTGTTCTCTTGCTTCCCCACCTTAGTGAGAAGTTGGAAAAACGAATTATTAATACTGAGAGATGCTAATCGAAACAAGGGAGAAAGTAATTGAAGGAAAAGTCAGCACTCTTCATTCTCCTGCAACTTTCATGCCCTCATCCCTCCCCAAGAACTCCAGCCTAAATTGAATTTTTTACTCATGCTACAAGATAGAGAAGGTTGGTGGAAGCCAGAGGGTGAATTAACTTGTAAGGATTTTTTTTTCTTTTCTAAATTGGATTTCATCTTTTTTTCTCTTAGAGAACAAATTACATTTTCCAAATTCACTTCAGAAAAAAATACAAGAACGTTTTTGGGTAGTTTGGTATGTTTGGGTCACTTTGGAAAGAAACAGAACAGGCATAGTTAAGTCAACAGGGGGAAATTTATTTTCTTTAATACTAGAATTTGCTAGATAATCACTTTTATATATTTGCTGCTGGTAGTGCTGTTGCTTGCTGGGAGTGGAGGAAAAGAGACTACCAATGCTTTTTTTTTTCTTTCCTGTAAATTCAGGCATAGCTACCTTACAAAATGAGAAAATGGATTTTATTAACCTTTTAACAAGCTCTCAGGACTGCGAAAGCCCGAGGAAAATTTTATGCAACTAAAGCACAACTCTGATGAATCACAAGACTGGAGTATGGGCTTTTGTTTTTGCTTTGCCTAGGTAACAATCTTCTGATCCTCATTCCCATTCTCACTTCTTTTTTCCCATATCTAATTGGAAATATTTGTGATGACTCTGTCCATTATATATGCATTTTGTCTAATATCAACTGGGCTCTCTCCTCTGTATGGTGAATGCTGATAGCTGTTCCAAGCCTGCTCAAACTCATAATTTTATATGCACCTATAATGGCAAGGGGATTTGGAGATCTTCTCTGACCTTTAACGGGCATTATTTGGAGCCCAACAAGAGTAGCTTGTTTTGGGGAGGGATGTTTTTAACACACATTTTTTTTTTACTTTGTAATTAGGCAATGCCCCGACTTGAGATTTTGCTTCAGGACTTACTTGTGGGAAGAGTAGTGTGATTTGGCCAGATGAGACTCTGGGCAGCCATTGAGTCCCACAGCTATGAAAATCCAAATGTCTCTGCTTCTCTCTCTGGTAACTAACTATGTAGTTATGTGATGGTCAGACAACTAGAAGCCCTATCTGTTGGTGTGCTGAACTGTGTTATTTTCTTTGGATTTTTTTGTCTCCTTGTAACTTCTCTTGTATTTTCTCTGAACTCAGGGTGCTAACTTTTTCCCCTGAACTAGGTAAATGACATATGTTTGATTAAACTAAGATTGTTAACCCCTTTTGAGTTGTTTTCCATTAGAAAAGCAAATCAAACATGTGCTGGCAGCCATCCTGGTTATTGTAGGATACTTGCTGTTATAAAACCCCAGTCTGTATTTTCATTTCCTTAAATCTTTAATGATTTTGTAATATTTTACCTTGGTAAGAAAAAAAAAAAAGAAACAACTTGTATCCATGAATTTATTATTTTCCATTTTTCCATTTCCCTTAGCATCTTGTTGTCCCTTACTTTCTCTGCCTTCTCTTCTGTTTGTCTTTTTGTCTTTGTCTCAGTCTCTCCCTTTTTTGACTCCTTTTGACATTCATTTATTTCTGATTCAAATGAGAAATCTTGAATTCTTCTCCTTGCCTATACTTCTATCTAATATGTTCCCAAAGTTTATTAATTCCGAATGCAGAACTTATCTTGGTTATTGAAATTAATTCTTAAATGGGTGGCCTGTGTTCACCTCTTTTACATTTCTAAATATCTCTTAGCGGATACCAAAATAATCCTTTTAATATCCTCTTTTTACCATATCTTTCACAGTGTCAAAAGGTTTTTTGCGGCTCCCCAGTACTATTAAGAAAAAAATCATATTCTTTAATGTTGCATGCAATTCACTTTTTGGCTTTAGCCTACTTTCTCAGTCTTACCTAATATCATATTTTTTCTTTCTCTTTTCCAGACTAATTAGTATACTAGTTGTTTCCCATACTCTGAATGTCATCTCCTGTCTCCATGCAGTTCAACTACCACTCCTGAAATTTGGTTCCATTTTTATCAGTATAAAATATATTTTGCTAGGTGCTGGTTATGAAAAGACAAAATGGAGCATTATTTATATACAAAGTGCTTACATTCTATTGAGGGAAACTTCCACTATGAAGTCAATAATTAATAAACTTTTACTAAGCATCTACTATGTGTGAGACATTTAACTAAACATTGTGTCTACACAAAAGAGGTAAAAGGACAATCCCTTTCCTAAAAAGAGATCACAATTTATTAGGGGATAATTTAGTAATCTAAGTAAATACCAAGTGGGTCCAGATTAATAAAGAAACATTTCAAGAGGGAAACAGTGCTAATAATAAGTGGGAATAAAAAAAATCCATCCTCTAGAGAAATCTTCTGAACTGTACTTTGGAGGAAGCTAGGGAATTTATAAATAAAGTCCTGGTGTAAAAGGAAAGTTTTCCTGACATGGGTATCCACTTTCACAAAAGCAAGAGAGGGGGATTTGAAGGAACAAAGCTAGTAGGTCATTTATGACTGAAAAGGAGAAAAACAATGGGGGATAATAAAAAAAGAAAACTTCAAATATCAGTTTTTGGATTTTTTAAATCTAGCTGGCAGTTGAGAACTATTGTAGATTTCTGAGGATGCGTAATCAGATCTTCGTTTTAGGGACACCTGTCCAACAGGTATGTGGAAAGCAGACTTGGGAGTATACAGATAAGAGGCAGGAAGCCAAATGAGGCTATTGTAATAGTAAAAATAAGAGGCAAATAAGAGTGTCAACATAGGGTAATTTTAGTGTAAACTGAAAAGAAAATTAAACAAATGACATATATTTTGGAAGTAAGGCTGGTCTGATTTGACAGCATAATAGATCTAGGACAATAAGGGAGATGGACAACTCAAACATGACTTCAGAGTCACTGTAAGGATGCTGGTTTAATTAACAGAAAGAGGAAAGTTTGATGAATTTAGGCAGAAATCTAGGAAGGTGTGTGTGTGTGTGTGTGTGTGTGTGTGTGTGTGTGTGTGTGTGTGAGAGAGAGAGAGAGAGAGAGAGAGAGAGAGAGAGAGAGAGAGAGAGAGAGTGTTTTTGAGATACTTACATGATATCTATTGGAGAGTTCCGACAAGATATTGGTAATTTGGGACTGGAGGTTAGGAGAGCACCAAGGTTCTGCCTAAATATTTTCTATTTTGTAAACCATTGCCTGATCATAACATTCACAATCACTGCTTCCTTGAGCCCTTCCACTCTTACTCTCTTTTGTGTCCAACATATTGCACCTCAGTAATCATCCATGTAGATATTAGATACCACCACTAGATATATGTTGATTGAGGGCATGTACTGCGAGTTAAAAATATTTTAACTCCATCACCAAGCAGCATACACCACACACTGGAAGAACATTAAAATCTTTGGTCATCAAACAACCATTAAGTAAACATTTCAATATTGCCTAGAATTGTCAATTTGCAGAGTGGGAAGTCTTCCATCCCAACCTGTACCCAAAAGAAAAAAAAATAGAGAATGTTTGATTTACCCATATATCAAGACCTCAAATAAGTATGGACCCATTACTTCCTGAACAAGATAAATCTTTATAAGTTTCAGACGCTTATCTCTGGGACCCCAAGTAGTCACTTAACACTGTTTTTCTGAGTTTCCTACTTTATAAAATGACCTGGAGAAGAAAATTATGGCAAACCACTCCAGTATCTTTGCCAAGAAAAAACTGAAAAATCGGGATCATAAAGAGTCAGAAACAACTAAAATGACTAAAGAATAAAATCCAATATGAAGGTTGGATTAGATGGCCTTTGAGGTACCTTCTAACTCTGGATCTAGGATCCTATAATTTAGAGGACAAATGAACTTGACTCAAAATCTGGTCAGAGAAGCTCAAACTGTATCACGTTTGGGAAACCGAGCAAAAATTTTTGAAGATCCATATATGCCACTATAACTTGAAGGTTAAACGTCATTGAATCCAGTTCTTGATTTTAAAGATGAGGAAAAATGACCTAAAGAGGTTAAATTGCTGAACCAATTCAACTCTACACTGTCTTCTTGAATCCTTTTTTTAAATTGTCGATTTTAGCCTGCCAAGAAGCCATCTAGGATCAATTCCACCATTTGTCACTTTTGTTCATACATATGTTCCAGTTAACAAAGGTGACAAAAATCATGGAACCATTTTGACAATGTCCACTACAAGTTTATGTTATGCAACCTCAACTGAGTCTGCAATGCTGCTGAGTAATCTTTCTATACGTGACTTGTCAACTGCCTGTAATGTTCTCGTCAGTGGTTCTTCCAAACCTTTACATCTCTCTTTATTATCTTATGATTCCCCCTCATTTCATCCTCTTAGATGAGAAAATTTTATCATCATTTATATAAAGATGAGACAATTGACTGTAACCTCCCTCTCATTCCCTTTCCATTATTTCTTATTGTGGACATGCTTTTTGCAACCATCTCCTCCTGCATCCATCACTCACATCATGAGGTATTTATACACCTCTTCAAAGAGATTGTAATCCTTGTTTGTGTATATAAAATTCTATTTCATCCCCCCATCCCAACAATTGTATCCTCTATTATCTTGAATCTACCATTAATTTAAAATCTCTCTTTTTTACTGGCTTTTCCCCTACTTCCTATAAATATGCCAGTGTTTCTCCAGTCCTCAAAAAAAACTCTCCTGCAATCGTTTCAACCTTGCTTTCATCCTCCATCTCTTCTTCCCTTTATAGCTAAATTTATTGAGAAAGACTCAACTTTGAAATCCATCACTATTTTCTTTTTTTTTAAAACAAATGCTTTATTAACTTCTGTTTTACATCATTCATTTCCACCAGATTTTGAGTTACAATCATTTTCCCCCCTTATTCCCCTACCCAACCTCCCAGAGCAGTAATCCCACAAGATAACGCTTCCTCCAATCTGCTCTCTCCCATACCTTCTCCCATACCCCCATTGACTTTTCCATTAGAGGAAGGTGAGTCTTTGCATCCCAATGCCTGCACATCTTATTTCCCTATTACAAGCAAAAGAGTATTAATAATAGTATTTATATATATTTGAAACATTTAATGTTATGACTTCAAATTTCAGATCCATTTCCTTCCTCCCTTGTCACCCATTCCCTCTTGGGAGATAAGTAATTCAGTATATGTTGTACATGTCTATCTATGCAAAACATTATCATAGTAGATATATTGTACAAGGCTGCTTATAATTCCCTCCCACTCATCCCACCCCCCACCTGGTCCATTCCCTACATGATCCTGTCCCTCTTTTATAGTGGGTACTTCCAACCTCCCCTCACCCCAAGGATGCCCTCCCATCCATCATCCCTCCTCCCATCCCCTTCCCCCTATCCTGCTGCAGGTTGAGATATCCCATTTACTATGTATGTCATTTTCTCCCTGAACCAAATTCAGTTTGAATGTGGTTTTGCCTTTTTAGTCTTCCTTATTCTCCCTGTCTTTTGCAACCATTTCCCCTTGCTTCTTCTGCATGGGATAGTTTACACTACCCTGTCTCTCCCCATCTCCTCTTGCCACTTTCCTCTCTCACCTCATAATTTCATCCCTTGAGTATTCTCCCTTCCCAACAAATTCAACCTATGCCCTCTATCCATATAACTGTAACCATATACACAAACATTCACATATGTATTCATATGACCACACCCCTTCTTCCATTATTTTCATAGTGAGAAAGATATCATCAGTCACCATTATTGCTTTTCCATATAGGAATGTAAATAGTTCAACTTTGATAAGTTCCTTTTGATTTCTTTTCCCTGATTACCTTCTCAGGCATCTCTTCCTTCTTGTGTCTGGATGTCAAATTTTCTATTCAATTCTGGTTTTTTCCTCAAGAATGCTTGAAAGTCCTCTATTCCACTGAATGACCACATTTTCCCCTGAAACAAAATACTCAGTTTTGCTGGGTAGGTGACCCTTGGGTTCATTCCCAGGTCTTTTGCCCTCTGGAATATCATATTCCATGCCCTTCGATCCCTCAGTGTAGAAGCTGCCAGGTCCTGGGCTATTCTGATTGTGTTTCCACAATATTGAAATTGTTTCTTCCTGGCCGCTTGTAGTATTTTCTCCTTGATCTGGGGATTCTGGAACCTGGCTATAATATTCTGGGAGTTTTCTTTTTGGGATCTTTTTCAGGAGGTGATCTGTGGATTCTTTCAACCTCTATTTTGCCCTCTGGATCTAAAACATCAGGGCAGTTTTCCTTGAGAATTTCTTGAAGGGTGATTTCTAGGTTCTTTCCTTGATCATGGCTTTCAGGTAGTCCAATAATTTTTAAATTGTCTCTCCTGGATCTATTTTCCAGGTCAGTGGTTTTTCCCATGAGATATTTCACATTGCCTTCCAATCTTTCATTTGTTTGTATCTGCTTAACAGCATTTTGATTTCTCATAAAGTCATTAGCTTCCATTTGCTCCAGTCTAACTCTGAAGGAATGAATCTCCTCAGTGAACTTCTGAGATTCTTTTTCCATCTGGCAAATTCGACTTTTTAAGGCATTCTTCTCCTCATTGCCCTTTTGGGCCCCCTTTGCCATTTGAGTTAGTCTATTTTTTAAGGTGTTGTTTTCCTCAGTCAGGCTGTTGACCCTCATTTCATACTTTTCCTGCATCCTTCTCATTTCTCTTTCCAATTTTTCCTCCACTTCTCTTATTTGATTTTTTAAAGTCCTTCTTAAGGTCCTCTATGGCCTGCAACCCGCTCATGTTTTCCCCTGGGGCTTTTGGAGCAGGACTTCTGACCTCACAGTCCTTTTCCTGCTCTATGCCCCCAAAATAGGAGTCTAGGGTTGCATTTTTCTGTTTCCTTTGCCTTGGCATGTTGCCACTTAATTACTTGACTTTTGGGCTTGTTGCCACACTATGGCTTTAAGGCCAGCTAGAGGAATTTTCGTCCCGAACGTGTAGGGGGCAACTTCCGTTTCTGGCAAGCTGTAAACCCACCCACGACTTCCACCCTAGATCACAATCCAGATCCAGGGAGGTTAAAGCAAGAGCGATTACCCCCCAAGACTGATCGCTGGATCTCCCTACAAATTTGCAGGCTGGGGGCGGGATCTGCCTCTGAAAACTACAAAATGGCGTTTGTCCTCAGCGGCTTCTAGCCCCCAGGGGAGGGAGCCGACACATTCCCTAATACCAGTCCCAAAGTCCATAGGACACTAACCTCTTACTTTGTCCCAGGCAAGTCTATGTTGATAGTTCTGGAATCGCCACAGCTCCTGGTGTTCTGGGGTTCCTCCAGCTGGCTGCTGGCCCTGCCGCTCTGGGGCTAAAACCTCGGCTCATGGGGACCTGGGCTTGGCTCGGCTCGGCTCCTGCGCTCTGCTCGCTGCATGCTGCCAGGTCCCAGAACACTATGCTGGTCCTTCCTGCAGGGCTGCTGGGCTGTCCTCAGCGGGAGTTTAGCTTCTCTGTGTCGTTCTGTGGGTGCTGGGGGTCCAGAAGTTGTTCAGAGTCCCCGTTTACATCGTTTGGGGGGGAATGTGGGGGCAGAGTGGCTTGGATGAGCTGTTTCTACTCCGCCATCTTGGCTCCGCCCCCCCATCACTATTTTCTACAATTCAACTTTCCGTCCTATTATTTGATCAAACCTTCTTATCCACTAAAGATAGCAAAGATAACTTACTTGGCAAATCCAATAACCTTTTCTCAATCCTCTTTCTATTTGACTTATCTACAGTCTTTAGCAATATTT
This sequence comes from Gymnobelideus leadbeateri, assembly GCA_011680675.1. Taxonomy (NCBI): domain Eukaryota; kingdom Metazoa; phylum Chordata; class Mammalia; order Diprotodontia; family Petauridae; genus Gymnobelideus; species Gymnobelideus leadbeateri. The sequence continues at coordinate 139,801 of WOXC01007151.1, read as the reverse complement.
ATCACTGTGTAGTTTTTTTTTTTTCTATCTAGATTTTCAGAATACCATGCTCCTCCTACCAATCAGATCATTTCTTCTCTGTCTCCTTTGGTGGATCCTTGTCCAGATCTAAATGTAGTTGTTTTTTATAGTTCTGTAGCCCTAACTCTAATATCTTTCCTTCTACCTGTGTACCACTCCATTTGGTGATATCATAAGCTTTTATGGATTTAATTATCATCTCTTTGCTTATAATTCTCAAATATATTTTTTTTGGTTCCCAAATCTCTATTGACCTTTACGCTGACATTATTAACTGCCTTTCAAATATCTTGACTTATATGTCTAGTAGACATCTTAAACTAAACACATTCAAAATGGATATCTTCTTTCCCCCTAAAACTTCCTTCCTTCCTGTCTTTATTATTGTAGAGTACAATGTCATCCTCTAAGGTTTACAAACCAGAAGTCATTCTTGACTCTTTACTATCTCTCATTCCAAATATTCAATCTGTTACCAAAATCTGTTGCTATACCCTTTGCCACATATGTTGAATAGGTGCTCTACTCTCCTCTGACTCTGATATGACTCTAATACAGGTCCTCATCATCTCATGCCACAACTATTGCAATAGTTTGCTTGTGAGTGTGCTTGCCTCAAATCGATCCCCACTCCAGTCCTTTCTCCATACAATCACCAATGTGAATTTCCTAAAGCACAAGTACAATCGTATATATTCAGTAAACTCCAGTAACTCCCTCTCACCTACAAAATCAAAGACAAAAGTTCTTCTTTGGAATCCAAATCCTTTCATAACCTATTCTCCTGCTACCTTTCCAGGCTTCTTACACCATCTTCCTGCCTTGTAAATTTCAATCCAATGACACTGCCTCCTGACCGTTTCTCAACAAGGCTCTGCATCTTTCAGCTCCAGGAATTTTCTCTGTTTGTTCTCTATGCCTCAGGTATTTTCCATCCTCAATTCTGCCTACTGAAATGCCTGGGACTCTTCAAATCTCAACTAAAATGATTCTTTTAAAGCAAGCTTTAGTGAACCCCTCTTAATTCTAGTGCCTTCCCACTATTAATTATTTCCTATTTATCTTGTATACAGTTTGTGTTAATATATACATACACATATATATGTATATATACATATATATATATATATATATATATATATATATTAATGTTGTCCTTTCCACCATTACAGTTTAATGTCTTTGAGAGTAGGGATGCTTTTTTGCTTTTTTTTATATCCCAAAACTTCACACTGCCTGACATATCATCTATACATAATGAATGTTTTTGATTCATTAAATAAATTTGTGAATTACAGTAATAAGTGACTAGAAAGGATTAGATAACACATTTTCTTGACCCTAAATCCAACAGGGTATCCACTAAGTCTTGCTCCCTATAACATATTTATTCCACCACAAATGACCAGAAGCAGGCCTTCTGAGAATAGTATAGCCATACCTCTGGACTAATTGAGTAATGGGAATAAAGGGTATAAAATGTATTCAAAAAATTCTTTCCTTGGGGCAGCTAGGTCACGTAGTGAATAGAGCAATGTCCCTGGAGTCAGTAGGAGCTGAAATAAAATCTGACCTCAGACACTTAACATAAAAATCTAGCCATGTGATCTTGGGCAAGTAACTTAAACCCAATTGTTCTACTTTCCTCCCTCCAAAAAAAAAAATCTTTCCTTATTCCTTCCTTCCTTCCCTTCTTCCTTTCTTCCTTCATCCTTCCCTCCCTCCTTCCATTCATCCCTCCCTATTTTCTTTCTTTTCTACTTCCTTCCTTCTCTTCTTCTTCTCCTCCTCCTCCTCCTCCTCCTCCTCCTCCTCCTCCTCCTCCTCCTCCTTCTTCTTCTTCTTCTTCTTCTTCTTCTTCTTCTTCTTCTTCTTCTTCTTCTTCTTCTTCTTCTTCTCCTTCTTCTTCTTCTCCTTCTTCTTCTTCTCCTCCTCCTCCTCCTCCTCCTCCTCCTCCTCGTGTTCCTACTGCTCTTCTTCCTCCTCCTTCTTTTTCTCCTCTTCGTCCTCCTCCCCTTCCTCTTCCTCTTAAATGATTAATTTTCCAAGTAGTGGAAACAGTTACAGAGTTCCTCCTTGTTTATTTTAAATTTTTTTTAGCATTAATTTGTCATATAACCTTGTTAATCATTCTACAAGTAGATAAAATAAGATCCTTGATTTAGCTCTGGAAATAATCAGCCAAGTTACTTTGGGTCAGTAATTTCAGAGTTTTTTTTCCTTCCTACACAATAAGGAACTTGACTCATTTGATTTCCACAATTCATTGAAGCTCTAATATGCTACCTTGATGCTTATGACGGTATCCATTTGAGAAAGTTAAACAATGAAGCAATGGGAAAATTATTTAGCATTTATTTTATGCCAAACACCCTGCAAGATAATCAGGAAAAAGAAGCTGAAAAAGTTATCCTTTTCAAAAGGGGGAGATTATTTTCTTTCACAGGGGAAATAGCATATACAAATATAAACTTACTTGTGTGCATGAGTACATATGTTGTTGCCTAGGTGACATGAAGATAAATTATAAATAAATATAAAACATGTTTACACAAATATATTAATATAAATGTGATATTCACATATGTGTATGTGTATGTGTGGCGTGTGTACATATATGTATCTCTACATATACATATATTATATACATCTATGAACATATGTATGTATGAACCTATATATATGTGTGTGTGTGTATGTGTATTTATATGTATGTATACATTTATTTATTCAATGATCATTTATTAATTGCCTGTGTACAAGAACCAGTGACAGGGACTGAGACTATATACATTCCCATTCCAGATCAGTCTTTGTCTTTGTACTCTATGATCCTTGTTTTCTATGTGATAGAACAAAATATACACAGATAAGTAAACACAAAATAGATACAATATAAACGGAAAGTAATTTCTGGATGGGAAGGGTGAAACCAACCAAGAGATCAAGATCAGCTTTGTGTAGGAGGTAGAGCGAGTTTATTTTATTGTCTTTTGTTTTCCCTAAGGATTCTAACTGTAAAAGGGTGGAGAGATATCAGACAATAGCTAGAGGGAATAATAGGGTCTAAGAAAGAAGAGAGTGGGGCAAATTTATAAGTATCAGGGAAACAAGTCCTAGGGAAATATTGATCATTAGAGAGTGGGGAGTGTTGTTCAAGCACCTGAAAAAAATGGGAGTCAAGAAGATTAAAGGCTTAAGTGCAGGGCTTGGTCTTCTCTAGAGAAGGCTCATCTTTTGTCATACTGCTGCAAAGAGTGAATAATATGGGATGGAAAGAATTTGAGATTTTGAGGAGAGGAAGAGGGGGTTTTCACCCTGAATGACCTTTGATTTGTGAGTAAAGTAGAAGACAATGGATGGAGGGGGAGGGGGATAACCATGCTATGGGAGGCTTTAGAACTAAATGATATTATCTTAGATGTAGAGTTTAAAGGTACCTTAGAAGTCATGGAGTCTGACCTCTTCATTTGACATATCAGAAAGCTAATATCCCCTGAGTTTAAGTGAATTCCCTAAGGCTTACTTAGTGGGATCTGGAGAGAAGTCAAAACAGATCTTGTGTACTCCAAGTTCAAATCAATATTCATTATTCTACCACTCCACCTACCTTTTAAACAACAACAACAAAAGAACTTCTAGGAATTCAAAAGGGAATTAACTGGACAATAGTGAAAGAACAGGATTATTTTTGCACAGTGCTTGGCACATAGTAGACATTTACTGCTTATGGACTAACTGCCGCAATCAGTCCAGTTGAAATTCAGTAACATATATTCATGGTGTATCCCAGTAAATAATATATGTGATTTTCTTCCGTTCCATTCAACAAAATATAAATAAAAGCTAAGCAGGTGAATGATGTTCATAATCTTTCAAGTTGAAGCTTGAAAAGGAATGGGCAGAGATAGGTCAATTTATTTTCAAGAAAAAAAATCCTGGGAGGCTAGGTCTGTTACCTAATCTTTGAAATAAGCATAATTTCTACCTTTACCTTCCCAGTTGCTAGATAGAAGAGTGGATGCAATGTGGGGTCCAGATCCAGCAAGACCTAAATTTAAATCTGGCCTCAGAGACTTACCAGCTATGTGACTCCGGGCAATTATCTTAACCTGTTTTGTGGAGTTTCTTCATCTCTACAATAGGAATAATAAAAGATGGTAGAAGGCGTTTTTCTTGCTTGAATGTTGAGGCGTTTATTCACTTGATTAATGCTAAAGGAAATACTAAAGAAGACCAGGAAAGCAGGGATCTCTGTTATAAGTGTACGTAGTTGAGTCCACACTCTACAAACTAAACATCCCTCCCCCCATCATCTTCCATACCCCCTTCCTAGTTATATATTGTAATATTGAAAGTCACATTCTGGATTTCCTGGAGGCTAGATGGTGGAGTAAGCAAGAAGTAACTCTCATCCTCCCTTATTGACCTTGAAACACTTTTCTAGGAAAAAAATATGGAAGAGTGAAAGCAGCAGAAAGACAGGGGGAAGCAGTCTTTTAGCTCAAAAGGCAAGGGGGGGGGGTTAGTGGGAAAGGTCCCTCTTCCTGCAACTGAAGGAGGCCAGTATAGGATAGGAGGTATCCCAGAAAGCCAGCTACAAGCCCCACCTCACTGGACTAGCAGGAGATCCTGAAACCCAGGGTGGTGGAGTGGGCAAGCACCAAAACCAAGAACCCCTACTCCATGTACCTTGGTATAGCTAAGGGTAACATCATACAACAATGTGGAGAACTACCCCTTGCTCTAGTAGAAAAGTATTTACTAGCAACTAAGCCTAACCATGCTGTAACACAGCACCAGGTAAGAAGGCAACCTTCAGTAGCCAGACCACCTCCACCCACACACCCCACCCTGTGAAGTTCAGTGTAACCCTGAGGAAATACAGAAAAAAAAAAAACACCACCTGGACTCAGTAAACACCAGTAACCACCACCAGCTCCAACAAAGCACCAGGTAAGCTACTGCCATTACAACCTCCAACTTCCAGCACCTGAAGACACAGAATACAAAGGCAGTAACCAGGCCCCAAGCCTCCAACACAACAAGCTTGGGACTATGCTCGCTGTGCTCAGAAGCAGAGATTTACTTTATAAAACTTGAAAAAGTAAAACATAACATCATAAACAAAAAACCGAGAAAAATGAAAACAAAAACAAAACAAAGATAGAGCCATCAGCAAGTGTTATAGTTAACAGGGATAAGCTAGAAGGAGTTCCAATGAGATCAGGGGTAAAAAAAGGATGTCCACTCTCACCCCTCTCATTTAATCTGGTACTAAAAATGTTACCAGAAGCAATTAGAGAAAAAAGAAATAAAATTAATCAAATTAAGCAAAGAAGAGACTGAGCTATCACTCTTTGCATACGATGATATACTTAGAGAGTCATAGAGAATCAAGTAAAAAATTAATTGAGACAATGAGCAAATTTTGCAAAGTTGTAGCATATAAAATAAACCCACATAAATCCTCGGCATTCCTGTGTATTTCTAATGAAATCCAACAAGATATAGAAAGGAAAATCCCATTTAAAATTACTATAGACATTATAAAATATTTGGGAATCTACCTGCCAAAACAAACATAGTACCTATATGGACACAACTACAAACACTTTTCACACAAATGAAATCACATCTAACTAATTGGAAAAACATAAATTGCTCATGGATGGGTTGAGCTAATGTAATAAAACTTCAATTTTAACTAAAATAAATTACATATTGAGTGCCATATCAATCAATATACCAAAAAGTTACTTTATAGACCTAGAAAAAATAGTAACGGGGATGAGCCAAAATGGAGGAATAGAAATTGCACTTCCAAGGTGCTTTCCATCCAGACCACTTCCAAACCATGTAAAAGGGGACTCTGAACAACTTCTGGAGCCCCAGCAGCCACAAAACAACACAGAGAAGCTAACCTCCCACTGAGGACAGCTGAGCAGCCCTGCAGGGAGGGCAAGCACAGCGCTCTGGGAGCTGACAGCCCAGTGCTTGGAGAGCTGAGCCCAGGTCTGCATGAGCCGCTGTTTTAGCACCAGGGTGGCAGGGCCAGCAGCTGGCTGGCTGGATCCCAGAACACCAACAGCTGTGGCTATTCCAGAATTATCAACACAAACATGCCTAGGACAAAGGAAGAGGTTAGTGCCCTATGAACTTTGGGACCAGTATTTGGAGAATGTGTTGGCTTCCTCCCATAAGGGCTAGAAGCTGCTGAGGAGACATTCCCCATTTTGCAGCTTCAGTGGCAGCATCAGCTCCTGGCCTACGAATTGTAGGGAGATCCAGCAATCAGTCTTGGAGGTTAATTACTCTTGTTTTAACCTGCTTGGATCTGGATTGTGATCTGGGGGGAGGTCTGGGGTGGGTATCCAACTAGCCAGAACCGGAAGTTGTGAAGACCCTAATGTTTGGGACAGAAGCTCCCCTGTCTGGTGGCAGAATCCTACTGTGGCAACAAGCCCAAAAGTCAAGTAATTAAGTGGCAACATGCCAAGGCAAAGGAAACAAAATAAACAGAAAAATGCAACATTAGACTCCTATTTTAGGGGCAAAGAGGATCGAAGCATAGAACAGGAGTACTGCGGGGTCAGAAATCCTGCTCCAAAAGGCCCAAAGGAAAATATGAGCAGGTTACAGGCCATAGAGGACCTTAAGAAGCAGATAAGAGAAGTGGAGGAAAAATTGAGATGAGAAATGAGAAGGATGCAGGAAAAGTATGAAATGAGAGTCAACAGCCTGACTGAGGAAAATAACACCCTAATAAATAGACTAACTCAAATGGCAAAGGAGGCCCAAAAGGGCAATGAGGAGAAGAATGCCTGAAAAAGCCAAATTTGCCAGATGGAAAAATAATCTCAAAAGCTCACTGAGGAGATTCATTCCCTCAGAGTTAGACTGGAGCAAGTGGAAGCTAATGACTTTATGAGAAATCAAAATGCTATTAAACAGATCCAAACAAATGAAAGATTAGAAGGCAATGTGAAATTTCTCATGGTAAAAACCACTGACCTGGAAAATAGATCCAGGAGAGATAATTTAAAGATTATTGTACTACCTGAAAGCCATGATCAAAGAAAGAACCTAGAAATCACCCTTCAAGAAATTCTTAAGGAAAATTGCCCTGATGTTTTACACCCAGAGGGCAAAATAGAGGTTGAAGGAATCCACAGATCACCTCCTGAAAAAGATCCTAAAAAGAAAACCCCTAGGAATATTATAGCCAGGTTCCAGAATTCCCAGATCAAGGAGACAATACTACAAGCAGCCAGGAAGAAACAATTTCAATATTGTGGAAACACAATCAGAATAGCACAGGACTTGGCAGCCTCTACACTGAGGGATCGAAGGGCATGGAATATGATATTCCAGAGGGCAAAAGAACTGGGAATGAACCCAAGGGTCACCTACCCAGCAAAACTGAGTATTTTGTTTCAGGGGAAAATATGGTCATTCAGTGAAATAGAGGACTTTCAAACATTCTTGAGGGAAAAAAAAAAACAGCATTGAATAGAAAATTTGACATCCAGACACAAGAAGCAAGAGATGTCTGATATGGTAATCAGGGAAAAGAAATCAAAAGGAACTTGTCAAATTTGAACTATTTACATTCCTACATGGAAAAACAGTAACTGTGACAGATGAAACCTTTCTCAGTATGAAAATAGTGGAAGAAGGGTATATGGACATATGAATACATATGTGAATATGTGTACATATGCTTACAGTTATACATGGATAGAGGGCACAGGTTGAATTTGGTGGGAAGGGATGATACTTAAGGGGTGAAGTTATGATGTGAGAGAGGAAAGTGGTAAGTGGAGATGGGGAGAGACAGGGTAGGGTAAACTATCTCATGTAGAAGAAACAAGGGGAAGTGGCTTCAGGGGAGGGGAAGAACAGGAAGGCAAAAAGGCAATACCATATTTTCATTGAATCTGGCTCAGGGAGAGAATGACATACATATTAAATGGTATATCTCACCCTGCTGGAGAGTAGGGGGAAGGGGTATGAGAGGGGGTATGATGGAGGGGAGGACATTCCAGGGAGAGGGGAGGTTGGAAGTACCCACTATGGAAGAGGGACAGGATCAAAGTAGGGAATGGACCAGGTGGGGGGTGGGATGGGTGGGAGGGAATCATAAACAGCCTTTTACAATCTATCTACCATGGTAATGTTTTGCACAGCTATACATGTGCAACACATACTGAATTGCTTATCTTCCCAGAAGGAATGGGATACAAGAGAGGAAGGGAATGGATGTTAAATTTGAGGTTTTAAAATTAAATGTTTCAAATATATAGAAATGCTATTATAAATACTATTTTGCATGTAATTGGGAGATAATGGTAAAGTTTAAGTGGAGAAGCTATGGGAGAGAGCAGATTGTATGAGGGGATATCTTGTGGGACTGTTATTCTGGGGTGGTGGATAGGGGAAAAATGGGGAAAATTGTAACTCAAAATCTGGCAGAAATGAATGATATAAACCAGAAATTAATAAAGCATTTGTTAAAAAAAAGAAAAAATAGTAACAAATTTCATTTTGAAGAACAAAACATCCAGAAGATCAAGGCAATTAATGTAAAGAAATGCTAGGGAAGGTGGCCTAGACACACCAGATTTTAATCTGTACTCCAAGGCAGCAGTCGTTAAAACTACTTGATACTGGCTGAGGAATGCAGTAGTGTATCAGTGGAATAAATTGGATACGTGACACTCAGCAATCAATGACTTTAGTAATCTACTGTTTGATAAACCCAAAGACTGCAGTTTTGGGGATAAGAAATCACTATTTGACAAAAACTTCTGGGAAAACTTGAATATAGTATGGCAGAAATTGGGCATAGACCATCTAACAACATACAACAAAATAAAATCTAAATGGGTGCAGATATAGGTATAAAGGGTGATATTGTATATAATCTGGGAAAGGAAGGGATTGTTTACCTGTCAGATTTATGGAGAGAGTAAGACTTTATGACTACACAAAAATTATAGAGCATTATGAAATGCAAAATGGATGATTTGTATTATACGAAAATGAAATGTCACTGTACAAACAAAGCCAGTGCAACCAAGATTATGAGGAAAGTGTGAAATTGGGAAACAAATTTTACAACCAATGTCTCTGATAAAGCCTCATTTATAAAATATACAGAGAATTGCATCAAATCTACAAGAATACAAGTCATTTCCCAATTGATAAATGGTCAAGTGATATGAACAGGCATTTTTCCGAGAAGGAAATTAAAGATATTTATATGCATATGAAAAAAAATGCTCAAAATCACTATTGATTAGATAAATGCAAATTAAAACAACTCTATGGTACCACATCTTACCAGTCAGATTGTCTAAGATGACAAAATAGGAAAATGACAAATGCTGGAGAAGATGTGGAAAAATTCGTACACTAATGCATTGCTGCTGGAGTTGTGAACTTATTAAACAATTCTGGAGAGCAATCTGGAACTATGGCCAAAGGGCTATAAATAATTTTATACCCTTTGACCCAGCAATAACACTTCTAGTGTTGTATCTCATACAGATCATAGAGGTGGGAGGAAGACCGATATGTACAAAAATATTTATAGCAGCTCTTTTTGGGGTGTCAATGAATTGGAAATTAAGGGGATGCCCATCTATTTGGGAATGGCAACATGTTATGGTATATGAATGTAATGGAATACTATTGTGCTATAAGAAATGAGGTGCAGTGGGACTTCATATTTATCAGGAAAGGCTTATATAAACTGATGCTGGGTGAGAAAAGCAGAACCAGGAGAAATTTGTACACAATTACAGACACAATGTATATGTGACAACCAACTTTGATAGACTGGACTCTTCTCAGCAATGCATGGTTATATGTCAACTCCAAAAGACTCCTGATGGAGAAAGATGTCTCAATTCAGAGAAAGACCTAGAAAAAACAGACTTAGAATGCAGATTGAAGCAAACTACCTGCTCTCTTTCTTTTTTTGATTTGGTTATGTTTCCTCTTTCTCATTGTTCCTTCCATCTGATATAATCCTTTGTATAATCTGACTAATGTCTAATGTGAAAGTAGTTGTAGATCCTGTACTTTATTGTATGCTGCTGTGGGATGGAGGGGGAGAATATTTGAAAGTCAAGGAATTATTTAACTGAATCTTGTAAACTAAAAATAAAAAAATTTATAAAGACCAAAAAAAATTAAAAAGAGAAAAAAGAAATACCATATATTCTTACTATGTGTCTGGGAACATCAAAACACAAATTCCGAGGAGGAAAAAATTATGGATATATACATATCTGAAACCTCAAAGGGGAATAAGAAGTGGCCTCAGACCCCAAAACCTTCTTGAAAGATCTCAAGAAGTATTTAAAAATTCAAATTAGAGAGGTAGAAGATGAAAAATGGCTTCAAAAATACAATTGACAAAATGGAAAAAAATACACTGAAGAGAACAACTCCTTAAAGAATAGAATTGGCAAAGTGGAAAAAAAGAGATATAAAAGCAACTGAAAAAAATCATTAAAAAATAGAATTGGGCAAGTGGAAGTTAATGACTCTCTGAGACAACAAGGAACAGTCAAACAAAATCATGTTTTTTTTGAAAGCAGAAAAAATGTAAAATACCTCATTGGTAAAACAAAAACAACAACAACTGTCCTGGAAAAGAAATCCAGAAGAGATAATTTAATAATTCTTGGTCTACCTGAAATCCATGATAAAAAAAAAAGTCTACACAGCATCTTTCAGGAAATCATCAAGAAAAACTGCTGGAGGTCCTAGAAACAGAGTGTAAAATAATCATAGATAGAATCCATGGATCACTTCCTGAAATATATCCAAAATCGAAAACTGTGAGGAATATTGTAGCCACTTCCCAGAATTATCAGTTTGAGGAAAAAAAATACTGCACGTAAGCAGAAGGAAACAATTCCAATATCATGGAACTACAGTCAGGATTACTCAGGACCTTGCAGGTTTTATATTAAATGATTGGAGCACTTGGAATATGATATGCTGTAAAGCAAAGGAACATGGATTACAACCAAAGATCAGCTACCTAGTAAAATTGAACATAATCTTTCAGGCAAAGATATGTAAATTCAATGAAATAGGGAACTTCCAAACCTTTTTGATGAGATCAGATCTCAAAAGAAAATTCAATCATCAAGCATAAGACTCAAGAGAGTCATAAAAATGTCACCAGGGGAAAAAAAAAGAAAAAATGTTTTTCAATAAGGGCAAATTGTTTACATCCCCCATGTAAAGATGATACTTCTAACTATTGAGAGCTATATCTTTATTACAACATTTAGAAGGGATATACATAGACGGAGGGAATGGGTTTAAGTTGACATTGGTGTGATGACAAAAATACTAATTACGTGTTGAAAAGGGATTGTAATAGGAGAAGAGGAAAGGATAATGCAGAAAAGAGTAAATTATATCACACGAAGAGGCACAAAGACATTACAGTAGAGTGAAAGAAGAGAGGGATATGAACAATTTTTGAACTTTATTTTCATTGCATTTGGCTCAAGGAAAATATAACATACTCAGTTAAGCATAGAAATATAACCTACCCAATAGGCAGTATGAGGGGAAAGGAGAAAGAAAAGGATGGAGATATTTAGAAGAGAGGGAAGAAGTAGTAAGGGAAAAGAGAAAGAGGAGAATGGGGGATAATAAAACAGAGGCAAGAATGAGGGAGACTGTGGTCAAAAGCAAAACTCTAGTGAGGAGGGCAAGGGAGAAAGAAGAGAGAAAAGCATAAACAGGAGGAGAAATAGGATGGCAAGAAAGACACAGATAGTAACCCTATGAATCTGAATGGGATGAACTCTACCATAAAATGGAAATGGATAGCAGAATGTATTAAAAACTATTATACTACATTATGTTGTTTACAAGAAACACAGTTGCAACTGGGGGGTATACACAGGGTAAAGGTAAAAGACTGGAGTAGAATATGTTATGCTTTAACTGAAGTAAAGTAAAAAAGCAGGATTATACATCCTAATCTCAGAGAAAACAAAAATATATCTAATTAAAAGAGATAAGGAATGATACTAAATCTACTAAAAGTCATCATAGACAATGAAGTAATATCATTACTAAACATATATGAACCAAGTGTTATTGCATCCAAATTCTTGGGAGGTAAAGTTAAAGGAGGTAAGGAAGAAATAGGGAGCAAAAGTATGCTGGTTGGGGACCTCCATCTTCCCCCTTTTGAACTAGATAGAACTAACCACAAAATAAATTAGAAAGAAGGTAAAGAAGTGAAGAGAATTTTACAGAAGTTAGCTATGGAAGAACTTTGGAGAAAATTGTATGTTGATATGAATATACCTTATTCTCAGTGATACATGGCACCTACACAAAAATTGATCATGTACTACCACAAGAAAACCTCACAATCCAATGCAGAAAGACAGAAATATTAAATGCATCCTTCTCAGATCATGATGTAATGTAAATGATATATAATCAAGTGCCATGGAAAGATAGCCGGAAAACTCTTTGGAAACTACATAATTTAATCCTAAAGAATGGGGAGTAGTTCAAACAACAAATCACAGAAACAGTCAATGACTGCATCCATGAAAATGACAATAAAGGGACAACATAACAAAATTATGGGGTGCAGTGATAGTGGTTCTTTTGGGAAATTTTATATCTTGTAAGCACTTAAATGGATAAAATGGAGGAAGAGGGGTTCAATGAACTGGCATGAAACTAAAAAAGTTAGAAAAAATGAATGAAAAGTCCCCAATTAAATAATAAATTAGAAACACTGTAAACCAAAGGACAGATTAATAAAATTGAAATCCACAAAACAACTGAGCTAGTAAATAAAAATAAGACCTGGTTTTATAAAAAATACATAAACCTTTGTTTAATTTAATTAAAAAGAATGGAGAAAACCATATTATCAGTATCAAAACTTGAAAAGGGTGAATTCACCACCAATGAAGAGGAATTTAACAAAATAATTAGGAGTCCTCTATCCTACTGCATGCCCATAAATTCGAGAATCTTAGTGGAATTGATGAATATTTACAAAAAAATATGAATTGCCCAGATTAATAGAAGAGGAAGTAATTTACTCCAATAACTTAATTATGGAAGAGGAATTTGAATATGCCCTCAATCAAGTCTGAAAGGGAAAAACAATCATCTCCAGGGACAGATGAATTTACAAGTGAATTTGGTCAAACATTTAAGGGATAAATCAATTAAAATACTATATAATTTTGGGATATATACAAAGGAGGAGTCCTACAAAATTATTTGTATCATACACATATAGTACTGATACCTAAACTGGGAAGAGTTAAAACAGAGAAGGAAACTTATGGACCAATTTCCCTAACGGATATAGATGAAAATTTTAAATAAAATTTTAGGAAAAAGATTACAGCAACTTATCATGAGAATAATACAATATGACAAAGTAGGATTTATACCAGGAATACAAGGGTGGTTCAATATTAGGAAAACTATCTGCATAGTTGACCATATCAACAGCAAAACTAGTAGAAAACATGGTGTTATCTCAATAGATGTAGCGAAAACTTTTGACAAATTGCAACCCCCATTCCTATTAAAAACACTAAAAAGCATAAATGGAGTCTTCCTTAAAAATGATAAGTAGCATCTACCTGTTATTGTAGCATCTACCATCAGCAAACATTATATGTAATAGGGATAAGCTAGAACCATTTCGAATAAGATCTGCAGAGATACAACAGTGATCATTATCACCATTTTTATTCCGTGTGGTACTAGAAATGTAAGCTTTAGCAATAAGAGAAAAAAAGTAATGGAAGGCATTAGAAGAGACAAAGAAGAAACAGAACTATCACTACTTCCAAGTGACATACTTAGATATACTTAGAGAATCCTAGAGAATCAAGTATAAACTCCTTGAAATAATTAACATTTTTAAAAAAGTTTCAGGATATAAAATAAACCCACATAAATCATTAGCTTTTCTATATATCACTTACAAAGTGCAACAACAAGAAATTCCATTTAAAGTGACTGTAGATACTATAAAATATTTGGGAGCCTACCTGCCAAAATAAAACTAGGAACTGTAGTAACAGAATTACAAAACACTTTTTATGCAAAGAAGTTAGATCTAAATAACTAGGAAATGTCAGTTGCTTATGGGTAGGCCAAACTTATATAATAAAAATGACAAACTACCTAAATAAATTTACTTATTCAGTCCCATAGCAATCAAACCATCAAAAATTATTTTCTAGAACTAGAAAAAATAATAAAAATATTCATCTGGAAGAATGAAAGTTCCAGTATATCAAGGAATTAATGAAGAGAGATGATAGTGAAGGTGGCCTAGACACACCAGAACTTAAATTATATTATAAAGCAGCAATTACCAAAACAACTCGTTACTGGCTAAGAAGTAGTGGTGGATCAATGATATAGTATAGGTACACAAGACATAGTAGTCAACGACTATAGTAATGGACTGTTTGATAATCCCAAGGACCCCAGATTCTAAGAACTCACTATTTAACAAAAACTGATGGGAAAACTAGAAAACAACATGGCATAGACCAAAATCTTACATTGTGCACTAAAATAAAGTCAAAATAGGCACATGATTTAGATATAAAGATTTATCCTATAAGCAAACTGGGAGAGCAAGAATTAGTTTTCCTGTTAGATTTATGGAGATTGAAAGAATTTATGACCAAAAATATATAGAGAAGAATTTGAAATGCAAAATGGATGATTTTGGTTACATTAAATTGAAATATTTTTTGTACAAAAAAAGCTAATTCAACCAATATTAGGAGGGAAACAGAAAACTGGGAATTTTTCTAGACAGTGTCTCTGATAAAGGCCTCATTTCTCATATATACAAAGAGAAATGAGACAAATTTATAAGAATACAATTCATTCCCCGATTGATAAATGGTCAAAAGATATGAAGAGGTGGTTTTCAGAAGAAGAAATTAAAGCTATCTATAGTTGTATGAAAAAATGCTCTAGGTCACTATTGATTCGAAAAATGCAAATCAAAGCAACTCTGAGGTATCACATCATACCTGTTGGATTAAATATGACAAAATAGGAAAATGATCAATGCTGGGGAAGATATGACAAAATTGGAATACAAATTCATTGTTGGTGAAGTTGTGAACTGATCCAACCATTCTGGAGAGCAATATGCAACTATCCCCAAAGGGTTAATAAAATTGTTTCTACACTTTGACCCAGAAATGCCACTTGTAGCTCTGTATCCCAAAGATATTATAAAATTTGGAAATGAAACACATGTACAAAATTATTTTTAGGCACTTTTTTGTGATGGCAAAGAATTAGAAATTGATGGGATACTCTTGAGTTGAGTAATGGCTGAAAAAGTTGTGGTATATGAATGTAATGTAATGCAATTTTGCTATTAGAAATGATGAACAGACAGACTTCAGAAATACCTGGAAAGACATATCAATTGATGTGGAGTGAAATGAGCAGAACCAGGACATTGAACACAATAACAGCCATGTTATGTGATAACTAACTTGGATAGACATCTCTTCTTAGCAATGCAAGGATCTGAGATACGTCTAAAAGACTCAAAATGGAAAAGGCTGTCCACAACTAGAAACTCTGAAACTCTCTCTGTCTCTGTCTCTGTTTCTGTCTCTGTCTCTGTCTCTTTCTCTTCCTCTCCTTCTCTTTTGTTTATTCTTTCTTGTGCCTTCTCCCACTGGTTCTATTTCTCCTTTACAAAATCACTAATGTGAAAATAAGTTCAATATGAACGGATATGTTGAACCTATATGAATTTAAATGCTTTCTTGGTGTGTGGTGAGGGGAGAGATTCGAAGGAAAATTGGAACTCAAAATCTTATGGAACTGAATGTTGAAAATGAAAAATAAATAATTTTTAAAAAACAAAGTCCTCTCCCATTAACCCTTCGTCCAGAAATTGCTTCTTTTACTAGAGGCAGCATCTGCATTTAATAGATTTTCTAGTTCAACACACGAAGTTGGGGTGAAGGTAGGGATTTCTCAGCCAGGAGTTGATTCATACATAGAAGAAAATACAAAATATCTAACCATATTTGGTAGATAATCCATACATTTGACAGGAATGGCCCCGTGCTTAAAAACATTCATTTATTCAACAAGCATCTATTCTGAGTCTAATACTATGAATGATAGTACAGAACAAAGCCATCCTCCTCCTCAAGTTGCTTCTGCTCTCTCAGGAAAAAGAAAATGTATAAATACAAAATATATTAAAACTAATTAATGTAATTTAAACATAAATATGGAAATTACAAAAAAATAAATTTTGGGGAATTGATGGCAGTAGTCACCATAATGAGGAAAAGTCTCTTCTAGTAGAGGACCCTTGAGTTTTACTTGGGAAAAACAAACAAAAACAAAACAAACAAACAAAAAAAGGATTCAAAGAAACAGAAGGGAATAAGCAGTACATTTTTATACTTCAATAATTTGCCATCACTGATCAGGTAAGCCCAAGAGGCCTATAGTTTTTAACAAGGGACACAATTACTTCAGAGATATAGCCAATCCTTACCAGCAACTGTCAACCAATGGCCAACTAAAAGACAGCTAAGCCAGTCTAGCTGAAAGCAACAAGACACCTTATATGAGGGACAGGAAACAGCATGTCCTAAGAGAGTCTAATTACAAAGATGACCACCACCCCTCAGACAGTTATATTGACAATGGACGCAAACTTATAAACTCTGGGACTGGCATCCAATTCTGGGTACTTGGACTTGAGAATATTGAAGTCAATATGATAAAAAAAGAAAGAAGAAAACCGAATTATCAGTATGAAAAATAAAAAGGGTGAATCTACCTCCAATGAAGTGGAAATAAAAAAATAATGAGGAATTGTTTTTCCCAACTGTATGCACATAAATATGACAATCTTAGTGAAATGGATGAATATTTACAAAATTACAAGTTGCCCAGATTAACTGAAGAGGAAGTGAATTACTTAAATAACCCCATCTCAGAAAAAGAAATCAAACAAGCCATCAATGAACTCCTGAGGAAAAAATTTCCAGGGCCAGATGGGTTTTTTTGTGTATTCTATCAAATGTTTAAAGAACAATTGATTCCAATACTCTACAAACTATATGGGAGAATTAGTGATGAAGGAGTCCTACCAAATTCTTTCTATGACACGAATATGGTTCTGATTCCTAAATCAGGAAGAGATAAAACAGAAAAAGAAAATTATAGACCAATTTCCCTCGTGAATTTAGATGCAAAAAATTTAAATAAAATATTAGCCAACAGACTCCAACAACTTATCACAAAAATAATACACTTTGATCAGATACTATTTATTCCAGGAATGAAATCATGGTTTAATATTAGGAAAACCATCAGTATAATTGAGCATATCAACAATAAAACTAGCAGAAACCACATGATTATCTCAATAGATGAAGAAAAGGCTTTTGACAAAATACAACATACATTCCTATTAAAAACACTAGAAAGTATAGGAATAAACGGAGCCTTCCTTGAAATAGTTGAAAGCATCTATTTAAAACCATCAGTAAGTATTATATGCAATGGGGATAAACTAGAAGCATTTCCAATAAGATCAGGAGTGAAACAAGGGTGTCCACTATCACCCCTCTTATTCAATCTGGTACTAGAAACACTAGCAGTAGCAATTAGAGAAGAAAAAGAAATCAAAGGAATCAAATTAGGCAAAGAAGAGACCAAGCTATCCCTATTTGCAGATGATATGATGATATACTTATAGAATCCTAGAGAATCATGTGAAAAACTACTTGAGACAATAAGTAAATTTGGCAAAGTTGCAGGATATAAAATAAACCCACATAAATCCTCAGCGTTCCTGTATATCTCTAATGAAACTCAACAGCAAGAGATAGAAAGAGAAATCCCATTTAAAGTCACTGTAGACACTGTAAAATATTTGGGAATCTACTTGCCAAAACAAACCCAGAACCTATATGATCACAACTACAAAACAGTTATCACACAAATAATATCATATCTAACTAATTGGGAAAATATCAATTGCTCGTGGCTGGGTTGAGCTAATATAATAAAAATGACAATTTTACCCAAACTAAACTATATATTTATTGCCATACAAATCAATTTACCAAAAAATTACTTTTTAGAGTTAGACAAAATAGTAACAAAATTTATTTGGAAAAACAAATGGTCTAGAATATAAAGAGGATTAATGAAAAGAAATGCTAGGGAAGGTGGACTAACTATGCCAGATTTTAATCTGTATTATACAGCAGCAGTTATCAAAACTGCTTGGTACTGCTTGAAGAGTAGAGTAGTGGATCAGTGGAATAGATTAGGCACAGGATTCCCGGCAGTTAATGAATATAGTAATCTATTGTTTGATAAACACAAAGACCCCAGTTTTTGGAATAAGAATGCACTATTTGACAAAAACTGCTGGGAAAACTGGAATACAGTATGGCAGAAACTGGGCATAGATCATTATCTAACACTATATACCAAAATCAAGTCTAAATGGATGCATGATCTAGGTATAAAGCAATCTGGGAAAGCAAGGGATAGTTTACCTGACAGATTTGTGGAGAGCGGAAGACTTTAGGACCAAACAAGAATTAGAGAGCATTATAAAATGCAATATGGATCATTTTGATTACATTAAATTGAAAAGCTTCTGTCCAAACAAAGCCAATGTAACCAAGATCAAGAGGGAGTTGGGAAATTGGGAACTAATTTTACAACCTATGTCTCTGATAAAAGATTCATTTCTAAAATATACACATAATTGAGTCAAATCTAAAAGAATACAAGTCATTTACCAACTGTTAAATGGTCAAAGGATATGAACAGGAAGTTTTCAGAGAAAGAAAGTAAAAATATCTATAAGCAAATGAAGAAATGCTCTAAATCACTATTGATTAGAGAAATGCAAATCAAAATAATTCTGAGATACCACATCTCTCCAGTCAGATTGGCTAAGATGACAAAACAACAAAATGACAAATGCTGGAAAGGATGTGGGCAAATTAGAACACTAATGCATGGGTGGTGGAGTTGTGAACTTATCCAACCATTCTGGAGAGCAATCTGGAATTATGCCCAAAGGACTATAAACAATTTCATACCCTTTGACTCAGCAATACCACTTCGAGCATTATATTCCAAAGAGATCATAGAAAAGGGAAGAAGACCCAAATGTACAAAAATATTTATAGCATCTCTTTTAATGGTTGCAAAGAATTGGAAATTAAAGGGGTGCCCATCAATTGTGGAATGGCTTAACAAGTTGTGGTATATGAATTTAATGGAATATTATTTTGCTATAAGAAACAAGGAGAAGACGGATTTCATATTTACCTGGAGAGGCTAATACAAACTGATGGTGAGTGAGAAGAGTAGAATCAGAAGAAATTTGTATACAATCACAGACACATCATATGTGTGATGACCAACTATGACAGACTGAACCCTTTTTTCAGCAATGCAGTGATATAAGTCAATCCCAAAAGACTCTCGAAGGAGAGAAACGTGACATCCAGATATATAACTAGAAAGAGCTGAGCTTGAATCCTGAAGGAAGCAAACTGGATGCTGGATAATTGATCTTTTTCTTTTCATTGTTTTGTTTTATTTCTTCTTTACCATTTTTCATCCCACCTAGTCCAGTACACCTTTGTAATTGGACTAATGTCTAATATGAATGTATTTGAAGATCCTATACTGGACTATATGTTATCATGGGGGGTGGGGGGAGGGAGGTAAAGGAAATTTGAAACTCAAGGAACTATGGAATTGAATCTTGTTAACTGAAACTAAACTAATAAATTAATTTAAAAAAAAGAATATTGATAGGCTGGTGTCAGGGAAGAGGAGAATAACAAAGATAGTGAAGGTCTTTGTGCTCATTTAATGGATTGATCCACTGAAGAAACATGGCATGATTGTTGTCTTAAAGATCTGAAATGCTTCAATGTGGAGGAGAGATTAAAATCGAGAGAGCCGATCCAAGAGTCATGCATGGAAGTATCAAGGAAACAAATGTAGTTTCATCAGAGGAAGACAAGAGAAAAAATCAAGCTAACAATTAAAAATTATTCAAAAGGGAAATTGATTGCCTCAAGAAGTCAGAGTACTCCCTTATTCAAGGTCTTCAGTCAGAGACTAGATAACAACTTGGAAGATATAGTGTGGATGACTATGGATTAGGGGTTAACTAGTTTCACTAGCTCAGGCTTTTTCCCACTGTGAGAGGCTGCAATTCTATGATTCTATGAAAGGAAAGATGAAAACTTTGTCACCCACATTTTCAGGATAGTGAGATGAAAAACAAGACAGAAGTGAAAACAAAGACAATTACAAGTGATTATATAGACACAGGACTTTGGGAACTGAATCTGGGAGTCCTCATTTGAGATTCAAAAGACTACCTTTGGCACAAGGGCAAAAGTTTGAAAACCAGGTGCACGATGGGAGGCAGGTCTCCTAAATACAGCATAAGTAACAAACCAGAGCAACAAAAAACACATTTTCTCCATATGATATGGAGTCTTCTCTGGCAGAAGGACCCAAGCTGTTGTGCTGAGTCCCCATGGCCCATTATATTTCTATTTCTACATAAAATGTGCAAACCACCTCCCTCCCAGCAGGTGCAGTCTCATTAGCACTTCAGATCAAAGAAGCTCCAGTTTCTCCCAGCACGGAGGCTGCTTTATTAATATGCCCTGTATTTATACACCTCTCATATTTTATGAGGCTATTAAATGGAAGCCAATGTACAGTTATTGCTCCAGGGTCTGTTTACTTCATAAATATTGGCTGCTGAAGATATGAATCTGTCCACAGGTTCTTTGTATAATTATTGAAGGACACATATTAAGCAGGAAGTGGCTTAAGAATAAATGAGAAGAATAACTTGTCAGAAATGACAAGCATAATGATGGGAAAGGAAGAGACATGAAATAAATGAGGAGGATGGTTTTGTCAGATGCTATTAAATATGAATGTTATTAGGTCTGAGTGAAGAAATGCACATGTATTTCAATATTTCTGAGGAGGGATTTGCTACCAGTTGTTTTTTTAAAAAAATGGGCCTTCAAGTAAGCTTGGATTTTTATGAATACTGAGCTACTCACATACATGCAAGGCATAATAACAAAAATCCTAGGTTTAAAGTACCTTACTCAAATACTGCCCAAGTTCCTCTTTTTTAAATTATTAATGTGTGGGTTTATTTTTAGTTCACAAGATTCAATTCCATACTTTCTTGAGTTTCAAATTTCCCTTCCCTTCCTCCCACCCCCCACGACAGCATACAGTCCAGTATAGGATCTGCAAATACTTTCACATTAGACATTAGTCAGGTTACAAAGGTGGATTGTATTAGATGGAATGAAAAATGGTAAAGTGGAAAGAAAACCAAACAATGAAAAGAAAAAGATCAAGTAGTATGCTTCCATCAGGATTCAGACTCAATTCTTCCTAGTTCTTTCACTGGATGTAGTCATATTGTTCCTTCCTGAGTCTTTTGGGATTGACTTATATCACTGCATTGCTGAGTAGACGTCAGTCTGTCATAGTTGGTCATCACACATATGTGGTGTCTGTGATTGTATACAAATTTCTCCTGGTTCTACTCTTCTCACTCAGCATCAGTTTTTGTAAACCTCTCCAGGTAAATATGAAGTCCGTCTGCTCCTTCTTTCTTATAGTACAACAGTATTCTATTTCATGCATATACCACAACTTGTTTAGCCATTCCACAATTGATGGGCACCCCTTTAATTTCCACTTCTTTGCAACCACGAAAAGAGCTGCTATAAATGTTTTTGTACATATATGTCTTCCTCCTACTTCTATGGTCTCTTTGGGATATAACCCTAGAAATGGTATTGCTGGGTCAAATGGTATGAAATTGTTTATAGTCCTTTGGGCATAATTCTGGATTGCTCTCCAGAATGGTTGGATAAGTTCACAACTCCACTAGCAATGCATTAGTGTTCAAGTTTGCCCAAATCCTCTCCAGCATTTGCCATTTTCCTGTTTTGTCATCTTAGCCAATCTGACTGGAGAGATGTGGTATCTCATATTTGTTTTGATTTGCATTTCTCTAATCAATAGTGATTTAGAGCATTTCTTCATATGCTTATAGATATCTTTACTTTCTTTCTCTGAAAACTACCTGTTCATATCCTTTGACAATTGATCAGTTGGGGAATGACTTGTATTCTTATAGATTTGAATCAATTCTCTGGATATTTTAGAAATGAGTTCTTTCTCAGAGACAAATATTGTAAAAATTATTTCCCAATTTCCCACCTCTCTTGATCTTGATTACATTGGCTTTGTTTGGACAGAAGCTTTTCAACTTAATGTAATCAAAATTATCCATTTTGCATTTCATAATGCTCTCTAATTCTTGTTTGGTCCTAAAGTCTTCCCCTCTCCACAAATCTGACAGGTAAACTATTCCTTGCTTTCCCAGATTGCTTACAGTATCATCCTTTATATCTAGATAATTTATACTTGATTTTGGTATATAGTGTTAGATAATAATCTATGCCCAGTTTCTGCCATACTGTATTCCAGTTTTCCCAGCAGTTTTTGTCAAATAGTGCATTCTTATCCCAAAAACTCGGGTCTTTGGGTTTATCAAACAATAGATTACTATACTCATTAACTGCATCTCCTGCGCCCAATCTATTCCATTGATCCACTACTCTACTCTTCAAGCAGTACCAAGCAGTTTTGATGACTGCTGCTGTATAATACAGATTAAAATCTGGCATAGCTAGTCCACCTTCCCTAGCATTTCTTTTCATTAATTCCCTTGATGTTCTAGACCATTTGTTCTTCCAAATAAATTTTGTTGCTATTTAGTCTAACTCTGTAATGATTTTTTTTCCATAAATGGATTGGTATGGCACTAAATATATAATTTATTTTTGGGTTAAATTGTTATTTTTATTATATGAGCTTGAACCAGCCACAAGCAATTCATATTTTTTTTCAATTAGTTAGATCTGACTTTATTTTTGTGAGAACTGTTTTGTAGTTGTGATCATATAGGCCCTGGGTTTGTGTTAGCAGGTAGATTCCCAAATATTTTATAATGTCTAAGTGACTTTAAATGGGATTTCTCTTTCCATCTCTTGCTGCTTAATTTCATTAGAGATATACAGGAATGTCGGAGATTTATGTGGGTTCATTTTATATCCCACAACTTTGCTAAATTTATTTATTTTCTCAGGTATTATTTTACTTGATTCTCTTGGATTATCTACGTATATTCATCATATCATCTGCAAAGAGGGATAGCTTGGTCTCTTCTTTGCCTAATTTGATTCCTTTGATTTCTTTTTCTTCTCTAATTTCTACTGTTAACCTTTCTAGTACCAGATTGAATGAGGAGTGATAGTGCACACCCTTGTTTCAATCCTGATTTTATTGGAAATGCTTCTATATTATCCCTATTGTATATAATACTTGGTGATGGTTTTAAATAGTTGCTTTCAACTATTTCAAGGAAGGCTCCATTTATTCCTATACTTTCTAGTGTTTAAATCAGAATGAATTTTGGACTTTGTGAACATTCTTTTCTGCATCTATTGAGATAATCATGTGGTTTCTGCCAGTTTTATTGTTGATATGCTCAATTATACTGATGGTTTTCCTAATATTAAACCATGATTTCATTCCTGGAATAAATCTTACCTGATCAAAGTGTATTATTCTTGTGATAAGTTTTTGTAGTCCTTTACCTAATATTTTATTTAACTTTTTTGCATCTAAATTCACGAGGGAAATTGGTCTATAATTTTCTTTTTCTGTTTTATCTCTTCCTGAATAGGAATCAGTACCATATTTGTGTCATAGAAAGAATTTGGTAGGAATCCTTCTTCACTAATTTCGCCAAGTAGTTTGTAGAGTATTGGAATCACTTGTTCTTTAAATGTTTGGTAGAATTCACTAGTAAAGCCATTTGGCCCTGGGGATTTTTTCCTAGGGAATTCACTGATGGCTTGTTTGATTTCATTTTCTGAGATGGGGTAATTTAAGTAATGTACTTCCTTTTCAGTTAATGTGGGCAACTTGTATTTTTGTAAATATTCATCCATTTCACTAATATTGTCATATTTTTGTGAATACAGTTGGGAAAAATAATTTGTAATTATTGTTTTAATTTCCTCTTCATTGGAGGTAGATTCATCCTTTTCATTTATGATACTCATAATTTGGTTTCTTCTTTCTTTTTTTATCATATTGACTAAGGGTCTATCAATTTTATTGCTTTTTTCATAAAATCAGTTCTTAATTTTATTTATTTATCCAATAGTTTTTTAATTTCAATTTTATTAATCTCTCCTTTTTTTTCAATATTTCTAATTTAGTACTAAATTGGGCATTTTCAATTTGATATTTTTCTAGATTTTTCAATTGCATGTCCAATTCATTGACCTCACTGTTCTTTAATTTATTCATGTATGCACTCAGGGATATAAAACTTCCCCTAATAACTGCCTTTAATGCATCCCACAATTTTTGGTATGTTGTCTCCTTATTATCATTCTCTTGAATGAAATTACTGATTGTTTCTATAATTTCTTGTTTGAACGAATCATTGTTCAGTTTTAAATTATTTAAGTTCCAATTAGTTTTTAGTCTATATTTCCATGGTTCTTTATTGCATATAATTTTTATTGCATCATGATCTGAGAATGATGTGTGTAATATTTCTACCTTTCTGCAATGAATTGTGAGGTTTTTATGCCCTAGCACATGGTCTGTTTTTGAGTATGTACCACGCACTGCTGAGAAGAAAGTAAATTCCTTTTTATCCCCATTTAGTTTTCTCTAGAGATCTATCATATCTAGTTTCTCTAAAATTGTATTCACCTCCTTCACTTCTTTCTTGTTTATTTTGAGGTTAGGTTTATGAAGTTCAGAAAGGGAGATATTAAGGTCTCCCACTAGAAGAGTTTTGCTATCTATTTCTTCCTCTATAATTCCTTTAACATCTCCTCTAGGAATTTGGATGCTATATCACTTGGTGCATATATGTTACATAATGATATTGCTTCATTCTCGAATGGTGGCTTTTAGCAGGATACAGTTTCCTTCCTTATCTCTTTTAATTAGATCTATTTTTGCTTTTGCTTTATCTGAGATAAGGATTGCTAGCACTGATTTTTTTTTACTTTAGCTGAGGCCTAATAAATTCTACTCCAGACTTTTACCTTTACCTTGTGTGTATCCCTTTGTTTGAAATGTGTTTCTTGTAGACAACATATTGTAGGATTGTGGTTTTTAATCCATTCTGCTATCTGTCTCTGTTTTATCTATCCCATTCATATTCACAGTAATGATGACTATTTCTCTCTTTCCCTCCACTTTATTTCCTCCCCTGCTTATGATTTTGTTTCTTCCTACACCCTTCCCCCCCCCTGAAGTTTTCCCTTTTGACTGCCCCCTCCCTCAGTGTTCCCACCCAGTGACCCCCCTCCTTTACCTATGCTCTCCCCTTACTACTATTTCTCTCCCTTCCACTCCCCCCTTTGGTCTCCTTTTTATCCCCTCCTTACCCCCTACTGCCTATAGGACACAAAATTTTATACTTAACAGAGTATATTACTCCACATTTGACACTAAACCAAAGAGAGTAAATTTCAAACAGTGCTCCTCTCCCTCCCTCCTTTTCCTCTATTTAATGAATTTACATGTCTATTTACATTAGAATCTTTAACTTAACTGATTATGTTGATCCATTAATGAACCAGAAACAGTGTGTATAGTGTTTACATGATGTTCCTCTTTGTCTTTCTTTCCCCTCTACTATAGTGTGTTTTTATGGCTCTTTCAGTGGCATACTTTACCTTTTTCTATCTCATCCTTTCCTTTTATCTCATTACATTCCCTTTGATCCCCTTAATAATGATTTTTTTTTATATTCAGGTTTGTTCATTCATACCCACACCCTCTATCTATGTGTAACCCTTTTAAAGCTCATGATAATCTACAAATTTCAATATTAACAGTTATCAGATCCTCATATAGGGATGTGAACATTTTGCTCTTGTTGCATCCCAAGTTATGTGCATGTGTCTATGAGTGTGGGTGTGTGCATATATGTATGTGTGAGTCTGTGTTTTCCTTGCTTAACTTTTTTATGTCTTTCTTGTAATTGGAGATCAAATTTTCCATTGAGCTCTGGCTTTTTCATTAAGAAAGTCTGGAAGTCCCTTATTTCATTAAAGGACCATCTCCTTGTCTGAAAGATTATGCTTAGTTTTGCTGGGTAGTTAATCTTTTTTTGTAGTCCTAGCTCTTTTGCCCTACGAAATATCAAATTCCAATCCCTCTGAGCTTTTAATGTAGAAGCTGCTAGTTCCTGTGTGATCTTGACTGTAGTTCCATGATATTTGAATTGTATCTTTTTGGCTGCTTGCAGTATTTGTTCCTTAACCTTGTAATTCTGGAATTTAACTGCTATATTTCTAGTTCTCAATTTGGGATCTCTTTCAGGAGGAGTCCAGTGAATTCTTTTGATAACTATTTTATCTTCTGATTCCAGGACTTCAGCACAGTTTTCTTTGACAATCTCTTGGAGGATGTTGTCCAAGCTGCTTTTTTCATCATGGTTTTCTGATAGACCAATAATTCTTAAATTATCTCTCCTGGATCTGTTCTCTAGGTCAGTTATTTCTCCAGTGAGATATTTTACACTTTGTTCCAATTTTTCAATCTTCATGGTTTTTTTTATTGACTCTTGGTGCATCATAAAGGTCTGAGTTTCAATTTGATTGATTCTAATTTTTAGTGAATTATAGTCTTCAGTTAGTTTTTGAAGGTCCTTTTTTAAGGAGGTATTTTTTCCAATTACTTCACTAATTTTACTTTTTAAGGATTGGTTTTCTTCAGTGAAACG
This sequence comes from Gymnobelideus leadbeateri, assembly GCA_011680675.1. Taxonomy (NCBI): domain Eukaryota; kingdom Metazoa; phylum Chordata; class Mammalia; order Diprotodontia; family Petauridae; genus Gymnobelideus; species Gymnobelideus leadbeateri. The sequence continues at coordinate 112,818 of WOXC01007151.1, read as the reverse complement.
TTTTTTACAATTTGGTCACTGCCTCCCTGATTTGTCTTTAAAATCTTTCTTAAGCTCTTCTAAGAATGTTATTTGGGCTTGAGACAAGTTAATATTTCCCTCTGTGGTCTCAGGTATGAGTAAAGAGTCCATGTTGCCCTCTGAATTTGGTTGTTCTTGACCTACATAAAAAGTTTGTATCTATTTTCTTGCCTTCCCTTTCTCCTTTTCAGCTTCCCTTCCTTCCCATTGTGATTTATTATTTCCTAATTTCTCAGGCTGTGAGCTAAGGGCCTGGTTTTTGACTTTGAATGCTGTAGCCTCTGGGTGTCTAGTTTGAGGCTAAAGAAAGAGTCTTAGAGAAGCTTATGCTGATGTGCACAGAGTAATCTGTGGAGGAGGGGTGGTCTGGCCCCTTCAGGTTTCTGCCTCTGTACCCTTGGGCTACACATCAGAAAGGCTTTTGCTGGTGTAGCAGGTGAGGTGGGGCTTGTTGGGACCCCTCCCCCTCTACTCTTCAGTCACCTTGGTGCCTCAGTTACACCCCTTCAGGAGGACTCCCAATCTCAGGCTATTTCCACTAATTTAGAATTACACTCATGATGGGAGACTTATCTTTGGGTTTTCTACTTCATGAAGGAGGGATCTGGGTGGCTAGAGTTTACTTTGCCATTCTAGGCCCTGCATTTACAGACAGGATATTTCTAAACTTCCAGGCTGGGGGCTGATAATCCCAGGAGAAGCTGCTGTCTGTGCTGGGGGCCCTGAGCCCTCTCTTACCTGGCTCCAATGATTCCTCCTATCCCCTCATGAGATGCCCATAATATGACTGGGATTCGTCCATGGTAAGTCAGCTGGCTGGGGCTTCTCTCTCTAGTGTAGTCTGCTTGTCTGCGCTCAAGTCTGAGCTGTACAGACCCCACATGCTCCATGCTCCTTTCCAGACCCCCTGGGCACCTTTCTGGGATATATTCTGCCACACTCTGTCTCCCAGTGGATTATGTCCCTCCAGAACCCTTTCAGATTCACTTTTAAGGTTTAGTGATGGGATTCATGGAGGAGCTTATAGAAGTTACTGCTTTCTTTCCTCCATCTTGGCTCCTTCTCCCCAAGACTCTTCTTAACTGTGTGACCCTCAGTTTTCCCAAAAAGTGGGGATAGCAGCATTTTTAATAGTTGGTTCAATAGAATACTGTGAGGTTCAAATGAATGAGATGATGTACTAAAAAATTTAGCGGTTCTAAAGTTATAATAAAGTAAATTAAATTCTGGTGCTTTACAAGTAAATCATTTATTGGAAATGTTGCATAGTTATAGCTGGTATTTAGTAATTATGATAATAGTTGTGGTGATGGTGCATAATAAATGTTATTTAGTAATATATTCATTAAATGATTAATGAAATCATTTTAATGGATAGATGTGCTAAAAAAGTTTCTGGCCTCATTGATGTTAAATTCCATTGTGTGATATAATATGTTGCTGTGGCTCTCAGCATTATTATGGCTTCTGAATGGAATAGGTTTACTAGTTTTGATGGAATAGGTTTACTAGTTTTGGGATTTGGTTTTCTGGTTCCTAAATAAATCCTTCTGTTCTATCCTTTATCTGGAGATCTAACATATTTTGCATTTGATGGTCATGCAAAAGTTATAGTCACAGTCGTTATTGTGATCATGGACACTCTAAATATTTCATTGGTAATATACATGTATACATATTAGTATATAAAATATGTGTAAATTCTTCCCACATAATTTTTAAGACGGTATTTGCATCTCAGAAGATGAAAAAGGACTTCCTGTGGTAGATGGTACTATAATTATATCCTGAAGGAAATGAAATTCTCAGTTTTGCACAAATTCAAATAGAAATAAAAAAAAATGAGATGAGTTAAAATAATTAAATAGACATTAATGAATGAATAGATAAAGAAATCAAATAAATGGATAAACAATCAGATAACTTTTTTCTAAATTAAATGACACCAATAGAGGAAAATAAAATAAAATTAGAAAACAAATGAGAACTGTGGAAGAACTAAGTGGAAAGGAAACTGAAAACTTTAATGAGAGGTACAAAATGGTACAAAATAATAAACTTTGAAAATTTGAATAGATAGATACAAGGAAATGTCTTTATAAGAAAATAAGAAATATTAAAAGAAAGAAAGAAGGGAGGTGGAGCCAAGATGGCACAGTAGAAACAGCACTTCCAAGGCCCTCTGCCCCACAAAACTTCCAGACAATGTGAAAGGGGACTCTGAACAACTTCTGGAGCCCCAGCACCCATAGAACTACAAAGAGAAACTAACCTCCCTCTAAGGAGAACCCAGCAGCCCCGCAGGGAGCGGCAAGTGCAGTGCTCTGAGAACAAGCAGCACAGCACGCTGGGAACCAACAGCACAGAGCTCTGGGAGCTGAGCCCAGGCCCGAGTGAGCCGAGGTTTTAACCCCCCAGGCAGCTGGGCCAGCAGCTGGCTGGAGGGACCCCAGAACACCAGCAGATGTGGCGATTCCAGAATTATCAGCACAGATATTCCTAGGACAAAGTGAGATGTTAGTGCCCTATGGACTTTTGGATCAGTATTTGGGGAACATGTCAGCTTCCTCCCCTGGGGGTGAAAAGCTGCTGAAAAATGCGGCACAGAAGCCATTGTGCAGTGTCAGTGGTGGCTCTAGCTCCTGGTCTGCAAACTGTAGGGAGATCCAGCAATCAGTCTGGGGGTTAATAGCTCTTGCTTTAAACTCCCTGGATCTGGATTGTGGTATTGGGGGGGGGGTTTAGGGTGGGTATCCAATCTTTACAGAGGCCACCCAACTGGCGGAAGTTGTGAAGACCCCAACGTTTGGGACAGAAGCTCTCCTGTCTGGTGGCAGAGTTCTACTCTGGCAACAAGCCCAAAAATCAAGTATTTAAGTGTCAAGATGCCTAGGCAAAAGAAACAAAATAAACAGAAAAATTCAACATTGGACTCCTATTTTAGGGGCAAAGAGGATCTAAGCATGGAGGAGGACTGTGAGGACAGAACTCCTGCAGCAAAAGCCCCAAATAAAAATACAAGCTGGTTACAGGCCATAGAGGACCTTAAGAAGCAGATAAGAGAAGTGGGTGAAAATTGGGAAGAGAAATTATAAAGATGCAAGCAAAGTATGAAAAGACAGTCAACAGCCTGACTGAGGAAAATAACACCTTAAAAATAGGCTAACTCAAATGGCAAAAGAGGCTCAGAAAGGCAATGAGGAGAAGACTGCCTTAAAAAGCCGAATTTGCCAGATGGAAAAAGAATCTCAAAAGCTCAATGAAGAGATTCATTCTTTCGGAGTTAGATTGGAGCAAATGGAAGCTTTTACAAGAAATCAAGATGCTGTTAAACAGATCCAAACAAATGAAAGAATAGAAGGCAATGTGAAATATCTCATAGGAAAAACCACTGACCTGGAAAATAGATCCAGGAGAGATAAATCAAAAATTATTGCACTACCTGAAAGCCATGATCAAAGAAAGAACCTAGAAATCATCCTTAAAGAAATTCTCAAGGAAAATTGCTCTGATGTGTTAGACCCAAAGGGGGAGATAGAGGTTGAAAGAATTCACCGATCGCCTCCTGAAAAAGATCCCAAAAAGAAAACTCCTAGGAATATTATAGCCAGGTTCCAGAATTCCCAGATCGAGGAGAAAATACTACAAGCAGCCAGGAAGAAATAATTTCAATACTGTGGAAACACAATCAGAATAGCACAGGACCTGGCAGCTTCTACACTGAGGGACTGAAGGGCATGGAATATGATATTCCAGAGGGCAAAAGAGCTGGGATTGAAGCCAAGGGTCACCTACCCAGCAAAACTGAGTATCTTGTTTCAGGGGAAAATATGGTCATTCAGTGGAATAAAGGACTTTCAAGCATTCTTGAGGAAAAATCCAGAGTTAAAAAGAAAATTTGACATTCAGACACAAGAAGCAAGAGATGCTTAAGAAGGTAATCAAGAAAAAAGAAATCAAAAGGAACTTATCAAAGTTGAACTATTTACATTCCTACATGGAAAAACAATAACTGTGTCTGATGAAACCTTTCTCATTATTAAAATAATTGCAGAAGGGTATATGGGCATATGTTTACAGGTATACATGGATAGAGGGCACAGGTTGAATTTGATGGGAAGGGATGATTCATTTTTTTGGGAGGGCAATTGGGGTTGATTGACTTGCCCGTGGTCACACGGGTAGGTTTTTGTTTGTGTATGTTTAGAGGCCAGATCTGAACTCGGGTCCTTCTGACTCCAGGGCCGGCGCTCTGCTCACTGCACCACCTAGCCGGCCCCATGGAAGGGATGATTCGTAAGGGGTGATGTCAAGAGGTGAGAGAGGAAAGTGGCAAGAGGAGATGGGGACAGACAACGTAGGGCAAACTATCTCATGTAGAAGAGGCAAGGGGAAGTAGTTGCAGGGGAGGGGGAGAACAGGAAGGCAAAAAGGCAAAACCATATTGTCATTGAAGGTGGCTCAAGGAGAGAATCACATACATACTAAATGGGATATCTCACCCTGCTGGAGAGTAGGGGAAAGGGGGATGAGAGGGGGGAGGATGGAGGGGAGGGCATTCTGAGGCAGGGGAGGTTGGAAGTACCCACTATCAAAGAGGGACAGGATCTAAGTAGGGAATGGACCAGGTGGGAGGTGAGATGGGTGGGAAGGAAATAGAAGCATTCTTTTACAATATATCTACTATGGTAATGTTTTGCATAGCTATACCTGTACAACACATGCTGAATTGCTTATCTTCTCAGAGGGAGTGGGTGACAAGTGAGGAAGGGAATGTATCTGATAATCAAAGTTTTAAAATTAAATGTTTCATAAGATGTCCAGGCATTGGGGCTCAGAGATTCACCTTGCCCTAATGGCAAAGTCAAAGGGGGTATGGGAGAAAATATGGGAGAGAGCAGATTGGATGAGCGGATATCTAGTGGGGGTGCTATTCTGGGGTGGTGGGTAAGGAAAAAATGGGGGAAAATTATAACTCAATATTTGGTGGAAATGAATTATGTAAACCAGAAGTTAATAAAGCATTTGTTTAACTAAAAAAAAAAGAAACTAAAACATGGAAGAAATTTTAGAGTCTCAAATAGTAAAAATAACTAACCTTTAAACAACTCAGGGAGAGAATATTTACAAATCATTAGACTACCTGAAAACCACACTAAAGAATTTTAAACAGCTTAGAAGCATAGGCCAAAGTAGAAAGAGAACGAACCCATATGTCACTTCCTTGGAGAAACTCTAAAATAAAAACTGCCAGGGACATTACAGACAAAATCTATAGATTTGAAGTAAAACTAAATTTAAAATTATATATTCCAATAAGTAAGAAATAATACAAGTGCTAAGGATGTACAGTAAGGATAACACATGATTTAGCTGCTACTACTATAGAAGAATGGACAACTTGGATTACAAACCCTGGGAATACAACTTGGAATACAATAAAGAAGCTGAACAACATAAGATTTCAACAAAGAATAACATAGCCATCAATGTTAAAGTATAATTGTATGAAGGAAAAAAATGAATATTTATTGGTATAGGCAAATTTTATATATTACTAATATAAAAATATAATCAAATAGAAATGTTCAAGTGCAAACACAAGAATCAAGAGAATTATTTGAAAAAGTAAGCATAATTCTTTCCTTTTGTACATTTTCTTTTATTATTTATTTCTATTTTGGGGTTATAAATTATTTTCCTTTTTCCCAAACTCACTGTTATCCAGTGAGAAGGAAAGCAAAATGATATCAATTATACATGTGGAACCATGCAAAACATATTTCCATATTGGTCATATTTCAAAAAAGAAATAAAAGTATAATGAAAATCTATATACTTCAATTGCCCTTAGAATTTATCAAATCTTTCTCTCAAGGTAAATAATATCTTTTTCATTATGGGTTCTTTGTAATTGTATTGGATCATTGTATTGATTAGAGCAACTAAATCTTTCACAATTGATCATCATTACAATATTATTGTTACTGTACTCAATGATCCCCTGTTTCTTTTCACTTCACTTCACATCAGTTCATATAGTTCTTGCCATGATTTTCTGAAACAGCTCTCCTAGTAGATTCTTATAGTACAGTAGTAATCCATCATTATCATATGCCACAACTTTTTTAGCCATTACCCAAATGATAAGCATTCCCTCAATTTCCAATTTTAAGTCACCATTAAAAGACATGAAATAAACATATTTTCCCACACATATTTTCTTTTCTTTCATATCTATGGAGCAGAGATCTAATAGTGGTATTGGTGAGTCAAACAGATGCATAATTTTTTAGTCATTTAAGTAGAGTTCCAAATTATTCCTCCAGAATGGTTTAACAAGGTCACTACCACAGCAAAAATTCATTAGTGTTCTGATTTACACCTTATTTAGTCTAGCATTTTGTCATTTCAAATAGCTGTGTGGTGTTACCTCAGCATTATTTTAATTTGTATTTTTTTTAATGAACAGGGATTTAGTGAATTTTTATATGATTGTAGAAAGCTTTGAGTTATAAAAACTATTTATATTCTATATTTATTATTTGGGAATGATTATTATTTATAAATTTTACACATTTATATACTCATTGTTTATTTGAGAAATGAGGCATTTATCAGAGGAACTTCCTGTAAAAACTTTGTCTATGGTATCATTTAGTATAAGATAGCTTCCCTGATTATGTCTTTCAATTAGGTCTATTTTTGCTTTTGCTTTATCTCCAGTAATGTTTGCTAACTTTGCCTTTTTTTTAGTTGGAGAACATTAGATCCTGTTGCAGTCCTTTATTTTAACTCTCTTCCTGGGTTTCTTATAAATAATATATTGCTAAATTTTGTCTTCTAATCCAATCTGCTATGCTGCCATTTTTTGAGTGAAGTAATCCATTCTCATTCTCAGTTATGATTATTGAATGTGAATTTTCCTCATCCCATTTTCCTGTTTCTTCTCTCTTTTTATACTGTCCCTCCTGAAAAGTTTATTTTGCTTGTAAACAGTTTCCGCCTTGGTTTGCCCTCCATTTTGTCTTCCTTTTCCTCTTTTCTGAACCCCCTCACCTCCTAATTTCCTATTGGTTAAGTTAAATTTACAAACACACATTTATATACACACATTTATGTGTGTGCATATTTATATGCATATGAATGTAGAAGTATGTGTATATATGTATAATACACACAAATATAAATGTATATGCATATATGTATCTACACATGCACATATATGTGTATCTCTCTCTCTCTCTCTCTCTCTCTCTATATATATATATATATATATATATATGCACCTGTGTGTATATATCTAGCTATATCTATCTTTGTATACTTTTGAAAAAGAAGTTCAAGCATTACTTGCCACAACCGTTTTCTCATCCACTCTAAAAGCTTCTTTTCATATTTATTTTATGTTAGGGAAATTTCACCTTCTACATTTTCTTTCCCCTTTCTTCCATCTTTCTCATCCCTTCATTTTTGGTGGTCATTCCAAGATAATTTATTCACTCTCAAACTCTCTGTCATTATAAACTGATTTTAACTGCTCAAAAAACTAATAAAGTTCTAAGGAGTTAAATGTATCATCTTCATATGTAGGAAAGTAAACAGTTTAATCTTACTTTTTTCCTTATGAGAACTTTTTCACGTTTACCTTTTTATGTCTCTCTTTAGTCTTGTATTTGAATGTCAGATTTTTTAATCAGCTCTGGTCTTATCATCAGAAATTATTGAAAGTTTTCTATTTCATTAAATACCCATTTTTGAAAGATTATAATCAATTTATCAGATAGCCTATCTTTTGTTAAAATCCTAGTGTCTTTTCCTTCCAGAATATCATATCCCAATTCTTCCTCACATTTAATGTGGAAGCTAATAAATTTATTTGATTGTGACTCTGATTTCATAGTATTTGAATTGTTTCTTTCTGGATTGTTATAATATTTTCTTTTTGTCATATGAGCTCTTGAATTTTGCTCTAATATTCATGGGAGCTTTCCTTTTAAGATTTCTTTTAGATGACCTGTAGATTTCTTTTTGAATTTAAATTTTATCCCTGAAATATAAAAGATCATATCAGTTTTCTTTGATAATTTCTTGGAATATGATATCTAGAACTTTTGAACATGGCTTTCTGGTAGTTCAGCAATTGTTAAATCATTTCTCCTTAATCTACTGTCCAGAACATTTGTTGTTGCTGTTGTTGTTATTTTTTTTCCCTGAGTGACAATTCATTTTCTTAAGTATATATTTTTTCATTCTTTTAATTTCTTAATTTTTTTCATGTCTCATGGAGTCATTAGCTTTTATTTGAACAACTCTAGTCTTTAAGGATTTTTTTTTCTTCAGTGGACTTGTATGTTTCTTCTTCCATTTGTCTTTTCCTGCTTTTTAAGTTTTTCCCTTCAGTGTATTTCATGTGCCTCTTTGTAATACCAAGTCTGTTTTACATTTTCTTTGAGGGTTTTTTCAGTTATTTTCAAATGATTATCTTCTTTTGAATTTATGTCTTGGTCTTCCCTGCCAGTATAGTACAAATTATTTTTTGTTCCTTATCATTTACTTATTTTCCAGGGTGGTTTTTTTTTTTGTTTGTTTTGTTTACTTTGGTCTTATTATTAAAGTTTGGCTCTACTTACCTAGGTCAGGGGAGGCACTATGCCAAACAAGACTTTTTCTTTTTCTGTTTTTATAGGTAATTTTTTTTTTATTTGTGGTGAGGGTTCAAATTTTGTACACTTCCAAGGTGGTGTGGTCCTTGAAGAAGTATGGATACTGTTCTCCTGGTCTGTGATTAGGTAATTACTAAGGAAGGGTCTTTAGCTCCCTGAAGCCACAAATGCTATTACTTCTCTGTGCTTTGGAACTGTGGCAGGGCCTCATCTTCATTTTGACTGACCACTAACACTCCTGGAACTATGTCCCAGAACTGCGTATGGGCAAAATAGCTGCCAATCAGCACCAGATTTCTCCAGTGCCAGCAAATGTCTGTCATAAACCTGTCCTGACCAGTTGTCACATCAACTAACCATCTCTGGGCTGAGAATTCTTAAAGCTACTGCTGCTGAGGCTGTTATTGCCATTGTCCATAAAGTCTTCTGTAATGGTATCAAAGACTTCTCTAACTTTTCCTGCTAAGTTCTCAGGGTTTTTTTAGGTCAGAAAAATTTCTCATGCAAAACATTTCTTTGTTGTACCAATTAAACAGTTGATTCATTATGTTTGTTTTTTAAAGTCGTATGGTGGGAATAGATATATATATATGCATGGTCAACTCTATCATACTTGATGATGTTTATATAGGAATTCTCTTTACAGGTAATGGTTGGGGGTGATTTCATTAGTTCTTGATAGAAAAGGAGGGAAAAGGTGATTGTAAGGGTGGGCATTGAAAAGGAAGGTTAGGGAAATTGTTTCATATAATTAAGATATAAAAGTAGAAGTCTATACAGACAAGGTAGAAGTGATAAATGGAACAGCTATCACTTCTTTGATACCTCCTTTCATCTAGGTTACTTAAAGGATGGAAGATTACATAAATACACATAGAGTTGGATAAAGAAATATATTTCACTCAAGAGGGAAATAGGAGGGAAAGTGGGCAACTTAGGAGGAATTGAAAGGAGGTAGATAAGTTGAGAAATTAGTTCCAAGGAAAACAAACTCCAACAAAGGTTATATAAAATTATAGATATTTTTTCTTTTTTTGTAGAGCAAAAAATTAAAAACTGAGGAAATACTCATAAATTTTGGAATGACTGAATAAGATATGGCATGCAAATTTGATGCATTATGATGTAAGAAATTTTGCAGAGGATAGATTCATAAAAAAAAGACTGGCAAGAGATTTATGAATTGATATATAATGAATTGATTAGACTTGATAGAACATTTTATACGAAATATATATCAACAACAAAAAGATCACTTTGAAAGACCTATATCTCTATTTGACTCTATCTCTATCTTCATCTATCTCTCTATTTATCAAATACATGTCAAACAGGCAAAAAAAAATTCAAGAAAAATCATTTTACAATAAACAGCCGCCTCCTGAAGAATAAATAATTGACAAAACTGATAACAACTCTGCCCTCTTGGGTTTGTCAAATATAGCTCCATGTGACTTACTTCCAGATAGAACCAATGAAAAGGCTGGGATTTCAAAATGGGCTCCAAATGCTCTCCATGGGAAATATCCATGTGGAATCAGCCCAAAACTTGTTGACAAAGAAACACTGAACAAATGCCAGAGTCATATGAATTTGTTTATAAAAATAGAGAGTCATATAATGGCAATTCAGAAGTAAGCCATGTTCACCAAAAACATAAGTATTATCCTTAAGGATCCCATTTGTAGTGATTAACATTGACTATATAATAAACGATAGTGTGAAACAAATTATAACTGTCTTTTCATATAAAGACAATAAGATCTCCATAACACCTAGCAAAACATTACCTGGAATCTTGAATTTTGCATTTGAAGTTCACTATCTTTCATTAATTGACAGATAACAAAATTTTATACTGTAGATAACAAATCTTAAAGTATCTGGAACACATCTTCCCCCCAATAAAGTATACTGGGAATAATCCACTATTACAGTCTAAACTGTTGTCCATAATTGTCTAGGGATAATATTTATTCACTAAAACTTTTACAAATTAAAAAAAATCTAAATTTGGATAAATATACATACCCCTAAAACAACCAAGATATAAAGAACTAGCAGGGAACATTTAATTTCTGTCAGAATTGCATGAGAAACCAGTACTTTTTGTCCTTCCTTCTGGACCTTGTATGGAGAGGATCCAGTCAGGCTCCAGAAGATTAGCTTATATTGCAATACTCTTATTCAAATACAAATAATCCATTTTTAACGTGCAAAAATCCACAGAACGTCAAATTTATTATAATAATAGATCTATAGTTACTAATTCTATCCATGTACCATAAATATGAGAAGAAATTAAGTTTATAAAAATAATAAATAAGACATTTCCTACATTATGCTGATTATCTTGGTTAAAACATGAATAATATGATAGTCACTTGTCCTAGGGCAGTTTGTGCTTGAACATTATCACACCTAAGTTTACCACAACAATTACAACTTCTGCCGTCTATTACAGTATTTGAAACCTTGCAAAACAGTGTACAGGTACATAATAGATGCATATATAAAATACACTATAATTATCTCTGATGATAATATGCAACATGGATGTAGTATATTAAGGTTTGGCTGCATGTTTCAGAAATCATCTTATTTGAACTTTACAACAACTCTGGGAGTTTAAATGGTTTAAAAGTATTTGCTATGTACTGAAAACTTAATCCTTTGATGTGTTTTGAAAATACTAGAAAATAGATACAGTTATTGTTCCCACTTTAGAGATGACAAAACTGAGGCTTGGGGAGGGTTAAGTGACTTGCTTTGAGCAGCACATCTGACAACTGTGGAAGAAAAATGTTGAGTCTATGACTTTATGAGTCAAAGACCAATTCAAAGTCAATTATTCCATTCTTTCTTTGGGACAATATGCATATTTTTCTAACTCCAAATCTATCTATCTATCTATCTATCTATCTATCTATCTATCTATCTATCTATCTACCTATCTCTATCCAGTTTTTCAATTTCCAACTGGTTAAGAAGTTCATACCTAAGTATTAAATGGCTAAAGTTTTCACAGAAACACAGAGACTCAGAGGAGGAAAGTCTCAGTAGCTACATTGTCCATTTCATGACAAACCAAAACTTTCCCCTACATCAATGGCATGTTGTTGTCAAGTCTTTGCCTGAAGATGTAAATGACAGGTCAGTCATTGCTTCCAATGGAAGCTATTCCCCGTGGTTAAGTGGTTTAGTATTTTCACCCACACACATTAAAATTTAAATCTGCCTCTCTGACACTTCAAAACATTGATCCTAGTACTCTCCTCCAGGGTCAAAGAAAACAACTAACATTCTTCTTCACTGATGACAGTCCTTTAAATATTTGAAGGCCACTATCATTCACCTTCCTAAGCCTGTAGAATCAGGCTAAATATTTCTAGTTCCAAGTGATACTTAAATAGCAAAAATACAGTGTTTTGAATATAATACTATATATATATATATATATATATATATATATATATATATATAAATTTATTAATTCATTAATTTACTCATCCACTATTATGACTGCTTTCCAATGTCATCTTTTAGTTACTTTCTTAATCTATGGCGGGGGGGCACCTTAACATTACCAAAGATAACATGCCACTTCTGATAATTCAGTGACCTAGATAACTTTAATGGAAAGAAATATTTTGATCCCAATGGTTTGTGCATTGGAAGCCAGTAGTAAGTAGTCCAATGAGTCAAGAACTTAGATTCCAGGAACTATGAAACCATGGGTGGAAAGATAAAAGAGAGTTTTGAAACCACTGAACTCCAAATCCTGGCTTTAAAAAAGAAGAAACTAAAGCCCAGGGACTGAACCTTCTCACTTGGGGCTTCAGCTTTGACCTCCTAAATTTTTGACCTTTAGTCAATCAACCATGGGTCCTGTGTTAAGTACTTGTTAAGTGTTCAGCACTGTACTAGTAATTTCAAATAAAAATGATGAAATTATCAATATTACCAAGTCCAGAGTCCTTGCATAATTATGAAAATATTGTGAGCATGGGAGAATAGAAGTATTCTCTTGTCTTTGAAAGAAATGTGTTAAATGGATTGGGAAATACCTATTTCTCTCTGCTTTGGAGAATGATGATATTGACATGTTTCCATTTCAACTGTTTAGTAGACATAGAGATAGACTGCCAGACATGACTCCCAGTTGTTTCAACTCTCTGGAATTGTACAATATGTCTCATATGCAGTTATCAACTCACCCAACCATTCCTTTTACCCTCTTTTTAATGTTATTTTCCAACATTAGAATGCAAGCTTCTCTATTTTTGTTCTTCGATTTTTAACCTATGTTTAGCACAGTTCCTGGCACATAGCAAGGATTTGATAATTTTTGTTGCCTGCCTATTGTTTCACTTGGTGAAGTTGGACTAAAGTTTTTAGGTTAGGATGTGGCTGGTTATCTAATTCTGTAAGTCAATCTCATAGAGACTACAAATGAAATGAAACTAAAGGGGGGAAGGAGAGAGAGAGAGAGAGAGAGAGAGAGAGAGAGAGAGAGAGAGAGAGAGAGAGAGAGAGAGTTTGGAAACCACCCACAAATTGGGGATATAATATAAATGATGAAACTTTCAAAGATATTTAAAAAAATACTAGTAAAAGAAAAGTCAGGATGATCATATTACTCCAAAATAAAATGAAGAGAGTATACAGGGGAGAATGTTATCAACAATCCCAAGTGCATCAGGGAGGTCAAAAAGGATAAAGAATGAGAAAAAGCATCAAATGGCTTTTGTTTTCTCAGTATATTAAGAAGAGAATGACTTCAGCTGTTAAAGCCTCAGTCCTCTCATCTTTAAAAGGGGAAATAATTGTATTATTGTACTTATGTATTTCTTGTTATGGGTAAAATAATTTAAAATATTTAATCTTTGTAATAATTTGTATGAATATTCATTAGTCCTAAAACATTCACTCACTCAAGTCTTTTAGGTGGGTTTTAAGAGCCCCTCTTTAAAATTTTGACAATAATTATTATTTGTAATTTGCAAGGTAAAATGCCATTCTTCAAACATTTGACCAATTTCTAGGAACTCTAGAATTTAAAGTAGAGAGGGGTCCTTGAAATTTTTAGTTGTTGTTGCAGACCTCTTTGACAATCTGGCAATACCTAAGATTTCCTCTTCAGGATTTTCTTTGTTAGCTACTTTCACATTTGAAAGGAACGTTAAATTTTGGTTACAGGTTAGCAGAACTAAATATTTTTTCTCCTAAGTTTACAGTAGAAATATTACTGAGATTTATCACCCCACTTTGAGGACTCCTGCTTTAAAGTTACAGCCAAAGGCAAATGATGCTTGAATCATCCCTATTATTGTTTACTCAGGTACTGACTCATCTCTGTAAGGACTAAGATGAGGTTACTTAAGCTGAAAAAGCAGCATCTTATTGTCTTACACCAGCATTCTAGCTCTTGATCAGAAGAAATTAAATTTAATTCACAGTTTACTGCAACTATGTTGTTATTTTTCACTGTAGTTTAAACTATGACATTTATTTTCCATGAGTTAGGATTAGAGTTACAGTAAGGGTTAGAAATGAAATTACAGTTGCTTTTATGGCTGCAACATCACTATAAACCCACTATTCTGCTAACATTTTTATTCTTTCAGATACACCACCAGACTTCAATCAGTTAGCTCATTTGAGAAGTAGAAGGGATCTCAGTGCCCAGCTAGTCCTAATGCTACCTGCAAATGTAGTCCCACTAAAACATAATGGTATTTATGTCAGGAAACTTCTATTTCAAAAACTTCACTAGCTCTTGGGGCAACAAGTTCCAATTTTATGCAGTTCTAACTGTTAGGAATGTTTTGTTAATATTGAATTTATTTTGGCCTCTTTGCAAATTACAACCATTGCTTATAGTTCTATCCTGTGGAACCAAACAACTCAAATTTTACCTTTTGTCCACATGATAAATCAAATCAGGGAAATCTCTAGTCATCTTAATCTATATCTTGCCACTGAACCTATATGGCTCCAGAGGAAAAAGGGAGTCTGGTGACTTTGCAAAGTCCTCCCTCACTTAACCCTAAGTCACTTACAAGTCATGGCATCACCTCCCAGATGTCATGGTCCTCTTATGGAAAGAAGTACAAACAATAACCTCTGTGAGTAGAAATAGGAGTTGCCCTACTGGGGACGAAACTAGATCTGACAAGTTGGGGGCAACAGCTCTCTCTCTCTCTCTCTCTCTCTCTCTCTCTCTCTCCCTCTCTCTGTCTGTCTGTCTCTCCTTCCTTCCTTCCTTCCTTCCTTCCTTCCTTCCTTCCTTCCTTCCTTCCTTCCTTCCTTCCTTCCTCCTTTCCTCCCTTCCTTTCTGATGACTTTGTACAGCCTTCCCACACTTAAATCCCCTTCACTTGCATGTCAAGGCATTACTTCCCTAATCTTAATGTCACGGTCCTCTTCAAGAATGAAACAAACAATAAGGCCTTTAAGTACTTGAGAACAACTATCAGACTCTCTAACCCCCCACTATATTTTCTAATGGAGGCTAAATATTCCTAATTCCTTCTGCTCATCATCATCAACATAATATTCCACCTCATCAATATACAATATTTGTATTTTATGATTTCAAAAATGTCCCATAAACTGTCTCAAAAGAAATATTTTCAACACTCTCTTAACTTTTCACTCTCTCACATTAGTCATCTCCCTTGCCACAATATGAAAACATAGGATAAGCCACCTTTAGAAGCCCCATAATGGAGAACAGAAGACATTTCTCCATTCTTCCACTCACTCACTAGGGGTGACAGGATGAGAGTCTACTAACACATGCTATAACTTGGGGAAACCATATACTTTCATCTTCTTTAAATAACCTTCTGTCCCTAACATTCAATTGTCCACAAGGCATAGAAATCCATGAATAACTGAATGTTGACCTGCAGAAACAAACCTCTTGTGTAGATTTCACAAGAGTCATATTCTATTAGCACCCTTATGTCTACTATACTCTTTTTAAGCAACTGTACATCTACCCTTCCATTATTCCTCAGTATTCTATAGGCCTTGTTTTCTGTCCTACCATTTTCTATGCATGCCTGGATTTTCCATTTGCCACAAATTGAAGATGCACAGGAGTTATCATTTATGTTTTATCACTCCACAACTAAAATGGGAACTCTCTGAGAGCAAGGACTGACTCAATTTTTGAATGTATACACATATTATAGAACAGTAGCCTGGGCTCTTGATAAGCATTTTCCCCCTATCCTATTACTCTCTATTTCTGTTGTCATATTTATTCAACTGTGAAATCTAATATACTTTGCATCCACACGATCTCTCATAAAGTTTCCCTTTTGCTTCATTTACATAGCAGCTACACTATCCCAATAGAGTATCACTTTTTACCTGGATTAATGCAAAACTACCCTATTTGATTTCATGTTTCAACTCTTTGTTATTTTCTTTAATTTCTTTATTGCTTCTTCTACTTTTAAATCTGTTATCCATGGTACCAGAACCCACTTTTTTTTAGAGTTTCCAAATGACTCATCCAAAATTTTAGATCTGAACATTTTTCTCCCCTACTTGAAATGATTTTATGGATGTCCCTTGTCTCTAGGATAAAGGATAAACTCCTTTCAGTATTTCATGCCTCTTACAGTCTGCACCAACTTATTTTCCAGGCATATCAAATTATCTTCCATACATTCTATAATATGGCCTAAATGAATTTTTATTTGATTCATTTAAAATTCTTTTTCTTGTCTTTGTTCAAGTTATGTCATATTCCAGTTGTGTGATATTTTTCTTTCTGCCTCATGGAATCCTTGTTCCGTATAAAGCTCATATTAGGGGCCACCTACTCCAACAAGTCTCCATCTAATTATGAATTTTTGCTTTACTTCAACAAATGTATGCTTATGTACACTTTGTGCTTGTTTCTTGGACTATATATTTTATTAATATAAGTTCAAAACTGGAAGGAACTTTAGAGGCCATCTAATCTAACTCCTTTTTACCAATGAGATAACTGAGACCCAGAGAGTTAAGTGTATTGATCCAGAGTGCATAGGACTTGATATAAACCAAATTTTCTGCATACAAGTTGCATCTTGGAATAGAATGTAAGTTCCCTGAAGGCTAGGATTGTTCCTTTTTTTGGTCTTCCTACGGTATAACAGTGGCAAATATTGTTGTCATTTAATAGATTATTATTAGAAAGAATGTGTTTAAAGGGACTATGATGGTGAAAATTCAAAGATCTCTGTCAAAAGAATAGTTGGGACTCAAAAGATTTTGATCATATCACAGTCCTATCAGTCATAAATGTCAACTTTCAAATTAATTTCTATTCTTATATTCAGCACATTGCCTCATGACAGTGACCTTTAATCCAATGAAGAAATATCATTGAGGTTCAGCAAGAATTCCGTTGCATTCCACTGCATGGAAATCATCTTCTGGTGACATTCTATGTCTGCACCTGAAGGTATTGCCAGCTTTTATGCAGGTAGCACTAAATTATGTTGAGTCCTTCATTTTCCCAGAATTCACATATTCCACAGGCTTGTTGAAAACCTGGAGTGATTTCATGATGAAAATAAATCAAATTTAAAACCAGCTTTCAGCAAATGCTGACTTTGGCTTTCTGTTTGGTAACTACAGACATTTGGTGTTCAGTTTGTCCTTTTTGAGCTTTTTGCTACTCTGCTCACAAATCATAAGATTTCCTAGTTGGAGGGGATGTCAGTGTCTATCTATAGTAACTCATTGCTGAAAAATAATAATTTTTACAATATTACCAGCAAGTGATCATCCCAACATCTTCTCCAGACCTAGCAATGGGTCCTCCACCTATTGAGTCTGGCAAATACTCTTTTGCCTAGATCTAACTGTAAGTTTTTTTCTATCTTCCATCAAGACAAACTTTGACTATTTGTGATTCTTATAAATTCATCCTACTTCTTCATTCAAGTGTATCATTTTATGTTTTTTAATAATAAGCACTTAGATACTTATTATGTGCTTTCTCTATGACCCACTTCAGCAGAATAAATATAGCTTCTTGATTTTTATGTAGAATGGAATAGAATCATTCACTATCCTGTTTGTCCCAATCTTGACAAAGTCCAATTTAACATTGTCTTTCACAAAATAGGATAATTAGAACTGAATACAGTTATCTCAGATATGGGATGATCAAGGCAGAGGGCAAGATACTTATCCATTTCAATGCTACCGTTTTCAATAAAGTTCAGGTTATCATTAGGTTTTAATTAGCTACCAGGTGATACTAATAATTAATATTGAGGTTGAAATTCATTAAAACTCAAATTAACATAACAATAAATGTTAAGTCCATATTACACCTAAGGCAACATTCTAGACCCTGGAGATATACATGCAGTATTGAAATAGACAGATAATAGGGAGATAGATAGATAAATAGATAGATAGATAGATAGATAGATAGATAGATAGATAGATAGATAGATAGATCAGGGCATTCTTAAGATGGTAGAGTTAAGTGTAACAATTGCCAAACTACCCCCAAAACCTCTCCTACATAATAACCAAAGAAATTAACAAATCAAATTTAGAGCTGAAAGGCTAACAAAAGTTGGAGTAAGTCATTGTTCCAGACAGGGGCAAATTATGTAGAAAGAGATTTATAAGTGAAGACTAGATTGTAGTGCAGCAAATTAAATGGAGCATAATACTGTGCATAGTATCTAGCACCATTTGGAAATTCCTTTGTAACATATTACCCAATTCCTGGTTGCAATGCCAGGGTGAAGAAAAAACAGCCAGTTCAAGGAGCAGGGGCCTTTCTTGGGTAAAGCACAGAGGGCAGTGAACAGACTTCTGATAGGATCAAATCACATTGGAAGCACATAAAAGCTAAAAGCCCAGAGATTGAATAATGCAATGAATTACTAAAAAGTACTAATTGCTTGGTAAAATTGGTTCAAATCTCATTGAAAAAAAAATGACAATTTGGGGGGCAAAGCCAATATGGCTGAGTAGAAACAAGATTTTCACATGGCTCCCGCTTCCACCTCCTCTAATTCATGTAAAAATGACTTTAAACCAACTTTGGAGCTAGAGAAGACACAAAACGACAGGGAGAAGGTAACCTCCCACTGAAGACAGCCTGGCAGGCCAGCAGGAAGGGGCCAGCAAAGTGTTCTAGTAGCCTAGCCCAGCCCAGGGCAGCCACAACCAGCCAGCAGCAGGAGGGACTTCAAATCAACTGAGTTGTGGTGGTTTCCAAAATTATCAACATATAGATGCCAAATACAAAGTGACAGATCACTGGAGGCTTTATGGGAACAGGGAGTCTGGGAGTGTGGTCCAGCCTCTGCACCTGGAGAGAAAAGTGGCTGAGGTGCAGCTTCCCAGTGGCTGCTTCAGAGCTCCTGGCCTGCAGATTGTAAGGGAGCAAGCAACCCGTCTCAGGGGTAATTGATCTTGTTTTAATCTGCTTGGATATGGATGACTGTCTAGGGTGGAGGTCCTGGAGTGAGTGACCAGTTTACCAGAGATTGTTGAGGCTTCAGAGAGGGCAGCCAAGGAATAGCTATGGAAGCTCAGAAATGCCCAGTGATTTGGGACAGAGCTCCCCTTTCTGTAAGAAGAGTTCTACTGTGGCAAAAAGCTCAAAAGTCAAATAAATAAGTGGCAACATGAGCAAGCAAAGGGAGCAAAATAAGCTCAGCAATCCAAATTTATACTCCTATTTTGCGGACAAAAAGGATCAAAGCATGTAACAGGAGGAAGAGAGTAAAGTAGGAACTCCTGCACCAAATGTTTTGAAGAAAAATATGAGCTGGTTACATGACACAGAGGAGTTTAAGAAGGATTTTGAAAACGAAATAAGAGAAGTGGAGAAAATATTGGGAAGAAAAATTTGAATGATGCAAGAAAATCATGAAATGAAAGTCAACAGCATGGCAGAAGAAAATAACACCTAAAAATATACTAATCCAGATGGCAAAAGAGGCTCAAAAAGGAAATGAGGAGAATGTCTTAAAAAGCCAAATTTGCCAGATGGAAAAAGAATCTCAAAAGCTCATTGAAGAGAATCATCCCTTCAGAATGAGATTGGAGCAAATGGAAGTTAGTGACATTATGAGAAATCAAGATACTATTAAACAGATCCAAGCAAATGAAAAAATAGAACACAATTTGAAAAATCTCATTGGAAAAACCACTGACCTGGAAAATAGATCCAGGAGAAATATTTTAAAAATTATTGGACTTCCTGAAAGCCATGATCAAAAAAAGAGAACCTAGAAATTATCCTTCAAGAAATTTTCATGGAAAATTGCCCTGATGTTTTAGAGTGAGAGGGCAAAAATAGGTTGAAAGAATCCACCAATCACCTCCTAAAATGATGGCAAAATAAAACACCTAAGAATATTATAGAAAGTTCCAGTATTTCCAGATCAAGAAGAAAATACTACAAGTAGCCAGGAGGAAAGAATTAAATATTGTGGAAACACAATCAGGATAACACAGGAACAGGCAGCTTCTAACTGAGGTATCAGAAGGATTGGGATATGCTATTCTGGGGATCAAAGGAACTGGGATTAAAATCACGAATCACTTACCCATCAAAAGTGAGTATCATGTTTCAGGAGTAAATATGGTCATTCAATTGAATAGAGGACTTTCAAGCATTTGTGATGAAGAAACCCAGAGCTGAATAGAAAATTTAAAATTGAGATAAAAGAAGCAAGAGAAGCATGAGAAGGTAAACAGGGAAAAGAAATCATAAGGAACTTATCAAAGTTGAAATATTTACATTCCTACATGGAAAAATAATAATTGTAAATTACGAAATTTTTCTCAGTATAAGAATAGTTGAAGGGAATAGAAATGTGTGTATGTGTGTAGGTACATATATACACATATGTATATGTTTATATAAGAGGGTATGTGGGTATATTAATACATATATGAGTGTGTCTATATATGTGTAAATGTATATATGGACAGAGGGCACAGGACCAATTGAATAGGAAGAGATGATACTTAAAGGTGAAATTGAGAGATGAGATATGAATATAATGAAATGAGATGGACGGAGACAGAATGGGATAAATTATCTCATATACAAGAGGCAATGGAAAACTGTTACAATGAAAGGGAAGAACAGAAAGGCAAAAGGGAATGAATCAACCTTATTCTCATTGAATTTGGATTAAGAATGGAATGACATACACACCAAATAGGGTATTTCACTCTAAACAAGAGAATGGGGGGAAGGGGATGAAATGGGGGATGATGGAATGGAAGGCTGGTTGGAGGAGAGGGAAGTTGGAAACACCCACTTTTGAAAAGGGACAGGATTAGAAAAAGTGGGTGTTGGGGTAGGATTGAGGGAAATATAGTCAGTCTTTCACAATATATCCACTATGGAAATATTTTGCATAGCTACACGTGTACAGCCTATGTTGAATTGCTTATATTCCCAGTAAGGGTGAGTGATGATGGAGGAAAGGAAAGAGTCTGGAATTCAAAGTTTGAAAATAAGATGTTTAAAATTTACATTCATATATCTATATACATATATATAATATACATATATAATTTCACATGGAACTAATAAATAAGATATATAGACACTGGGGCATAGAGATTCACTGTGCTATACTGGAAAGATGGAGTGAGGTTGGGGGAGGATATAGGAGAGAGCAGATTGTGAGAGGGGATATTCTTGTTTTAGGGTGGTAGGTAGGGGGAAAATTGGGAGAAATGTTGTAACTCAAATTCTTGTGGAAATTATTGATATAAACGAAAAATGAACATAAAATTTAAAAAAAGAAGAAAAAATGACAATTTGTTGGAATTTGTCAAATGTAAGCAAAGGACTCCATGAAATATTAAAAAAAAACAATTGTGATTAGCTTTCATGCTCAAAAGGACCAAAATTACATGTCTATGTTAGGAACAAGGTAGAGTGTGTTCAACTGTGGCTTATCAGACCAATGTGAACTTAGAAGGTTTTATCGCAGTTTGGGCACAAATAGTCCATATGAATATTTGGAGTGGAGATTCCTCTAAATGTGTCCATCTTACATTTCTTTGAGCTATAGCAATTCTGCTTTGTTCATAGCACACAATGCCTCCTTTGAAGAGGGCATGCCATCCTGGCTAGTCCTGTTTCAGTGTATCACAAAAAATAATAAATTTCTTCAGAGAGACTTTGAGAGTGCCCTTGTATTGTCTTTTCTGGCCTTCATGTGACTGTTGGTCTTCTTCTCCCAACTTGATTTTTTTTTTCCAACCTAAGGGGTCATCCTTGACTCACTTCTTAAAAGAGGCCTATTCACTAAATGGGTGTTACCTTACTCAAAATGAGACCCTGAAAAGGTCAGGGCCTAAAGGGCCAGGGACTCCCAGTGGATCCTGGGCCATATTCAGCCGTCTTGATGAATAATTGGCCACCGGACCCAGATGATTCTGGAGGAGAAATCAAGATTGGTGCCCAACAGCCCTCCCTTACTCAAATCAAAGTCAACTGCAAGTAATGTCATCTTTTCCCTGATGTCATGGTCCTCTTAGAAAACAAAGGACAAACACAAAAGTCATTTCTCAGTAAAACGGGCCTTTGGCGAACATATGCTTGATATTTTAACAATGTGGCAGCCTGTTGCAGTTGTGCTCTCTGGAGTAGAATTTGAATGCTTGGCAGTTCAATTTGAGAAAGAATCTCAATGTCTGGCATGTTACTTTTCCAGGTAATCTTCAGGATCTGTCTAAGATAATTCAAATAGAAGTGATTCATTTTCCTCACATTTCATTGGTTTCACGGGCATAAAAAATGAAGTCAGCACAATAGCTCTGTAGACCTTTCATTTGACAGGCATTTAAACACCTCTTATCTCCAACACTTCCCTTTGCAGCCTCCCAAACACTAAGCTTGCTCTGGTAATGTGTGTAGCAACCTCCTAATCTATGTAGACATTCCTGAAAAGTGTACTGCCAAGGTAAGTGACAGTATTGTAAGTATGTACAGTATTGAAAATTTCTCCATCTACTGTAACCAATTGTTCCACAAATGAATGGTGAGGTTCATGGTGGTGGAAAACATATGTTTTTCTTGGTCTTAATTATTAAGCCAAAATTAGCACAAGCAGCAGAGAATTGATCCATACTTAATTACATCACTGCTTCTGAGGATGCATTGTGTGAACAATCATTTGTGAAACAAAAAACATGCAGCATATGTCCCTCCTCTTTAGTCTTGACTTAAAATAGCTTTTGCAAACTAATTTGTACAAATAACTGCAGTGGCTGACTCTGATGTCATTTTATTGTCCTCATTATAGGCATATGACATCATTTCACAAAATTTTATGTTAAAAAGCATGGTAGCAAGCACACATCCCTACTTTGCTCCATTGGTGATGGGGAAAGTATTAAGAATATCTTCCATCATCCAAAACCCATGTAAGTATACTGTTGGGGAACTGGCATAAAATATTGATGAACTGCCCTGGCAACCAAATTAAGAAACAATAAAACAAAGTCAAAAGACTGAAAAACAGAATAAAATAGGAATATCTCATAGATGAAACAAGCAGGAAAATTGATGTAAAAGAGATAACTTAATTATCATTGTATTATATTATAGTTATTATTTCAAAATAGCCTACACATCATATTTCAAGAAATTACAAAGAAAAACTGAACAGATATCTGAGAACTGGATGGCAAAGTAGAAATTGAAAAAAAAATACACAACTGCTAACCACCTCCTGGAAGAAACTTCAAAATGAAAACTCCTAGGACTATTATAAGTAAATTCCAGAACTTCCAGGTCAAGGAGAAAATGCTAGAAGTAATAAAAAATGCCTGAAATATCATAAGATTCACAATCAGGATCATAAATGATTTAATGGCTCTCACTAAAAAGGAGTGGAAGGCTTGGAACATATTACAAAAGACAAAGGAGCTAAGATTACAAACAAGAATAACCTAGCCAACAAACTGAGAATATTATAAGAAAAAAAAGGATAATTATTGAAATAAAGAACTTACTAGTAAGCAAAGAAGAGAAAGAGACTAGAACTGAAAAAAATACATGGCATTCAAGCTTGAGACTCAAGAGATGCATTGAAAGATATATTCAAGGATGTAATACGGATAAATTGTTTACATTGTTGTATGGGAAGTTTCTAAGAACTTTTTCATCATTAGAGGAGTTAGAAGGAGTGTACTTAGAAGCAATGGCTGTTAGTTTACGTTGTGATGATCTTAAAAAAAAGAAT
Organism: Gymnobelideus leadbeateri; assembly: GCA_011680675.1. Taxonomy (NCBI): domain Eukaryota; kingdom Metazoa; phylum Chordata; class Mammalia; order Diprotodontia; family Petauridae; genus Gymnobelideus; species Gymnobelideus leadbeateri. Next base: position 88,874 of record WOXC01007151.1, on the reverse strand, counting down.
GGAAGTTTGAGTAAAAGGAAAGCATGTTGAAAATCAGGAAGGCGAAGAAAAATTGAGGGAAATAGTCTCACATAAAAGAATTAGGAAGTGAGTATATTTTTAAATGGAATTGAAAATGGGGGAGGTGGGAAAAACCTGAACTTCATACTCATTTGAACTAGTTTAAAGAGGAAACAATTTACATACACAGACATCTGTAAACATTCAGATTACTAGACATGGAAGTAAGAGGAAAAGAGATATGAGAAAAAGGGGAGATGATAAGAAGATAGGTATATTAAGTGAGACAGTGACCAAAAGCTAAACAGATTTTTGAGGAGGGAAAAGGGTAAAAAATAGGAGAGTAAAATAAAAGAGAATAGTATGAAGGGAACTATACATTTAATAATCATAGCTGTGAATTCAATTGATATAAACTGATTTATAAAATGGAAGTGTGTAACAATAGTGCAATATTCAAAACACCCATGGTGGTTATGAATATGCTAGCATAATTGTGAATCACAAAATGTAACAATCTCCACATAGAGGGCAGAACCAAAGCCTATATTCAAATACCAGAAAACTGAGTCCCAGAACCAGAAAGCCAAAGTCATTACAGTAGCCACAAAGTTGGTATATATGGTTAATGCAGGGAACACCCACATTACCAAGCCTTTACAACAGAACAGGCTCTCTGAAGCAGGGATCCTCCTCTCTCCCTCATGGTAGCTCCTCACCCTGGTTCTTGGAAGTTCTCACCAGAAATTCCCCAAGGATAGGTCTCAGAAGAAAGGTCTCAGCAGAAGCTCCATCCTCCAGATACTTACCCTATGAAATTCTGCCATTCCAGTTGGAGCTTTTCCTTATGTATGCTTTAGCTCCTCCCTATTCTGCCCCTTCCTGTTACATCAGCAACTTCCTCCCAATGTGTTAACTAACCCCATGTTAATTAAATAGCTTAAAGAAGGTGTTAACTAGAAACAAAGCGTTAAGTAACTGCTTACTTGCCAATACAAAGGAGCATGGAAGATCTTCAGATTCCATTAACATTACAAAGTATATAGCAGCATTATTAGAATTGAGAATCCAACAATATTTTCTTTATGAGAAACACACTCAAAAAAGCAAGACAGTTTAAATAAGGGACAGGAGCAGAATCTATTGTGCTGCAGCTGAAGTAAAAATGAGCAGAGATAGCAATGGTGATCTGAGACAAAACAAAAGCAAAAATAGACCCAATTAAATACATAATAAAAAAAAACACTTTTTGCTAAAAGCAATATCAACACTGAACATATACGTTCCAAACTCCACAGCAGCAAACTCTTTTGGAAATATTAAATAAATAAGAGAAAATAAATAATAAAATTATACTGCTACGGGATGAGGATTTAACCTTCTAAAACAGACAAATATAACAATAAAATAAGAAATAAGTTCAGGCTATGAAAATAATTTTAAATAAATTAGATGTGATAGACATTAGGAGAATATTTAAGGGGAAAAGAGATGAGTATATATTTTTTTTCACCTATAAATGGTGTCTTCACGAAAATTGACAAAAATTAGGGCATAAATGTTCCAAACAAATGCAGAAAAGGAAAAAAAATATTAAATGCATTCTTTTCAGGACCATAATGCAATGAAAATTACATTAAAAAGGGCCTTTGAAGGATAGAATCAAAGCTAATTTAAAACTAAAAAAAAATCTAATCTAAAGGAATTTGTGGGTCACATAAAAACTTAAATAAAGATAATAACAATGAGACAAATTGTTAAAATTTGCACAATGCAGTTCTATAAAATTCCTTCCATGTCACAAAAAAGACTGTGATAACTAAACCAGGAATAGAAGGGGGAAAAAGAGAAAGAAAATTATATGCCCATTTCCCTGATGAAAATTATTGCCAAAATCAAATAAATAAATAAACAAAAAAATAATGTACTGTCTAGAGAATTATAGCAATATAGCCAGCAGATCAAATATTAAAATTTGGGTTATTATATCATTATAATATAATATAATATAAAATTAGCGTTATTATATCATTAGAAAAACTATAAGAATAATTGATCATATCAATAAAAACAATAAAATAGTTTTAATTATATTAGTGTAAATGCAGAAAATATTTTGACAAAATTAGTGTCCATTCTTATAAAAACACAAGAAATCATAGGTATAAGTGGAACTTGAGAAAAATAAGTGTGATCTATCTAAAACCACAAACAATTATTACCTGTAAAAGGGATACATTAGAAATGTTTCTTATTATATCAGGAATGAAGTGAGGATGGCCGTTATTACAATTATTATTCAGTATCATCCTGGAAACACTCAATATAACAATAAGATAAGAAAAAAATGAATGAAGAAGAATAGGCAACAAACAAAATTCTGTTCTTTACTTAGAAATCCAAAGAAAGCAATGAAAAATGTTGTAATAGTTAACAACTTTAACAGAATTTCAGGATATAAAATATATCCAAATTAAGTCATCAGGACTTCAATATATTGTCAACAAAACCTGAAAAGAAGAAATAAAATTTATTCCATTTATAATGTCTACAAATAGTCTAAAATGCTTGAGACTCTACTTGCAAGACATAAACCAGGACCGTTTGAAAACAATTATAAAAGTCTATTCAATGAAATAAAGTTAGATCTAAACAATTGGAAAAATATTATTTTCTCATAGGTAGGCTGGACCAATACAATTAAAAACAAACAGTCCAGGGGCGGCTAGGTGGCACAGTGAGTAAAAGAGCCTGCCTCAGATTTGGGATGACCCGAGATCGAATGCGGCCTCAGAAAATGAGCACTCACACATAAATAATGACTAGCCTTGTAACCTTGAGCAAGTTACTTAACCCCAATTGCTTTAAAAAAAAAAAAAAACAGTCCCCTCTAAAGTAATTTATTAGTTCAGGGCCATTACAATCAAACTGCCAAAGAATTATTCCATAGACCTAGAAAATAATATCAAAGTATTTGTTTAAGGAAGGAAAACTTTTGAACAATGCTAGATTTCAAACTATATAATAAGAAATAATGTGGTTGTTTGATGGCATAGTTTAGATACACGAAATTCATATGTAAATTACCATAGTACTTTAACTTCTGATAAACACAAAATCCTCAGCTTTTAGGGGATGAATAATAATGTGTTCAGAACACTGAAAATCAGTCTGGCAGAAACTGGGCATATACCAGCATCTCACACCATATAATGAGATATGCTCAAAAGGATTATGTGATTTAGATATAAATGATATTATAAAAATAAATTTAGAAAAAACATGGTAAATATTATGTGATATATTTATGGATAAAGGAAGAATTCCCAAACAAACAAAAGATGATTACAAGAAAAATGAAGAATATTGAAGACATGAAATTAAAATGGTTTTGTTAAAAAAATCACTGGAGCCAAAATTAGAAGAAAAGCATGAAATTGTAAAAAAATAAATAAATCCAGAGCATTTGATCTAAATAACTACTGAACAGAGGAATGTATATTGGGCAGCTAGGTGGCATAGTGAATAGAGTACCATCCTTGGAGTCAGAAGGACCTGAGTTAAAATCCGGCCTCAGACAATTACACACAAACACACACACACACACACACACACACACACACACACACACACACACACACCTAGCTGTGTGACCTTGGGCAAGTCACTTAAATTGCCAATTGCCCTCCAAAAAGCAAAAGAAAAAAGAGGAATGTGAATTAAAACAATTCTGAGATGTTACCTCAGAGCCATCAGATTGAATAACATGACAAAAAAGAAAAAAAGACAAATACTAAATGGAATATGGAAAAAAATCTGACCACAATGCACTATTGATGGAGTTGTGAACTGGGCCAACCATTCTGTTGCACAATTTGGAACTAAATACAAAGGGATACAAAACTTTGAATACTCTATAATCCATCAATACCACTACTAAGTATATAAGCCAAAGAGGTCAAATAAGAAAAAGGATACATAATTAAAAATATTTACAGCAGCTATTTTGTGGTGACAAAGAATTGGAAAATGAGACAATTCCCATTAATTTGAGAATGGGAGAAAAATTGCATTATGTGATTTTGATGGTATATTGTTGTCCTATAAGAAAAGATGAGCAGGGGGGCAGAGACCAAATGTCGGAGGAGAAACAGCACTTCCAAGGTGTTCCCCCCCACACCACTACCAAACAATGTGAAAGGTGGACTCTGAAGAACTTCTGGAGCTCCAGCACCCACAGAACGACACAGAGAAGCTAACTTCCCACTGAGGACAGCCTGGCAGCCCTGCAGGGAGCGGCCAGCACAGTGCTTTGGAAGCGGCCAGCACAATGATCTGGGAGTCAAGCCCAGGCCCCTGTGAGCCACAGTATTACCCCAGGACAGCAGGGGCAGCAGCTGGCTGGAGGGACCTCAGAACACTAGCAGCTGTGGCAATTCCAGAATTATCAACACAGATATACGTAGGACAAAGTGAGAGGTTAGTGCCCTATGGACTTTGGGACCAGTATTTGGGGAACTCATGGGCTTCTTCCCCTGGGGGCAAGAAGCTGCTGAGGAGCAGTTGCACAGACAACATTTTGCAGCTTCAGTTGCAGCTTCAGCTCCTGATCTGCAAACTGTAGGGAGATCCAGCAATCAGTCTGGGGGTTATTCACTCTTGCTTTAACCTCCCTGCATCTGGATTGTGGTCTGGGAGGAGGTTGTGGGGTGGGTATCCAGCTTGCCAGAGTGTATGGAGGCTTTACAGAGGCGACCCAACTAACACCCCCGGAAGTTGTGAAGACCCCAAAGTTTGGGACAGAATTTCCCCTGTCTGGTGGCAGAGTCCTACTGTGGCAACAAGCCCAAAAGTCAAGTAATTAAGTGTCAACATGCCTAGGCAAAGGAAACAAAATAAACAGAAAAATGCAATATTAGACTCCTATTTTGGGGGCTAAGAGGATTGAAGCATTTAACAGGAGGAGGACTGTGAGGTCAAAAATCCTGCACCAAAAGGCCTAAATGAAAATATGAATGGGTTACAGGCCATAGAGGACCTTAAGAAGGATATTAAAAACCAAACAAGAGAAGTGAAGGAAAAATTGGGAAAAGAAATGAGAAGGATGCAGGAAAAGTATGAAATGAGAGTCAACAGCCTGACTGAGGAAAATAACACCCTAAAAAATACACTAATTCAAATGGCAAAGGAGGGTCAAAAGGGCAATGAGGAGAAGAATGCTTTAAAAAGCCAAATATGCCAGATGGAAAAAGAATCTCAAAAGCTCACTGAGGATATTCATTCCTTCAGAGTTAGACTGGAGCAAATGGAAGCTAATGACTTTATGAGAAATCAAGATGCTGTTAAATAGATCCAAACAAATGAGAGAATAGAAGGGAATGTGAAATATCTAATGGGAAAAACCACTGACCTGGAAAATAGATCCAGGAGAGATAATTTTAAAATTATTGGACCAAATGAAAGCCATGATCAAAGAAAGAACCTAGAAATAATCCTTCAAGAAATTCTTAAGGAAAATTTCCCTGATGTTTTAGACCCAGAGGGGGAAATATAAGTTTAAAGAATCCATAGATCACCTCCTGAAAAAGATCCCAAAAAGAAAACTCCTAGGAATATTATAGCCAGGTTGCAGAATTCCCAGATCAAGGAGAAAATACTACAAGCAGCCAGGAAGAAACAATTTCAGTATTGTGGAAACACAATCAGAATAGGCCAGAACCTGGAGGGAAATATAAGCAGTCTTTTACAATTTATCTACTATGGTAATGTTTTGCTTAGCTATACATGTACAACACATACTGAATTGTTTATCTTCCCAGAGGGAGAGGGTGACAAGGGAGGAAGGGAATGGATCTGAAATTCGAAGTTTTAAAATTTAATGTTTCAAATATATATATATATATATATATATATATGCTATTATTAATACTATTTTGCATGTAATTGGGGGTTAAGATATGCAGACATAGGGGCACAGAGATTCACCTTGCCCTAATGGTATAGTTGAAGGGGGTATGGGAGAAGATATGGGAGAGAGCAGATTGTATGAGGGGATATCTTGTGGAACTGCTATTCTGGGAAGGTAGGTAGGGGTAAAATGTGGAAAATTTTTTAACTGAATCTGATGGAAATGTGATGGAAACCAGAAGTTAATACAGCATTTGTTAGCCATAAAAAAAAAAGGAAATGATGAGCAGGATGGTTTCAGAAAAGAAACAAATCTTGGAAAACTTATATGAACTAGCAGAAACTAAAGCAAGCAGAGCTAAGAGGACATTGTATACAGTAAAATCAATATTGTCAATGTAATCAACTGTGGAAGACTTAGTTCAAGGATACCTGATGAACTTTGTGTACATTTTTAAGCATATTTTCCCTTCGTTTTTGCTCACAATGTGGCTAATGTGGAAATCTTTACCAAGAATTCCTTTGTATAATGGGTATCATTTTTCTTGCCATCTCCATGGGTAGAGGAAAGATGGGTGGAGAGGGAGAATTTGAAACTGCAAATAAATAAGAAAATACACATACAAACATGATATATTCTTACATACATTACATTTAATCACTTGATTATTCTAATACAACATCGTCTTCTTGCTGGCAAGGATCATGTATTTTTAGTTTATTTTTTCATCCCAGTTTAGCATAGTGGAAAGAGTTGGTTCTTAATAATAAAAACAAAAAAAAAAGCAATAACACCACCAATTAGCAACATTTATATATCTCTTATACTGTGCCACATATTGTGCTAAGTAATTTATATTTATTATCTTACTTGAATTTCACAAAAACTTTGGGAAGTAGGTAGTATTATTTTCCCTATTTTAGATATGAGGAAATTGAGTCAAAGTTTAAGTAACTTGTCCTGGGTCACAAAACTAATAATTATTTGGGATTGGATTTGACAAAAGTCTTCCTGACTACAATCCAGGCATTCTATCCACTGTGTCACATACCTTCTCCAAGTTAAAGGATCTGTAGTAAAATTCTACTACTTGGTCAACCTTCAATGAATCATTTTTTCTCCATTATTCTCACCTGTAAAATATCTGAATTAGTATCATGTCTATGATCCTATGTCCTTACCCATAGTAGATACTAGAAAAAGTCTTAAATTAGTTGAATAACTTATTTTTTCTTTTAAAAATATTTTTTTTTTTTTTTGCTTTTTGGAGGGCAATTGGGGTTAAATAACTTGCCCAAGGTCACACGGCTAGGTTTTCGTTTGTGTGTGCATTAAGTGTCTGAGGCCGGATCCGAACTCAGGTCCTTCTGACTCCAGGGCCAGCACTCTACTCACTGCGCCACCTAGCCACCCCTAAAAATATTTTAATACAACCAAAATATAAATCTAAGTGTTACATAAAGTTTGGATCATTTTGTTTTCCTTGTGGTAAAGTTAATACCTTTAAGTTTTTGTTCTTTTTTAACTCAGGTAAATGTTTAAGGGCCATATTGAAAGGGGATTAAAGAAAAAAAATATATATCTGTATATGAAAAAAGAAGAAAGAATATTAATTATGTGAAGCATTAAAATGGCAATTGTTTTATTAATAAGTTAATTAATAAACACTCATGTTTATTTCTTCGTGTATTGAATACATGTGTCTATGGCTATGATATACAACAACCCTTATATGACTAACCAAATACAATTTTTTTCATCATCGTCCATGTTATTATGGTCCAAACTTCATTACTTTTGTGACCAACATGAGAATGGACCTCTCAGAAAATAGCTAGATTCATCCTCAGGCATCCATACTACATTCATTTCAGTTTGGGACTTGGAATTTTCTCTGAATGATGGTACATATCAGAGACCTTTTTAGTCAGAGCATAGGCTTTTCAGGAATTTATAGTGACTTCCCCTTTCCATGAAAAAGAAACATTATATAATAATGATATAGATCAGTCGGAAGATAGAAAGAGAGAGATGCAAATATAGAGATGCACAAACAGCATATACATATATACATACATGTACATGTATGCATATGTGTAGAAATACATATTCATGTGTATATATGTGAATATGTATACATTTTCATATTTGTGTTCACACAACACACACACACACACACAAAGCAGCTATAAATATTTTGGGGCAAATAATTTCTTTGTCCTTCTGCCTTTTTTTGTTAAAAATGCCTTTTCCTTCACAATTTCACAGTGAAGAACGTACCAAAAACCCATTATTTTCCATGGATGATCACTGTTCAAATGTTGTATTTTGAATCCAGGAAGATATGGGTTTAAATTCCACCTTATATAATTACTTCCTACATGGCCTTGGTTACATCACTTATTCTCTCCCAGACACAGTTTCTTAGCATATAAACAATGTATAGTACTAGGATTATCATGAAGAGGGTTGATAGGAGAATAAAATTAGATAGTATGTGTGAAGCAGTTTGTAGTCATTAAAACACTATAGAAAATTTAATTATAAATAGTTGCTTCTTACTCTCTTGAATTTTAAGATTGGATGATCGTTTATTGGGATTATCCGACTATAACATTGCATTTTAAACAATCAAAGTGAATATCCTTCCCCATAATTCAATAATTCTCCCCTATGATACAAAGATTTATACACTATTATTATTATTATTAGTTAAGATCATATTATCATAAATACATAAATTGGAGGGGCTTTAGGGTCCTCCTCCCTTATTTTATAGATCAGCAAACCAAGCTTATTTAATTTACATTTCCGAAGGTTGCTCTGGAAATATTTTTTGGCAAATTCTGGCAAGCCAGAATTTTACAATGGGTCCTCTGAACCTAAATACAGTATTCTTCACCTTGATATTTTCTTTAATTCTTTTTGTAGATTTGTTATTTCTTTTCAGTGGTATAAATCAAAATCAAGCTAGCCTCTACAAACTCTCTCTCTCTCTCTCTCTCTCTCTCTCTCTCTCTCTCTCTCTCTCTCTTCACACATAACTATGAATATATCTATACATACAATCTACATATATATACATATAGGCATACATATATGTATATATATATATATTTATGTCTATGTGTATATACATATATATGTATGTGTGTGTGTGTAGTGGCAACCATAGTTCCAGGTGGCAGGAAAATAATCATCTTAACTAGATAAAGTGATGAAATTGGTGATCCTTACTTTATTTCAAAGATAGTTTTAGCTTTTTGTTTTTCATATTTTTTCAAAGGAAAATCTGGAAGTTGTTTAAAGCAGTTGAAATATTATTTCTTTTTTGTGGAAGAAACCTTGACCTTTATTAATACTAAAGTAAAAAAAAAACAATTTAGAGATCAACTACCAATGTATTCTCTTCAGCTACACAACATTTTTATGAGTCATATATACATGAATTGAGAACATCCTCAAGAAATCTGTCGGGAATCAAACAGGATTATTCAAAAGTGATTGCAACAATGGATGATATTTTTATCCTTTCTTTATTTTTTCTTTTTAAAATTAATTTATGAGTTTAGTTTCAGTTAACAAGATTCAATTCCATAGTTCCTTGATTTTCAAATTTCCTATACTTCCTTCTCCCCACCCCCCATGATAGCATATAGTCCAGCATAGGATCTGCAAATACATTCATATTAGACATTCATCCAATTACAAATGCGTATTGTACTAGGTGGGATGGAAAATGGTAAAGAAGAAATAAAACCAAACAATGAAAAGCAAAAGATCAATTAGTTTGCTTCCATCCTGATTCAGACTCAGTTCTTTCTAGTTATATCTCTGGATGTCTCATTTCTCTCTTTCATGAGTCTTTCAAGATTGACTTATTTCACTACATTGCTGAAAAGAGACCAGTCTGCCATAGTTGGTCATCACACATATGATGTGTCTGTGATTGTATACAAATTTTTTTCTGATTCTACTCTTCTCTCTCAGCATCAGTTTGTATAAGCCTCTCCAGGTAAATATGAAATCTGTCTCCTCCTCATTTCTTATAGCACAATAATATTCCATTACATTCATATACCACAACTTGTTTAGCCATTCCAAAATTGATGGGCACCCTTTTAGTTTCCAATTCGTTGCAACCACAAAAAGAGCTGCTATAAATATTTTGGTAAATTTGGGTCTTCCTCCCATTTCTATGATCTCTTTGGGATATAACCCTAGAAGTGGTATTGCTGGGTCAAAGGGTGTGAAATTATTTATAACCCTTTGGGCATAATTCCAGATGGCTTTCCAGAATGGTTGGATAAATTCACAACTCCACCAGCAATGCATTAGTGTTCCAATTTGCCCACATCCTCTCCAGCATTTGTTGTTTTCTTGTTTTGTCATCTTATCCAATCTGACTGGTGAGATGTGGTATCTGAGAGTTGTTTTGATTTGCATTTCTCTAATTAATAGTGATTTAGAACATTTCTTCATATTCTTATAGATATCTTTAATTTCTTTCTCTGAAAACTGCCTGTTCATATCATTTGACCATTTATCAATTGGGGAAGAAATATTATTTCTTAATATTTCTATGGAAATTCAAAATTATTTTTAAAATATGTTTTCTCAATAGATACAATGTAACATGCTACCTGCCCCTTAGTTCCACCTCACTCTCTTCTCCTGACAGTCTAATTTCTTTTTTTAACCATAACTCTCTAGGATGATTTCATGCTATGTATCATGTATGATTGTTGGTTTATAGTTAGAGTTGGTATTTTTTCCTAATTCACTGGTTCTTGTGCTTTTTGTACTAAGGTATCAGTTACTTGGAAACTATACCTTTCTATGTAACATTCATAAAAAATTGATCCCTCTTCTATGTGTAAAGAAATCCCAATACACAATGGTTGCCTTGTTTACATTTCTGCCTGCTGCCTTGAGCACATATTAGTGTGACTCATCTTCCACTATATTGACTAGAATATGAAATCAGAAGATTGCTTACATTGTACAATATTATGTTATAACTTTGCATTCCACATTAATGACACTTCATTTTTTATATCATTGTCATTTATCTTACCTGGAAGAATAAAAGACACAGCATGTGTGTTAAAGTAATAGGAAACAGACCAAGGACTGTGTAAGTTTCCTAATCTATTTTCAATCTTTTTAATGACGACAGAAGATATTAAACAACACCATCTTCTAAAATGCTGGTAAATGGCTACAGATGTGTAAATCAGAATGAACAGATACTATAGGCAACATTTTTGCATTATCTTACTTTTCATCTGTGCCAAAGTAAAATAACACTTATACTCCTTGTTATGACTGAGGGAGAACTATTTCATGTGGCCAGAGAGTTTGTTATTCCAAGTAGGTACAAAAGCCCCTAATTATCCAGGCTGCTTTTTCACCTTCATGGATGACTAACTGACCATACAGCATCAGACATAGGGATGTCCCAATGTATTCCCTTGCTCTTGATGAATACTATACCATTCCCCTTTCTTTTATTACACTTAAAAGTTCTAAAGTGTGCCTTCCTTCCCTTAAAAAGTGACTCTCTTCTTAAGCCTTTCCTGGCAATGACAATAACACCAAGTCACTGCTTGATGGTCCTCCAAGACAGCAACCCCTGAGGATCTCAGTGTATGCAAAGCTTAGCTCATGAAACTGCACACAGGTAGTTGGCAGTGTTACTTTTTTAATGGTACCCGTTTTGAGGATATCATGCGTGAAAGCAGGAATAGAATACGGGAGAATAAATAAGTTAATAACTATATATATATATATATATATATACATATATATGTATATATATATGTATATATATATATATATATATATATATATATATATATACGTGTGTGTGTATTAGGTTGACATGGAATTTTAGAGGTGCTATAAATAGATCCCTGAATGAAATACACTTATTTTATTTGACTGGGTACCAAAAGTGTTACTTGAGGATAAGATTGTATTGATTCCTAGAAGAGGGGAATTGCAAGCCAGTGGAATGGGCATGCAACTTATAGTAATCTGGATATGTGGCCCAAAGGGCAAACCACTTGGCAAGCACTCCCAGGACAAGAAATCATTTGTTTGTGCTTCCTTCTCCGCACAATACATAAATACTCATTGCTCCAAAGGTTACTGGGTGTGTGTGCCTTGACCTTCTAGGGAGGATTAATCTCCTCAATTAGGGCAGCCAAAGGGAATATAAAAGTAACTATTAAAAGACTTCTCCAAAGGACAGATTTCTATTTTGTATCATGGAAAAATGTCAGACAATGGTCCAGCATATAATGGGCTTAAGGTTTGGTCTTTAAGAAAAGAGAGAGGAAGAAAGAAAGTAAGGAAGAAAGGAAGGTAGGAAAGAAGGAAGGAGGGAAAGAAGTAAAGAAGAAAAGAAAGAAGAAGATAGAAAAATAGGAAAACCAGAAGACCGAACACCTTACAGGCTTCTGAAAAAATCTTGGAAGTAATTCAATAGTTGGTTAATAATATGATAAAAATAATCATGTGTTATTATCATTGTGATCATATAAATAAATGAAGGAACCCATAAATAATTAGATGGAGAGAGAGAGAGAGAGAGAGAGAGAGAGAGAGAGAGAGAGAGGTAGATAGATGGATGGATAGATGGTTAGATAGATAAAGATATGAATGAAAGGACAAAGAAATAAACAAATGGATAAGCAAGTAAATAAATATGTTTATTGTGTCCTCAGCAAGTGTTAGGTACTAGGCTAAATACTCAGTTTATAAAGACAAAAATGAGATAATTACTATATATTAAACTTTACATTCTAATAAATGAAAACAGTATGGTTGTAGCAAAGATGGTGTTGTATCCAAAGTGTCTGGATAGAAAGGAAAGGAAGCATGGGAAGATGATCAGGTGTTAGTTCTAGGCTGTGTTCAAATAGTAATAGTTGCCTAGTTGAGTTTGCACTTTGCCTCTCCCTTTACAAAACATCAATTTTCTAGGAAACTGGTTCTCTTAATTGCTCTACGTTATTAGGGATAATAGTCACAACTGAATCAAGATATTTAATGGCACAGTGAATAGAGTGATAGACAATGAGTTGGGAATATTTGAGTTCAAATTTGACCTTAGACCTTTACTAGCTATGTGACCCTGAGTAAGTCACTTAACCTGTAGTTTCTTCTATTTCTTAATTTATAAAATAAGAATGACAAGAGGACATATTCCCCAGGATTTTCATGAGTATTAAATTATATATTGTCTAAAAACTTCTGCATGCGGGTGGTTAGGTGGTGCAATGAATAGAGCTCCTGACCAGGAGTTAGGAGGATCTGAATTCATTCTGGACTCAGACACTTAATATTCACTAACCATGTGACTTTGGGCAAGTCGCTTAACACCCATATCCCTCCAAAGAGAAAAAAAAATAGGTACAGAAATGTTGGGGAGAAGTGAAAGAATTGTGAACTAAAAATTTTAAAAAAGAATGAAAAATGTTTGGCATTTATCTTTTAAATATATCAGAATCTGATTCTAGCCTATCCTCACAAACTTATTATACATCACCCCCCCATCTAGCAGTCCTAAACCACAGTCAACCTGATTTTTTCACTGTTCCTCAAAAACCACACTTCATCTACCATCTTTCTTCACATGCAATGATAATTCCATACAAAGAACCACACCTAACACCTAGAATGAAAGTACCTTTTTCAATGTACAGACCCAGATTGACTCCTATAGTTTATACTGTCTAAATTTGCAAGAGAGCTCTTCAATTTGCCATTTTCACTAAAATCCAAAGAACTTGTCTGATGAATTTGGTTTCAAGAAGACCTGTGTTTAACTCCTACATCTAAAATTTACTGTCTGTGTGACTGTAAATCATTGAAAATCTGTGAATTTATCTGTCAAATCAAGATTATTAAAAAAAAAACTCTTTAGGGTCATACTGAAAGTTGTGGTTGTGATGCTGAAATGTGACAATCTACATTAATATATTTTCAAACCTTAAATTGCAATGAAAATGTCAGATATTATCATGAAGGGGATTTATGCAACAGTGGGGCCAGTTATAGTTGACTTTTGGATGACATATTTGGAGGTTTCTTGTTCTAACAAATTCATGAATATATAGAGATTGATTAAATGACACTGGCCTCCATGCTATTCCTCACAAAAGACACTCCATAAACAAAATCTCAGCATTTTCACTCACTGTGATTCATGCCTGGAATTCTCTTCTACCACATCTCTATCTCCTGACATTCCTGTCTTCCTTCAAATTTCAGCAAAAAGTTCACCTTCTACATGAAGTCTTTTGTGATCATCCTTAATGAAAGTTCCCTCCTTCTCTTCATTCTCTCCACATTGTTCTGTATATTGTTTGATCATCTTTTGAATTTGAATTCACTTATGAAGATTTTGACCATCAACTGGCAGGATAAAATACCAGACATTGAGATCTTTTCTCAAACTAAACTGCCAAGCATCCAAACTCTACTTCAGAAAGCACAACTCTGAAGGGCTGACCATGTTGTTTGAATGCAAAATGCATGTTTGCCAAAAAGATTATTTTATGGAAAATTCACACTGGGCAAACATCCATATGTTGATCAGAAGAGGAAATACAAGGTCACTCTCAAGGTATCCTTCAAAAACTTTGGAACTGACTGAATGACACGGGATACACAGGACCAACCTGCATAGCATGCCCTCATCAGAAGAGGTGCTGTGCTCTATGAGGAAAGCACAATTGAAGTAGTTCAAAAGAAATGCAAGATGCAAAAGGTTAGAGAATCCATCCCAATTGTTCAGATGGACTATTTGTTCCCAAGCTGTGGTAGAATATCCTGGGCTCATATTGATCTGATCTGTTACAAAGAGTCACTGTAACTTGACTCAACCATAGTGATGCCACTTTGGACCTCTTTGAGTTAACAAAGGACAATAACCCATTTTCTTCAACACTGTTATATGAATGTTACCTCCTAAACTAGACTTCTTCAGAGTAAACTCTTTGACAGCAAGAAGTGTTTTACCCTTCTTTGTATTTCCAGTGTTAGTACAGTGCCTAACACTTTAGAGGCTCTTAAGTGATTATTGACTAACTCTGTGAAGCTGATTTGTGCATGTGCGTGCATGCGTGTGTGTGTGTGTGTGTGTGTGTGTGTGTGTGTGTGTGTGTGAGTGAGTGCTGAAGCATAAGTTTTTACATTTAAAACTATTAAATTTCATTTTGTTAAATTACTATTTCAGTTAGATTAAATCTTTTGGGATGGTTTGGTAGCTTTGCTATCTTACAGTTTGGTAATCAACCTCAGTATATCATATATTTTTACTCCCTTAAAGTTATTATCCCTTACAGTTGGGTAAATGTAGCCACAGGAAACATTAATGGGTAAAAGTCACTCTCAGTGAATCTCAAAAGAGTAGGGGGAGTGTTGGACCGATATATGTCCACACTGATGGTATAAATATTGAGCCTATCAATGCTTGGACTCTACTGCTTTGCCTCCACTTTAATTATCCCTTTCCTCTTATAACTCTCCCCATGCTTTCATCAATCATTTATCAACTATTAAACACTTAGCTTTCCTTAATCCCTATCCTCATTTTCATTCCATTACCCTATGTAGTTCAGCAATCAATTGTAAACACATTTTCCTTCGTTTCCTGTCTCTCAATTTTATTTGATATTTTGTTAGACTAAAATATTTTTCTCCTTTGAAGACACTACACCTTGACATTCTTTTTTATATTTATCTATTTCTCTCACATTTCCTAACAGAGAAAGAGTTGGCAATTCAACACATTGTCCTTTTATTACCTTTGCTCTGATACTGCCATTCAGCAGTCAATTCTATGCTTTTAAAGTTAAATCCAAGGTGAAGCCAAGATGGTGGAGTAGAAACAGGACATCCACACGCCTCCAGCATTCACCTCCTCCAGTACATGTAAAAATGACTTTAAGAAAACTTTAGAGCTACAAAACCCACACAGTGTCAGAGAGAAAAACAAATCTCCCACTGAAGGAAGCCAGCATACTGGCAGGAAGGGCCCTGAGCACAGTCCCAGAGGAGCCACGATTTTAACCCCAGGAATGCCCCAACCAGAAGTGTCTGGAGCAGATGTCAAGAGAGCAACTCAGCATCAACTATAGTGATTTCCAGAGTTCTCAATACACAAATGCCAAAGACAAAGTAAAAGGTCAGTGTGGAACCTTGTTGGAACAGGTTGAACATTGTCTGGTTGCTAACTCCAGGTGAAAATTGGAGGAGGTGCATTGGCTGTAGCTCCTGCCACGTTGCTGCTTCAGGTTATCCTGGCTTGCAGACTGTAGGGAGAACAAGCAACCATTCAGAGGGGAATTCTTCTTGCTTTGACCTGTTTGGATCCAGATTGTGGTCTTGGGTTGTGTCTGGGTGTGCGACCAGTAAGCCAGAGCATTCAGGGTCTGTAGAGAGGGTGCCCATTTAATAGTTCTGGCAGCTGCAAAAATCCCAGAGATTTGGTACATAGCTTTCTTGCTGGAAGCAGAGTTCTACCATGTCAAAGAGATCAAAGGTCAAGTCATTAGCTGTGAATATGAGCAATCAATGGAAGCAGAAACAGACAATAGTGTCCTTTTGGGGGGGATAAAAAGGATTAAGACATGGAACAGGAAGAAGACAGTGAAGCCAGAACTTCTGTATCAAAAGCATCCAAGAAAAATATAAATTGGTTACAGGCCATGGAGAAGCTCATGTAGGATTTTGAAAATCAAATAAGAGAAGTTGAGGAAAAATCAGGAAGAGAAATGAGAATGATGCAAAAAAAAAATCAGAAAAAGAGTGTCAACAACCTGACTGAAGAAAAAAATACCTTAAAAATAGACTAACTCAAATGGGAAAGGAGGCCAAGAGACAAAATGAGCCAAAGAATGCCTTATAAAGCTGAATTTGCCATATGAAAAAATAATTTCAAAAGCTCACTGGAGGGCAGAGTAAAGATGGTGGAATACAAAAAGGACTTCAGCAGGACTCTGGCATCCACCCCCTCCAATTTATGTAAAGGTGAATCTGAAGAAACTTTGTAGCTACAGAACCCACAAAATGACACAGAGAAGCTAACCTCCCACTGGTAGGAAGTGGTCAGCGCAGTGCTCTGGGAGCCTAGCCCAGCCCTGCGACAGCCCAAGGTTTTAGGCTCAGGGTTGCCCGACCAGATACAGGCTGGAGGGACATCAGATCACCAAAAGATGTGGCAGTTTCCATCAACACATAGATGCTAAGGACAAAGTGAGAGGTCAGTGCAGTGTGGGCTTTGGAATCCCGTAGTATAGGAGTGTGGTCAGCCTTTGCCCCATGGGAGAGAAGCAGCTGAGATGTAGTGGCGGTGAAGCCAGAGCCATGTGGTAGCTTTAGTTCCTGGACTGCAGGTTGTAGGGAGACAAAGAAAACCAGTCTGGTGTGTAAATGCTCTGGCTTTGACCTGTTTGGATCTGGATTGTGGTTTAGGGTGGAGGTACTGGGATGTACAACCAGCTTGCCAGGCTGTGTGGAGGGTTAAGAAAGGGCACCCAACTTATACCTTCAGCATCTGAGAATAACCCAGAGATTGGGATGAAGCTTTCCTGTCTGTAGCAGAGTCCTACTGTGGCAAAAAGCCCAAAAGTCAAGTAATTGAGTGGCAATATAAGCAGGCAAAGGAAGCAAAACAAACAGGACAACCCAACTTTATACTCCTATTTTGGGGACAAAAAGGATCAAAACATGGAACAGGAAGAAGACAGTGAAGTCAGAACTCCTGCACCAAAAGCTAATGAGGAAAATACAAGCTGGTTACAGCCCACAGAGGACCTTAAGAAGGATTTTGAAAAGTAAATAAGAGAAATGGAGGAAAAATTGGGAAGAGAAATGAGAACAATGGCAGAATATTATGAAATGAGAATCAACATCCTGGATGAAGAAAATAACACCACAAAAATATACTAACTCAAATGGCAAAAGAGGCTGAAAAAAGGCAATGAGGAGAAGAGTGCCTTAAAAATGAATTTGACAGATGGAAAAAGAATATCAAAAGCTCAATGAAGAGAATCATTTCTTCAGAATTAGATTAGATCAAATGGAATGTAGTGAGTTTATGAGAAATCAAGATATTATTAAACAGATCCAAACAAATAAAACAAAGAAGATGTGAAATATCTCACTGGGAAAAACACTGACCTGTTCAAAAAATTCTCAATGAAAATTACCCTGATGCTTTAGAACCAGAGGGCAAAAGAGGTTGAAATAATTTGCTAATCACCTCCTGGAAAAATTACCCAAAAGAAAACTCCTAGGAATATTACAAACAGGTTACAGTAATCCCAAATGAAGGAGAAAATATTACAAGCAGCCAGGAAGAAATAATTTGAATATTGTGGAAACACAATCAGGAAAATACAGGATCGTACAGTTTCTACCCTGAAGGATCAAAGAGCTTGGACTATTATATTCCTGAGGTCAAAGAAGCTGGGATCAAAACCAAGAATCACCTACCCAACAAAACTGAATATCATGTTTCAGGGGAAAATATGGTCATTCAGTGGAATAGAGGACTTTTAAGCATTCTTGATAAAAAAAATACAAAGTTGAATAGAAAATTTGATATTCACATGAATGCAAGAGAAGTATGAGAAGGTAAACAGGGAATCACAAGGAAATTATCAAAGTTGGACTATTTATATCCTTAAATGGAAAAACAAGAATTGTAACTGATGAAACTTTTCTCAGTATGAGAATGGTTGAAGGAAGTAGAAATGTGTATAAATATACACACATATATATGTCTACAATAGAGAGTATGTGAGTGTATGGATACATATGTGGATGTGTGTATATATGTGGATATGTATACACAGATAAAGGGCACAGGACCAATTTAACAGAAAAGGATGGAACTTAAAATGTGAAATTAAGAGGTGAGAGAGGAATATAATGAGAGGATATGGGAAGAGACAGACTGGGGCAAACTATCTCATATGGAAGAGGCAAGGAAAATGGTTACAATGGAAAGGAAGAATGGGAAGGGAAAAGGGAATGGGTTTACCTTATTTTTCATTGAATTTGGCTTAGGGAGGGAATGACATACACACTAAATAGCGTATCTCACCCTACAGGAGAGTAGGGGGTAGGGGATGATAGGGGGGATGATGAAAATAAGGGCAGGCTCAGGGGGAGGGAATTTGTAAGCACCTACTTTTGAAAAGGTACAGGGTCATATTAGCTATAGAACAAATGAGAGGTGGGATAGGATGGAGGTAAATATGGTCTTTTACAATATATTCACTATGGAAATAATTGGCATAGCTACACATGTACAACCTATACTGAATTGCTTATCTTCCCTGTAAGGGTGGGTGGGGTGAGTGACAAAAGAGGAAGGGAATGAATCTGGAATTCAAAGTTTTAAAATCAAATGTTTATACACACAAACACACACATACATATGCACATATGTACTATTATCAATATTATTTTACATGTAACTGGGAAGTGAGATATATAGTCACTGGGGCATAGAGATCCACCAAGCCGTACTGGAAAGTTGGAGGGGGTATGGGAGAAGATATGGGAGAGGGCAGATTGGAGGAGGGGATATCCAGTGGGATAGTGATTTTCAGGTGGTGGGTAGGGGGTAAATTGAGAGAAAATTAATAACTCGTAATCTTGTGTAAATAAATGACATAAACTAGAAGTTACAAAGCATTTGATTAAAAAACAAAAGCTCACTGAAGAGAATAATTCCTTCAGAATTAGACTGGAGCAAATGGAAGCTAATAACTTTATGAGAAATCAAGATACTATTAAACAGATCCAAATAAATGAAAAAAAAAATAGAAGACAATGTGGAATATCTCATTGGAAAAACCACTGACCTGGAAAATAGATCCAGGAGAGATAATTTAAAAATTATTGTTCTACCTGAAAGCCATGATCAGAAAAGAGTCTAGAAACCATCTTTCAAGAAATTATCAAACAAAATTGCCTTGATATTCTAGAACCAGAGGGCAAAATAGAAATGGAAAGAATTCACCTATTGCCTCTTAAAAATGATCCCAATAAGAAATTCCTAGGAATATTATAGCCAGCTTCCAGACTTCCCTGGTCAAGGAGAAAATACTGCAACCAATCAGGGAGAAACAATTTGACTATTGTGGAAACACAATCAGTATAATGAAGACCTAACAGCTTCTACCCTGAGGGACAGAAGGGCTTGGAATATGATGTTCCAGATGCCAAAGGAGATAGGACTAAAACCAAGAATCAACTACCAAGCAAAACTGACTATAATGCTATAAGGAAAAAAGATGGTCATTCAATGAGATAGAGTGCTTTTAAGCATTCTTGATGGAAAAACCTGAGCTAAACAGAAAATTTGACTTTCAAATACAAGTAGCAAGAGTAGCATGAGATGGTAAATGGGAAAAAGAATTAGTAAGTGACTTATTAAAGTTGAAGCATTTCTCTTCCTACATGGAAACATGCAAATTGTAACTCATAAGATTTTTCTCCTTATAAGGATAGCTGAAGGGAATACACACACACACACACACACACACACACACACACACACACACACACACATACATTCTTACACATATATGTATGTATGTATGGGAGTATGTATGTCTATATAAATATACATATGTGAATGTGGGCATTTGTATGTTCATGTATACAGAGAAAGAGGGCACAGGATGAGTTTAATATGAAATTATGATATCTAAAAATTAAAATCAAGAGGTGACAGAGGAATTTATTGGGAGAAGAAGAAAGGGAATAATTGATTAGGGTAAATTATCTCTTATAAAGGAGGTGGGAGAAAACTTTTACAATTAAGGGGAAGAGCAGGTAGTGAAATGGAATGGGACAACCTGATTCTCATTGAATTTGGACTAAGGAGGAAATAACATACAACCTCAATTTGGTATTTACCCTACAGGATAATAGGGTGGTAGCCGATAAGAAGGGGGATGATAGAAGGGGGGACAGATTAGGGGAGAGGGTAGTTAGAAGCAAACATTTTTGAAAAGGGATGGAGTCAAAGGATAACATAGAATAGGAGGAGGAGGGAAATGATGGAAGGAAACATAGTCTTTCACAACATAACTACTATGGAAATGATTTGGGTAACTACACATGTACAAACTATATTGAATTGCTTATCTTCCCAGTGTGGGTGGGTGAGTAGGAAAGAAGGGTAAAGAAATCTGGAACTCAAAGTTTTAAAAATAAATGTTTAAAATTGTTTTTTGTATGAAACTTGGAAATAATATCTACAGTTACAAGAGTATATAAACCCATCTTGCCCTACTATAAAGTTAGGGGGTAAAAGGGCAGGATATAAGAGGGAACCAATTGGGGAAATTGTTATTCAGTGGGCTTACTATTTTGAGATGGGGGTGGGAGAAGAAGGGGAGAGAAAAATTGTAACTCAGAATCTTGTGGAAATAAATGTTGAAAACTAAAATTAAAATTAAAATAAAAAATTGAAAACTAAAATTAAATAAATTAAAAATTAAAAATGAAAGAATTGAAAGAATGAAATAGAAAAGAATGTGAAATATCTCAGAATAAAACTGTTCTGGAAAACAGAACAAGAAGAGAAAACATGCAAATTATTGGATAACCAGAAAGCTATGATCAAAAAATTATTCTTGACACAATAATACTAGAAATCTCTAAAGAAAAATTTCCTGAAGCATTAGAACAAGGGATTATATAGTCTTCTTCTAGATCAGAGAGTGTAACAACCCTCTTGACCCACTGTCCAATCAAACAGCATCAAGGTGTAGACATTCCTGAAAACCAAGCCTCCTGTCACAGGCTCCATGTGACCACATTCAGCCTATTAGGAGGCAGAGTATATTTTCAAATCAAGGAAGGTTCTCAGAGTCTCTTAAGCCTGTCAAAGGGTCTAGGGACAGGGAAGACATTTAAATTTGCATTTCCATTACATCACCTGAAAGAATTCCTATGAGGAAAACCCTTAGGAATATCAAAATCAATTCCCAAAACCCTGGATCCAGGATAACATATTATGAACAACAAGAACATACCAATTTAAATATGCTGATGCCATAGTTAGAATTACATAAGATGACACTAAAAGACTGAAGCTCTTTGAATACTATACATTGAAGAGCAAAAGAACTGGGGCTTCAGCTAAACATATATATATATATATATATATATATATATATATATATATATATATATATATATCCAGAAGAATTACACATAATCCCGAATGGAAAAAACTGCATATTAAGTGATCTATTAGGCTTTCAGCAATTTGATTTTTAAAAATGAACTTAATGGTAGATTTGACATACAAGAGCCAAGAGAAATATAAGGTACAAACAAAAGACTAATTACAAAGCACCCAACAAAGACAAACTTTACCTTTAAAAATAATGTAAATTTAACGACATCATTTTTATTATCACCTGTTCTCCTCTGTCCTCCTCTGTACTTCCACTTCAGTAATTTCAGTTCCTGGGTTAGAGTCCTCTATTCCTATATAATCCATAATTCCTTTGAATGTCCTTGTATCCTCAGTTCCCCAGCCTTCTCATTGTCCTTTACTTCTATTTCAATTAAACACAAGAATTCTTGGACCTTAACAGCCCATTCCACAAAAACCTCTATTGGTATTGCTAAAATATGTTGAATACTGAAAAGCAGTAGAAATAGTCTCTATTTTATAAGGTATAAAATTAACATAACTATTTCATAGACCAGGCAACTTTTTAAAATTAATTTATTAGTTTAGTTTCAGTTAACAAGATTCAATTCCATAGTTCCTTGATTTTCAAATTTCCTTTACTTCCCTCCCCCCTAGCCCCACAACAGCATATAGTCCAGTATAGGATCGGAAATACATTCATATTAGACATTATTCCAATTCCAAAGGCATATTGTAATAGGTGGGATGAAAGATGGTGAAGAAGAGATAAAACCAAACAATGAAAAGAAAAAGATCATTTAGTTTGCTTCCATCAGGATTCAGGCTCAGTTCTTTCTAGTTATATCTCTGGATGGCGCATTTCTCTCTTTCTTGAGTCTTTCGGGATTGACTTATATCACTGCATTGCTGAAGAGAGTCCAGTCTTTCATAACTGGTCATCACAGATACGGTATATGTGATTGTATTCAAATTTCTTCTGATTCTACTATTCTCGCTCAGCATCAGTTTGTATAAGTCTCTCCAGGTAATTATGAAATCTGTCACCTCCTTGTTTCTTATAGCACAATAATATTCCATTACATTCATATACCACAGCTTGTTTAGCCATTCCCCAATTGATGGGCACCCCTTTAGTTTCCAATTCTTTGCAACCACAAAAAGGGCTGCTATAAATATTTTTGTACATATGGGTCTTTCTCCCGCTTCTGGGATCTCTTTGGTATATAACCCTAGAAGTGGTATTGTTGGGTCAAAGGGTATGAAATTATTTATAATCCTTTGGGCATAATTCCAGATTGCTCTCCAGAATGGTAGAATAAGTTGACAACCCCACCAGCAATGTATTAGTGTTCCAATTTGTCCACATACTCTCCGGCATTTATCACTTTCTTGTTTTTTCATTGTAGCCAATCTGACTGGAGAGATGTGGTATTTCCAAGTTGTTTTGATTTGCATTTCTCTAATCAATAGTGATTTAAAGCGATTTCTTCATATGTTTATAGATATCTTTAATTTCTTTTTCTGAAAACTGCCTGTTCATATCCTTTGACCATTTATCAATTGGGGAATGGCTTGTATTCATATAGATATGGCTCAATTCTCTATAAATTTTAGAAATGAGTCCTTTATCAGAGACACAAGTTATAAAAATTCTTTCCCAATTTCCCACCTCCCTCTTGATTTTGGTTACATTGGCTCTGTTTGTACAGAAGCTTTTCAATTTAATGTAATCAAAATTATCCATTTTGCATTTTATAATGCTCTCTAATTCTTGTTTGGTCCTAAAGTCTTCCCCTCACCACAAAACTGGCAGGTAAACTATTCCTTGCTTTCCCAAATTGCTTACAGTATCATCCTTTACACCTAGATGATGCACCCATTTAGACTTGATTTTGGTATATGGTGTTAGATAATGGTCTATGCCCAGTTTCTGCCATACTGTATTCAGTTTTCCCAGCAGTTTTTGTCAAATAAAGCATTCTTATCCGAAAAACTTGGGTCTTTGGGTTTATCAAACAATAGATTACTATATTCATTAACTGCTGGGTCTCCTGTGCCTAATCTATTCCATTGATCCACTACTCTACACCTCTGCCAGTACCAAGCAGTTTTGATGACTGCTGCTGTATAATACAGATTAAGATCTGGCATAGCTAGTCCACCTTCCCTAGCATTTTTTTTCATTAATTCCCTTGATGTTCTAGACCATTTGTTTTTCTAAATAAATTTTGTTATTATTTTGTCTAACTCTAGAAAGTAGTTTTTTTTTTTGGTAAATTGATTGGTATGGCACTAAATATATAGTTTAGTTTGGGTAAAATTGTCATTTTTATTATATTAGCTCGACCCAGCCATGAGCAATTGATATTTTTCCAACTATTTAGATCTGCCATACTGTATTCCAGTTTAACCATCAGTTTTTGTCAAATAGTGCATTCTTATCCCCAAAACTGGGGTCTTTGGGTTTATCGAACAATAGATTGCTATATTCATTAACTGCTGGGTCTCCTGCACCTAATCTATTCCATTGATCCACTACTCTACACCTCTGCCAGTACCAAGCAGTTTTGATGACTGCTGCTGTATAATACAGATTAAGATCTGGCATAGCTAGTCCACCTTCCCTAGCGTTTCTTTTCATTAACTCCCTTGATATTCTAGACCGTTTGTTTTTCCAAATAAATTTTGTTATTATTTTGTCTAACACTAGAAAGTAGTTTTTTGGTAAATTTATAGGTATGGCACTAAATATATAGTTTAGTTTGGGTAAAATTGTCATTTTTATTATATTAGCTCGACCCAGCCATGAGCAATTGATATTTTTCCAACTATTTAGATCTGCTTTTATTTGTGTGAGAAGTGTTTTGTAGTTGTGATCATATAGATTCTGGGTTTGTTTTGGCAAGTAGATTCCCAAATATTTTATAGTGTCTACAGTGACTTTGAATGGGATTTCTCTTTCTATCTCTTGCTGTTGAGTTTCATTAGAGATGTACAGGAATGCTGAGGAATTCTGTGGGTTTATTTTATATCCTGCAACTTTGCCAAATTAATTTATTGTCTCAAGTAGTTTTTTTACTTGATGCTCTAGGATTCTCTAAGTATATCATCATATCATCTGTGAAGAGTGATAGCTTGGTCACTTCTTTGCCTAATTTGATTCATTTGATTTCTTTTTCTTCTCTAATTGCTACTGCTAGTGTTTCTAGTACCAGATTGAATAAGAGGGGTGACAGTGGACACACTTGTTTCACTCTTGATATTATTGGAAAGGCTTCTAATTTATCCCCATTGCATATAATACTTGCTGATGGTTTTAAATAGATGCTATCAATTATTTTAAGGAAGGCTCCATTTATTCCTGTACTTTCTAGTGTTTTTAATAGGAATGGATGTTGTATTTTGTCAAAAGCCTTTTCTTCATCTATTGAGATAATCATGTGGTTTCTGCTAGTTTTATTGTTGATATGCTCAGTTATACTGATGGCTTTCCTAATATTAAACCATTCTTGCATTCCTGGAATGAATCCTACCTGATCAGAGTGTATTATTTTTGTGATAAGTTGTTGGAGTCTTTTGGCTAACATTTTATTTAGAATTTTTGCATCTAAATTCATGAGGGAAATTGGTCTATAATTTTCTTTCTCTGTGTTGTCTCTTCCTGATTTAGGAATCAGTACCATATTTGTGTCATAGAAAGAGTTAGGTAGGACTCCTTCTTCCCAAATAGTTTGTAGAGTACTGGAATCAATTGTTCTTTAAATGTTTCATAGAATTCACTAGTAAACCCATCTGGCCCTGGAGATTTTTTCCTAGGGAGTTCATTGATGGCTTGTTTGATTTCTTTTTCTAAGATGGGGTTATTTAGGTAATTCACTTCCTCTTCAGTTAATCTGGTCAACTTGTGCTTTTGTAAATATTCATCCATTTCACTAAGATTGTCATATTTATGTGCATACAATTGTGAAAAATAATTCCACATTATTTTTTTTTTATTTCCTCTTCATTGGAGGTAGATTCACCTTTTTATTTTTGATACTCACAATTTGGTTTTCTTCTTTCTTTTTTTTTATCATATTGACTAAGGGTCTATCAATTTTGTTGATTTTTTCATAAAACCAGCTCTTAGTTTTATTTATTAATTCAATAGTTTTCTTATTTTCAATTTTATTAATCTCTCCTTTGGTTTTCAATATTTCTAATTTAGTACTAAATTGGGGATTTTCAATTTGTTCTTTTTCTAGCTTTTTCAATTGCATGTCCAATTTATTGACCTCCCTTCTTTCTGCTTTACTTATGTATGCACTCAGGATTATAAAACTTCCCCTGAGAACTGCCTTTAGTGCATCCCACAAATGTTGGTATGTTGTCTCATTATTATCATTCTCTTGAATGAAATTATTGATTGTTTGAATAATTTCTTGTTTGACCCACCAATTTTTAGGATTAAATTGTTTAATTTCCAATTAGTTTTTAGTCTATCTTTCCATGGCCCTTTATTGCATGTAATATTTATTGCATCATGATCTTAGAATGATGCATTTAATATTTCTGCCTCTCTCCACTGGGGTCCCGACTCTCCTACCTGGCTCCAATGACCCTTTCTGTCCCTTCCTGAGATGAAGGGGAGATGACTGAGATTCGTCCTTGGTAAGTCTGCAGGCTGGGGCTTTTTCTCTCTCTGGTGCAGTCTGCTTGTCTGCTCTTAGGTCTGAGCTGTGCAGACCCCACACACTCTGCATCGTCCTTTCTGGACACACTGGGCAACCTCCAGGGCTGCACTCTGCCACGATCCATCTTCCAGTGGGCTCTGTCACTCTGGAAGCTCAGATTCATCCTTTGACACTTAGTGACCAAGGAGCTCAGAGAGGTTACTGCTTCCCTTCTGCCATCTTGGCTCCTCCCCTGACCAGGCAACTTTTACACTCAACAAATATTCAACAATTGATTTCATCTTTATAATCCCATAATTGACTCAAAGTTCCAGAAAAAGCAAGATTATATGATGCTCATTTTATTGACTCTAGGAAAGCTCATGTTGTCATAAAGTTTATCTTAAAAATTCTCTCATGCATCTGTCAAATATATAGATCTTTTGAAATAAGTCATAATGGACACAATTTTTAAAGAGATAGCATCCAGTGATGCACGAGCCTTTTTTTTTTTTGCACACAAAATCATTCAGTACTATTTTGGAGAAGATCCAGTACAGTCTAAGTTGATCTAAATTAATCATCCAAATCAGCCAGACTCACAAAATTGATGCTGTTGAATTAAAGACACCCAAAATGTAGATTATAGTATGAGATTGACAGTCAGGAAAGTTTAGAGCTAAATAAATACATTTGAGAAACATCTGCACAGAAATGTTACTTTAGGCAGAGGCCTGGAAGATGCCCCCAGCCAGCCCAGGGGCCCAGATGCTGAGGCATGCAGAGGCCAGGACACTGGGAGGAGCAGAGGCTTGATCAACTTGTCCACAAGTTGACCCATCAAACACAAGGGACACTGCCAGGCTTATCACCATAGGGCCAGGACAGAGCAGGGTAAGAGTCAAATGCAGTGGGAAGCAGGTACTCCTGGGACTACCAATCCACAGCCTAGAAATTTAAAAAGCCCCTATCTGGAGCTCCAGGGACCAAGATGGCAGATTCAACAACAGCTGCTCCAATCCCCCTCTGCCTCAGAACCTAAAATCATAGTAATTATAGCCCCAGGGAAAAACTTTAAACAGTAAATGCTTGGGAACCCTAGAGGAAGGGTTTGGCTAGGCACCTACCTCAAAATGGATAAAATGTAGACTGCAAAGACAAAGACTCTGGAGTTCGACTTTCATGAGAGGGAGGAACCAAATTCAGAGGGAGACAATGATGACTCCACCCACATCTGAAGCCTCAAAAGGGAACTGGTCTCAGGCGAAGAAAAGATTTTTTTTTTGAGCTCAAAAAGTGCATTGAAAATAAAATTAGAGAGATGGAAGAGAAAATGAATATTTTTTAAACCAAAACTGCAAAATTAGAAAAACATTACATGGAAGAAAACAGCTCCTTAAAAAGAAATATGTGTGATATAGACAAGGAGCTCCAAAAACTAACTGAGGAAAATATCTCCCTAAAAACTAAAATCAATCAGCTTGAAGCAAATAACTCTATGAGGAACCAAGAATCAGTCAAACAAAACATCAAGAATGAAAAATTAGAAAGAGAGGTAAAATATCTCAATTGAAAAGTAACTTATCTGGAAAACAGATCCAGGAGAGATTATCTGAGAATCATAGGCCTACCAGAAAGTCATGATGAAAAAATGAGCCCAGATAGCATCCTCCAAGAGGTCATCAAAGAAAACTCCCCTGATATACTAGAACCAGAGGGTAAAATAGAGATCTAGAGATTCCACTGGTTATCTCCTGAGAGAGATCCCAAATTGGCATATTATTGTGCTGCAAGAAACGAGAAGGAGACGGATTTCATATTTACCTGGAGAGGCTTATACAAACTGATGCTGAGTGAGAAGAGCACAACTAGTAGAAATTTGTACACAATTACAGACACAGCATATGTGCAATGACCAACTTTGATAGACTGGACTCTTCTCAGCAATGCAATGCTATAAGTCAACTGCAAAATACTCATGATGGAGAGAGATATCTATCTTCAGAAAAAAAAAAATAACTAGAAAGAAAGATTTGGGGGCGGCTAGGTGGCGCAGTGAGTAGAGCGCCAGCCCTGGAGTCAGAAGGACCTGAGTTTGGATCCAGCCTCAGACACTTAACCCACACAAAACAAAAAAAAAACCTAGCCGTGTGACCTTGGGCAAGTTACTTAACCCCAATTGCCCTAAAAGGGGCGGCTAGGCGGCGCAGTGAGTAAGAGTGCCGGCCTCGGAGTTGGGATGACCCGAGATCAGATCCGGCCTCAGAAAATGAGCACCCACACATAAATAATGACTAGCCGTGTAACCTTGAGCAAGTTACTTAACCCCAATTGCTTAAAAAAAAAAAATTTAAAAAAATTAAAAAAAAGAATAGATTTGGAATGCAGATTGAATCAAATTACCTGTGCTGTTTCTTTTTCTTGTTGGTTTTGTTCCCTCTTTCCCATTGTTCATTCCATCTGATACCATCCTTCTGTATAACCTGACTAATGTCTAATGTGTAATAATCTGCCAATCCTATACTTGATTTTATACCACCACGGTGGGGGGGGGGGGGGAAGAAAATACGAAACTCAAATAACTGTGGAACTGAATCTTGTAAACTAAAAGTAAATGAACAAATTAATAAAGACCAAAAACAAAAAAAGAAATGTTACTTGAGAGAAGGGAAACTGACAAGATTACCACATGATATAGTAAAAAGGAATACTAGTATAGAGGGTCAGAGACAAAACCTTCAAGGGATACCCTGGGTTATCTTGGATCAATGACCTGAATAAACATACAGCAAAGTGTGATAATAAGAAGCAATCAAACTAATATATGAAAATCGGGAAACAAAAGTGTAATGAAAAGCTTGAGAATAAATACCATTCCATACTAACAATGTCTAAGTTTCCAGAGAGGTTGAAAAGATTCAGAAAATATCAGATTTCAGGAAATGGATTGAAAAAAATGACTGATTTTTGGATACTCATGTAAATGTAACATTGGAAAGGAAAACACACTTCCCAGGAATTAGAGATGTTACAAAGAGGACTTAGGAAAGAGGCATTTGTTTCCCCTTCATTAACATACTTCAAAGGCTGCATGACCATGGATCAGTGTTGCCATCAAGGGATACCCTCTAAAATGAGGTACAATTTGGACTAGATATCCACACAAGTCCCTTCCATTATTGATATTTCATGATTCTTTGACTGATAAAGTGCAAGGTATCATGTGGTATCCTAAACGTAAATCTGCAAGCAACATAATTAGAAAGAACATTTTGTGTTTCTGTGTGTGGAGGGGGGTGGAAGGAAAAAGGGAGTCAGAGTGGATATATTTGATTTTTTTTTAAGAGAAATACTATTCCTGGGGAAGTAAACAAGCAGCAACTGGTTGCTATGAGTTACTTTTTTACAGTCAAATACTTGACTTTTTAAAGGGATTGGGGTCCAAACCATAACTTTCCAATCTGTTGAATAGATACAAATAAATTAATAATAAATTTCTATAACAACACTAATACTTATATTAGCAAAGGCTTTTATGTTCTCTCATTTTACTCTACCCAAAATATTGTGAATTTGGTGGTATTATCGTCCACCTTTTACATATGGGGAAACAGAGATTCTGAGTTGTTAATTGACTAGCCGATGGTATGTACTCAAATCAAGCATTCAATACTCAAATATGAATATGTTTTTTAGTCTCAGATGTATTAAAGAATCCCAGGAAAGTTTCCAATAAGTTCCTAAAATAAAGGATGAAATAATTTCATAAGTGTGTGTCTTTATACATATACACATGCATTCATACATGTATACACACATATATACATGTATACACATATATGTATATATTTAAATTATTCTAATATCTGTATGGATATGTACATTTTGTTTTCATTTGTTTCTTTGTGAATTGAGCGATCAAGATTAAGCAAAATAAAGTCCCAATCAAGAATTAAAAAAAAAAATACAACTGACAACTAGGATATGGATTTACAAAACTCTTGTGTATAATCTGTCCAATGGGTCCCAGAAAATGCAGAGGTGCCAAAATTTATCCTGAACAATTTCTTCATATGCAAAGCCTCTGAAACAACTCCCCCAAATCCAAATTTAAGAAATAGGGGAAACAGATTGTGCTACTATGTGTGGTTGTACTATTATTGTTGTTTTGTTGTTGTTTTGTTTGTTTTTTGGGGAAGGACTGTAATAATATACTTTGCTTTAAAGTTGAAGGATCAGATTTTTTTTTTTAATTCAACATAGCTCATTGTTTTCATTTGCATGCTTTCTTCCCTGATAGTCAGGGTTTGTCTGGAGGATTTTTATTTACTTCCTAATAATATTCTAAGTATATCAGCAACTGTTGTTAATATCTGCTTTGTGATATGATGATAGAGTGACTTCAATATCAAATGCCGTATTGAATATTCTATGAGAAGCCTAGTAGGAAACAAAATACAATATAACTGATAAAATTTCCTTTTTGGATCCAGTAAAATGATTGTTAGGATCACTGATTGATCCTTTGCCATTATCACTTCACCAGATACTTTCATAACTTGGACCTAATCTCCTCCAGGCTCTGAATATACTTGTGGAGCAGTGCCATAGACTTTTGGTGATATGATTTGTTCCTTTCTTCTTACTGAACCATATTAAAAATAAACTTTTAAAAAATTAATTCAGTCTGAATGAAGAATTGATATCAAAGGAAAATGGTGGGGCAGGGCACAGAAGGGAACTATTTCTTTATAAACACATCTCCAGATCTTCAGGGCTATCCCTATTCCTCAAAGTAATAAGGAGTAGCCACCACTGAGGGACTTAAATTTTTAATATAAGTGGATAATTACCACACTATCATACAAAAGTGTGTGATACAAAGTTGACATGGAACAAAGACCAAAGCAAATTAAATTATTGTCATAGGGTCAGATATTTATATGTAGAAACAATCCCAGAAGCCATTCAGTACAATATGATCATTCTCAATACAAAGAAACTGATTCTCCTAAAATCAAAGATGGACTTCCAGGGATAAGAATTAAACTGAAGTCCTGTGACTTTCTCCACTGTATCAGTGCTTATAGAAAACTAGGTGACCATTGGATACAGTATTGGGCCTGGATTTGGGAAGATGTGAGCTCAAATTCAGTCTCATACACTGTGACCCTAGAAACCTTAAACTCTACCACAATTTGCTCAACTATATAATGGCAAAGATGATAGGTCCTAACTATGTCTCTGGATTGTGATGATGAAATGACATAATATTTTTGAACTGCTTAGCATGATGTCTGACATATAGTAGGTACTTAATAAAAGCTTGTTTCTTTCCTTTCCCCATGATTGAAATTAATTCTTTCCTCCATGTCTTAAAAATCCTTTCATACTATACTTCAAATACTTTCAAAAGATCACACCAAATCCAAGAGCTTTCCTTATCCCTCCCTATATGTTTGGCAACCCCCAAGAGAATTTATATTTTTATTTATACACAACATGCATACATATACATATATACATACATATATGTTTACATAGATATACATATGCATTCAGGTATACATATGCAAATGCAAAAGATGTATATATATATATATATATTTATATATTTATGCATATCTTTATCTACCCACATTCAACTACTTTAGAAATTTTCTTTTGTCCTTGTATCCCAAGTGCCTAATGTGTAGAAAAATAATAAATGCCTTTTGGTTGATTAATTGTTTGTGTTCTTATTGGCTTGTTTCATCCATAGAAGATAAGATTTTTTTTTCTTCTTAAATGCTTTATTAACTTTTAGTTTACATTTCTGCAAGATTTTGAGTTACAAATTTTCTCCCTGTTGGAACTCCCACCACCCGAAAATATCCCCTCCTTCAATCTGCTCTCTGCCATATATTCTCCCATACCTCTTCCAACATTCTAGTAGGCCATGGTGGATCTCTATGCTCCCGTGCCTATATATCTTCTTTCTCAATTACATGTAAACTAATATTAATAGTATATATATATATATATATATATATATATATATATATATATATATATATATATACATTTGATTTTAAATCTTTGAATTCCAGATTCATTGACTTCCTCCCTTGTCACCCACACTTACTGGGAAGATAAGCAATTCAATATAGGTTGTACATGTGTAGCTATGCAAAACATTTCCATAGTGGATATATTGTAAAAGACTGACTATATTTCCCTCCATCCTATCCCACTTCCCACTTGCTGTATTCTCTACTTTGATCCTTTCTCATTTCAAAAGTGGGTGCTTCCAACTTCCCTCCCCCCAGCCTACCCTCCCTTCCATCATCCCTCCTCTCATACCCTTTCCCCCTACTCTCCTATAGTTTGAGATGCTTTATTTAGTATGTATGTCATTCCCTCCCTAACCCCAATTCAATGAGAATAAGGTTGACCCGTTCCCTTTTGCCTTCCTGTTCTTCCCATCCACTATGACCATTTTCCCTTGTTTCTTCTGTATGAGATAGATACCCCATTCTGTCTCTCCCCATCTCCTCTCACTATATTCTGTTCTCACCTCTTAATTTCACTTTTTAAGTATCATCCTTTCCTATTCAGTTCATCCTGTTCCCTGTATTTGTTTATGCCTGTACACACACACACACACACACACACACACACACACAGAAATATATATATATATATATATATATACATATATATATATACACATTCACATATGTTTTCATATGCCCATATACCCTCCTATATAGACACATATATGCATATATATGTATATATGTATATATCTATATTATATATGTGTGTATTATATATATATATATACATACACATACATAAACATTTCTAATCCCTTCAACTATTCTAATACTTAGAAAAGTTTCATAAGTTAGAATTATCATTTTCCCATATAAGGATGTAAATAGTTCAATGTGGTAAGGTCCTTATGATTTCTTTCCCTGTATACCTTATCAGGCTTCTCTTCTTGTAGTGAATATAAAATTTTCTATTCAACTTTTTTTTTCTCATCAAGAATGCTTGAAAGTCCTCTATTCCACTGAATGACCATATTTGCACCTGAAACATGATACTCGGTTTTGCTGGGTAAGTGATTCTTGATTTTAATCCCAGCTTCTTTGACCTCAGGAGTATCATATCCCAAACACTTCAGTCCCTCAATGTAGAAGCTGCTATATCCTGTGTTATCCTGATTGTGTTTCCACAATATTCAAATTATTTCTTTCTGGCTGCTTGTAACATTTTCTTCTTGAGCTGGCAATTCCGGAACTTGGCTAGAATATTCCTAGGATTTTCCTTTTTGGGTCTTTTTAAGGAGGTGATCAGTGGAATCTTTCATTTCTCTTTTGCCCTCTGGTTCTATATCATCAGGACAATTTTCCTTGAGAATTTTTTGAAGGATGATTTCTAGGTTCTATTTTGGATTAGGGCTTTCAGGTAGTCCAATAATTTTTAAATTATCTCTCTGGATGTATTTTCAAGGTCAGTGGCTTTCCCAATGCGATATTTCACATTGACTTTTTTATTTTCATTTGTTTGGATCTTTTAGATAGCATCTTGATTTCTCATGAAGTTCACTAGCTTCCATTTGCTCCAGTCTAATTCTGAAGGAATGATTCTCTTCAGTGACCTTTTGAGATTCTTTTTTCCATCTGGCAAATTTGGCTCTCTAAGGCATTCTTCTCCTCATTGCCTTTTTGAGCCTCTTTTTCCATTTGAGTTAGTCTATTTTAAGGTGTTATTTAGTCAGGTTTTTGACTCTCATTTTATAATTTTCTGGCATCATTTTCACTTCTCTTCCCAGTTGTTCCTCCATTTCTCTTATATACTTTTCAAAATCCTTCTTACGGTCTCTACAGGCTGAAACTAGCTCGAATTTTTCTCGTTAGTTTTTGGCGCAGGAGTTCTGACTTCACTGTCTTCCTCCTGTTCCATGTTTTGATCCTTTTTGTCTTCAAAACAGGAGTGTAATATTGGATTGCTCTCTTTGCTTTGCTTCCTTTGCCTGATTATGTTGCCACTCAATTACTTGACTTTTGGGCTTTTTGCCACAGTTTCCTGCCTGACTGCTTGGATGTTATCAGCAGCAGGTTAGTTTCTCTGTGTCATTTTGTGTGTTCTGTAGCTCCAAAGTTTGTTCAGAGTCAACTTTTACATGAATTGGAGGAGTTGGGAGCCAGAGCCCAGTGGAAGTACTGTTTTTACTCCACCATCTTGACTCCAACCATAAGATTTTGGAAGATAAAGATGTTTATTTTTTAACTTTTCTCCTTGGTGCCCACTACAAGGATGTAATTAATACTTTCTGTTTAATTAACTGATAGGTTAGATATACTACTACTATTACTACTTCTACTACTACTATTACTACAACTACTACTGCTACAACTATTTGTTTAGGTCTTTAAGATCAGAAATATGCTCTTTATGTTTTATTGATCTTTATTAAAATTATATGAAGTTAATGCAATTTTTATAGCTTTAGAGTGAGGAAGCTGAAGCTGTGAGAGTTTGAGTTAAGGTAGCATAGCCAGTAAAGGATGGAAGCAGGAATTAAACTCAGCTCTTGATGAATCCTATATTCAGTACTGTATTCACTAAATTCTTAAGTCAGGAAGTATTTATTAAGCACCTGTTTTATGTCAGGCATTGTGCTAATTTGGGGGGATTAAAAAAAAAAGGAAAAACCTTAGTCCCTGTCCTCATAAATCTCATGTTTTAATAAGAAAGACCAACTTTAAAAAATAAGCAAATGCAAGATATATACAGTATAAATGGAAGGTAATTGAGTGTAGCACTTTATTCTTTCTGACACACTGCCCCTGTATCATCTCAGCAGTAGAAAAAAAAAAAAGTAAGAAGCTACCCATATCCTAGCTAAAGATCCCTGAAGGTACATTCATGAATGTACCAGAGTTATGGATAGAAATGATGCTACCAGTCTCTTTTTGATATCTTCATCAGAAACAAGGGCACCAAGGCTGCAGGGAAGCTTGTATAACTGCTCCAGTTTTCTATCTTGATAATGCACTTGGTGTGGGCTGTCATCACTGGCCAGCATTTGCTCACAGTTAATAGAGTGCACTCTTCACTTTGGAGCCTAGAGCTCATCTATCTCTCTCATCAGAAAAACTAGGAAGTAAGTGCAGCCCTGATGTTGCTGGTTTGCCTGAGATCTCTCATAGGGTCATTGTCTGCTCTCTTTCCATTTATTCTATTGTTTTTTGGAAAGTGACTGTGTTAATCTAGAAAGCATCGCCAAGGAAGAGAAATGCCTATCCTTATTTCCACATAGAAGGAAAGAATCCTGGAATCTTTCAGATTTATTTCTGGTATTAATTGTCTCTTTGTTTTAATTAGTGCTCATCCATGATTCATTGTTTTCTGCAACAATAGGAAGATCAATGAGTATTTTTAAAATTATTCTTCAAACAATTTATGTCACTGGAGCAATGATTAAAAATGAAATCTAGCTTCCTTCAAGCCAAATGTCTTGCCTTTCCAAAGTCATCATCTCCTTTTGTTTATCACAAGTCTTCATTCTGCATCAGGCAATAGTTGGAAACTAATGGATTCTAGATGAGGTGTCATGGATAGCTCAAGGAATCTGCTCAGTTATACATAACCATTAATAATCTTGGATAGTCCAGTGACTACATTGGGAATTTGTTAGATCTAAGTGAAGTGCTCTTGACTTGCTTCTTGAAAGTGTTCCTTGGGGGTGGAGCCAAGATGGCGGAGTAGAAACAGCTCATCTAAGCCACTCTGCCCCCAGATTTCCTCCAAACTATGTAAAAGGGGGACTCTGAACAAGTTCTGGAGCCCTAGCACCCACAGAACGACACAGAGAAGCTAACCTCCCACTGAGGATAGCCCAGCAGCCCTGGAGGAAGGACCGGCGCAGCACTCTGGTAGCCAGCAGCATGCAGCACATAGGGTGCAGGGAGCTGAGCAGAGCCCAGGAGTGCCAGGTCCAACTGAGTGGAGGTTTTAGCCCCAGGGCAGCAGGGCCAGAATCCAGGTGGAGAGACCCCAGAATACCAGCAGCTGTGGTGATTCCAGAATTATCAACAGAGATATGGCTAGGACAAAGTGAGATGTTAGTGGCCTATGGACTTTGGGACCAGTATTTGGGGAATGTGTCAGCTTCCTCCCCTGGGGGCTAGAAGCCACTTAGGAGACAAGCCATTTTGTAGTTTTCAGAGGCAGCTCCAGCTCCCGGCCTGTGAACTGTAGGGAGATCCAGCGATCAGTCTTGGGGGATAATTGTTCTTGCTTTATCCTCCCTGGATCTGAATTGTGATCTCGGGTGGAGGTCGTGGGTGGGCTTCCAGCTTCCAGAAACAGAAGTTGTCCCCCACACGTCTGGGATGAAAATTCCTGTCTGGCAGCAGAGCCATAGTGTGGCAACAAGCCCAAAAGTCAAGTAATTAAGTGGCCACATGCCAAGGCAAAGGAAACAAATTAAACAGAAAAATGAAACCCTAGACTCCTATTTTGGGGGCATAGTGCAGGAAAAGTACTGTGAAGTCAGAATTCCTGCTCCAAAAGCCCGAGGGGAAAACACGAGCGGGTTGCAAGCCATAGAGGACCTTAACAAGGACTTTAAAAATCAAATAAGAGAAGTGAAGGAAAAATTTGGAAAGAGAAATGAGAAGGATGCAGGAAAAGTATGAAATGAGGGTCAACAGCCTGACTGAGGAAAACAACACCTTAAAAAATAGACTAACTCAAATGGCAAAGGAGGCCCAAAAGGGCAATGAGGAGAAGAATGCCTTAAAAAGTCGAATTTGCCAGATGGTAAAAGAATCTCAAAAGTTCACTGAGGAGATTCATTCCTTCAGAGTTAGACTGGAGCAAATGGAAGCTAATGACTTTATGAGAAATCAAGATGCTGTTAAGCAGATCCAAACAAATGAAAGATTAGAAGGCAATGTGAAATATCTCATAGGGAAAACCACTGACCTGGAAAATAGATCCAGGAGAGACAATTTAAAAATTATTGGACTACCTGAAAGCCATGATCAAAGAAAGAACCTAGAAATCACCCTTCAAGAAATTCTCAAGGAAAATTGCCCTGATGTTTTAGATCCAGAGGGCAAAATAGAGGTTGAAAGAATCCACCTATCACCTCCTGAAAAAGATCCCAAAAAGAAAACTCCCAGGAATATTATAGCCAGGTTCCAGAATCCCCAGATCAAGGAGAAAATACTATAAGCAGCCAGGAAGAAACAATTTCAATATTGTGGAAAAACAATCAGAACAGCCCAGGACCTGGCAGCTTCTACACTGAGGGATGGGAGGGCATATGATATTCCAGAGGGCAAAAGAGCTGGGATTGAACCCAAGGGTCACCCACCCAGCAAAACTGAGTATTTTGTTTCAGGGGAATATATGGTCATTCAGTGGAATAGAGGACTTTCAAGCATTTTGAGGAAAAAACCAGAATTGAACAGAAAATTTGACATCCAGACACAAGAAGCAAGAGATGCCTGAGAAGGTAATCAGGGAAAAGAAACCAAAAGGAACTTATCAAAGTTGAACTATTTACATTCCTATATGGAAAAACAATAAATGTGACTGATGATATCTTTCTCACTATGAAAATAATGGAAGAAAGGTGTATGGTCATATGAATACATATGTGAATGTGGGTGTATATGGGTACAGTTATATATGGATAGAGGGCATAGGTTGAATTTGTTCGGAAGGGAGGATACTCAAGGGGTGAAAGTGTGAGGTGAGAGAGGAAAGTGGCAAGAGGAGATGGGGAGAGACAGGGTAGGGTAAACTATCTCATGTAGAAGAAGCAAGGGATAGTGGTTGGAAGGGAGGGGGAGAATAGGAAGGGAAAAAGGCAAAACCACATTCTCATTGAATTTGGTTCAGGGAGAGAATGACATACATACTAAATGGGATATCTCAACCTACAGCAGAATAGGGGGAAGGGGGATGAGAGGAGGGATGATGAATGGGAGGGCATCCTTGGGGGGAGGGGAGGTTGGAAGTACCCACTATAGAAGAGGGACAAGATCATGTAGGGAATGGACCAGGTGGGGGGTGGGTGGGATGAGTGGGAGGGAATTATAAGCAGCCTTGTACAATATATCTACTATGATAATATTGTGCATAGCTAGACATGTACAATATATACTGAATTACTTATCTCCCAAGAGGGAATGGGTGACAAGGGAGGAAAGAAATGGATCTGAAATTCGAGGTCTTAAGATTAAATGTTTCAAATATATATAAATACTATTATTAATACCCTTTTGCTTGTAATTGGGAGATAAGATGTGCAGGCATTGGGACACAAAGATTCACCTTCCTCTAATGGAAAAGTCGAAGGGGGTGTGGGAGAAGGTATGGGAGAGAGCAGATTGGAGAAAGTGATATCTTGCGGGACTACTATTCTGGGAGGGTGGGTAGGGGAAAAACAGGTGGAGAAAATGATTTTAACTCAAAATCTGGTGGAAATGAATGATGTAAAACAGAAGTTAATAAAGCAAACAATAAAATCCAAAAAAATAATCCAAAAAAAAGGTGTTCCTTGAGGAGTTAAATATTACTTTTTTTCTTTGTATTCCTAATATTATGAACAATGCCTCACACATATTAAGTGCTTCATACAAGCTTGTTGAATGATTGCAATGAAAGTTCCAGATATTTGTGTAATGTTTATATTTGTTGCAAAACATTATAATGCAAGTTGTAAGATCAGCTAAGACTTACAGAAAATATCTTCATTTAATTTTCCTTAGTATTGCCACTAAATTATGTGTGGACATAAAAAACATAGTCATGTTTTTTAACATTAGTTTTTAACATTAGTTAAAAAACAGGGATGGCTAGGAAGCACAATGAATAGAACACTGGCCCTGGAGTCAGGAGGACCTGAGTTCAAATCTGGCCTCAAGCACTTAACACAAAAACTAGCTGTGTGACCTTGGGCAAGTCATTTAACCCCAATTGCTCTACCTTCCCCCCTCCAAAAAGCAATGAATAAATAAATAAATAAACATATAAACACATTAAATAAATAGATAGATAGATAAGTAAATAAATAAATAAGTTGAACACTGGTGGTAAGTTTGGGATATAAGGAGAGGGAAAGGCATTTAAAATCCCCCAGCCATGCATTATTAATCCATTCCCTAACTACGATAGTAAAACAGAGTGAAATTTAAGAGAAAATGCTAGCATTATATTAGAGGTGCAATAATCAAAGGATGAAACCAAAATTCACAATGATTCCAAGCTTAAGGGACCCTTATCTTTTTTTTTTGAAATTCATAATACAAAAATGTCTTTATTTCAATAACAAGTTATCCCCATTTTACAAATAAGCAAATTGAGATTTAAAGATGATAAGTGACTTGCATATCAGTAGCCACATAAGATATACAGTGATAAAGGTAATTCTTGTATCTTAGTCTTTCTGGCTATTGGGGCAACAACAAGTTCATATTAAATTAAGGTGGTTATTTTTACACATTTTACTTAACTAAACACTATTAATATTACTTTTTTTTAAGTCCTTAGGAGAAAATAGTTGTATTTTGTCTTTATTTCAAAAACAAACCACATTTTCCACTTAACATCTTTGTAGATTTAGGTAAAGAGACTGCAGAATTGGGGTCAAATATTTTCTCTGCTACTTGTTTACTGTCTGGGGAATTGAGAAGAACCTTCACCTTTCTGATCCCAAGTTTTCTCCTCTCTAAAGTGAGGGAGTTGGACAAGTTGTCTCCAAGACCCTTTCCTCCTCTAAATGTATGATCCTATGATCAAAATAGAAGTATTACCTCCAAAAATGTGTACAGCAATTACATGCTTAATCACATTTTAACTACTTACTGAATTATTTTGAACCTTGTTTTCTGTAAGTTTGTTTACTCATATTTTAAACTATTAGACTATATATTATTTAATTTACCTTTTGCATCTAAAATCTTATTTAAAAAATAACTTCAAAATATCTATGATTTTACAAAAATAAATCATTCCAAACCAACTGAAATTTTTGAAGGTTTTAAAATATATTTTAGTGATATTTTTTATCACTTAAATTCCCCAACATATTATTCTTCTTCCTTTTTAAGTAAAGTTTCAAAAAATAAATCAAGAAGCAAAATGTTTCATAAAACTAAATATGAACTATCTCACCACCATGATGCCTAACTTCCTTAAAACATCATTAAGAAAGGTTTTCACATGATTTGTGGGTCAAGGTTGATCATTATGTCATAACATTAATTTTCATTTTTTGGTGTTTGCTTTATTCTTTTTATTTACATTTACATGTACATTGTGTCTATTGTTTTGCTGACTCTGCTTACTTTAATTTTCAATTCTTTTAAAAATGAGAAAATGGAAAAATACTTATCACAATATCTGGCACATAGTAATTACTATGCAATTGCGGTTACTATTACAATTATCATCATCATTATACTTGTTTGTAGAAACTTTTTATTAACTTACTATAATTTCCAAAATGGTAGTCTTCCAGAATGAATGTAAAAGGTTCATAGGTCCACCAACAATCCTTCATTTATCTACCTTTCCTCAACCTGGCCACCACTGGTTGGTATTATCTGTTCTATATCTATATCTATATCTATATCTATATCTATATCTATATCTATATATCTACATATATACATACATGCATACATACATATATATCTGTATATATACATATATATGTATGGTATGTATGTATTTGCCATTTTGGGAGATGTGAGGCTAAAAACTCAGGGAAAGTTGCTTTTGAATGTGCTTTTCTCTTAATAGGGACATGGAGCATTCTTCAATAAACTTGTCAATAGTTCACAATGTTTCCTCTGAGGAATGATTTACCATAACTTTTTACAAATTATCTATTCAAGTATGGCTTTTAGTGATACATACACATAGGTGTATATATGCATATAGCTATGGAAGTAATTATATACAGACCAATTTGAATATGTGTATATTAGACATGCATGCATATACAAATACAGAGTTAATATTAGACATACATACATATACAAGTACACACAAAAGTATATGGCATGTGTACATCCACAACTGCTTATGTGCCTTTAATTTCATACCCATATATGAGATAGTTGATAAAACTATTCTTTCTTCCATATGGAAAAGGTTCAACACTTAAAAAACATTATCATTTCTTCCTCTCTCTGCCCCTATATATATATATATATATATATATATATATATATATCTTCTACTTGGTGACTTCAAAGGACAATATTTTGAATGGATGTGGAATTTTAAGTTCTTCATTTTAGGACATTTCCAGTATAAAAATCCTTTCTTCCTTTACGTTTTCAGCTAGCTTTTATTGATTAATTGGTTGGCTAGTTTTTATTTTCTTAGAAAGTTGTTTGTGGTACTGAGATATTGTGTCATGTGATTAGATATATAGTCAGTTGTATCTGAGACAGGAATTTAATTCTGTTGTCTCTTATTCCAAAGTTGTTTTTCTTCACCCTACTCCATAGAAAAGAAAATACTTAAATTGATAACGAACATATATGTAGTGTTTTAAAAGTTTACAAAGAAGGAAGGCTAGGGGCTGCAGGGAATAGAACACAAGCCCTGGAGTAAGGAGGACCTGAGTTCAAAACTGGCCTCAGACACTTAACACCAAAACTAGCCATGTGACTTTGGGCAAATTACTTAATACCCATTGCCTTTCAAAAAGAAAAAAAAATTAAGTTTACAAATAAATTTATGTTTATCTAATATGAACCTTGACATCATCCTATGAGAAGGATATCACCTTAATGACCTTGGACAAATTGTATCTCCTATTGGAGTCTCAAAGTCCTCATCTATTAAATAAGGAGTTTAGAGATAAAATCTCCATTTTTGATGGTAACAAAATGTGGCTTTTGTTACTTGTTCATGGCCACAGAGCTAATAAAATATCATTTCAACACAGGTCTATCCTTTAAATCTTAAAGATTGTTCTGTATTATTGTAATGGTAATGTAATTTGAAGATCCCTTTGTACTGGTAAGCTAATGGGTACATAGCACCTAGTTTCAAATTAGTTATATCAAGCCTCTGTTAAAAATAGGAACCCTGTTGCTGACATAACAGGAAGGGGATGAACAGGGAAGAGGTAATAACATATATAAGGAAAAGCCCCAGCTGAGAAAGTCAGAGCATCTTGGGGCAAGTATTGTGGAGGCAGAGCAGCTACTGTTGGAGAGAGAGAGAGAATTTCTCTCAGCAAACATCTGGAGGCTGGAATGCTAATAAGTGATTTTGATTTTGAGAATGGGAGAAAATGATTTTGATTTTGAGAATGGCAGAAGGCCAGCCATAGCTGCTGAAGACTTCTTAAGGTCAGCTGGAGCTGCCAGAGACTTCCAAGGGGCAGTCAGCTCTGCCAGAGGAAGCATGAATGTGATGTTGGTACTTTGTTTGTGGCTTTGTTAAAGTTTGTCTTCCCAGGAACAGAAACTATGAAGGACTTAAGGTGGTCTGCATACTGTGAGCTTCAATATGGAACAGAAACTGCACAGAGAGCTGGACGAGGAACAGGTAACTGTCTGCTTTTGAACCCAGCTGACAATTTGGTGGATTTGGGCAGGAGCTGGGACCATGGAAGAGGAACCATGGAAACGGAGAGCCTGCCTTGAGTCAAGATGAAAAGGCTAGTATCTGGGTACTGAGGTGTAACTGATGAAATTGTAACTTACTTGTGACCTAGGGGTGGATGGCCTTTGTACTTCAACTACCCCTTAAGAGACTACTGAATAGTGACTGATGAAATTGTAACTTAATTGCATTCCATGGGTGAAGGACATTGACTTTTATATTTTGTGATTGCGTTAAGGACTTCGTAATTGACTACATGGATGTACTTTGATTAAAACTATGTGACCACTTTGGCGAAAACTATGTGGCCATTTCAGTGATAAGTTGTGAAGTTATAATATTCTGAATGCTATACTTTGTTTTCTGTGAATGTTTTGCTCCACTTTGTTACTGAATGAATAGTTTGCTATACTCTGTAATCAGAAACTTGAAAGCTCTTCACAGCAGCAGTCCTCTGGAAAAATGCTTTTGCCTGGTGTTACAATTGTGTACCTCCTCATTATATCTTAGTGAAGCCACAGTAGATTCAGGAAATATCTTGGGACCTTGCTTAGATGCCACCTCTTCCTGAATGATAAGTTAATATATTATCAAATTTCCTCATTAGCTCCAGTTGCCTTTAGATTAAGGAAAGCCAAGAGAATTGGATTATTAGGGATATGTGGTTTTTTTAAACCTTTGAAGTCTCAGAAACATAGAATCACAGATTAATAAGAGACTTAAAACGGCATTGATTGTAACTTATATTTGAAGGGGAACATTCTCCAAACTATATCCCATAATATGTTTCAATTGTTTTCACTTAAGATGGGGGGAGCAAGGGATGGAGGGAAAAGGAGGGGAGAGAGAAAGACAGGGACAGAGACAGAGACAGAGAGACAGAGAGACAGAGACAGAGAGAGAGAGAAGGAGAGAGAGAGACAGAGAGAGAGAGACAGAGAGAGAGTTTGTTACTTCTTCAAATTCTTAATTTCTCTTTCCTCTGC
Organism: Gymnobelideus leadbeateri; assembly: GCA_011680675.1. Lineage (NCBI taxonomy): Eukaryota > Metazoa > Chordata > Mammalia > Diprotodontia > Petauridae > Gymnobelideus > Gymnobelideus leadbeateri. The sequence goes on along the minus strand of WOXC01007151.1, from coordinate 44,486 downwards.
CTTGTATTTATATTGATTTTTTAATCTGCCTCTTCTTGACTTCAAATCAACTTTTTTTTTCACAAATGCACATACTGATATAACTCAAATTCTTAAGAGTTCCTCCTTCTTTAATGATATTACATAGAGTAAGCCATTTAAAATCTTTCTGATTCAATTTCACATCAGTAAAATGAAGAGATTTTGAATAGATGACTGTTGATGACTATTTCCACTCGTGATCTGTTTCCATTGTGATCTCCAAATAATTTTCCAGGTCTCCAAGGCAGCCTAACATTGGGAGAATGCACCCTACCAAAGTGGGTTTCCAGTAGAGATCCCTCCAGGAGAAGTTGAAGTGGTTCATTGGGGCACCAAGTTCCCCTACTAATCTTAGTGCTTGTGTGTGTGTTTTCTTTGTGATTACTCTAAGCTGATGCCAAACCATTGTTCATGGGTGACATCATAGGCAGCCTCACTGCGGTTTGTCACTGAGTAATAGAAAAAAAAATGGCTTTACTAATTCTTGACTAAACACTGCATGGCTACAGAAAATCTCAGCATGTAGAGAAAAAAGAAACACTAGAATTTAGTATGCTAGATCCATCTTCACATTATGCCTTCTCTCTGATAGTAAATCAGTCTATATTCATTTTTTAGTGATCCTCTCTACCTGGTAACTAATATAGAAACAGTTAAAAGAATTTACTGCCCAGCCATTTGAGAACAGAAGGTCACTCCATCACATTAATGGCAGGTAAATTTAGAACTAAAAAAAGAACACTTCAGATAAAATATATTTGGCTTTTATAATCCACTTATACAAAGGACTCACAAGTGAACTCTTTACAGAGCAGAGCGACTTTCAATCAATAATAAATAAGATACAATGACATTGCCATGATAATGCCAATTTGTGGCTTGGGTTACTAATATGTTTTAATAGTCTGATTACAAACCCCCTTTAAGCTCTTTTTTTCCTGGAAAAAGTTGTCATAAATATGCAATGTCATTTAAATTCTCAGTACAACAGCAAAAATTATCTATCCCTTCCTTCACTGAATACGTATTATTTGTAAAGTACTGCCTTGAGGACTAGAGATACAGACAAAACAAAACAAACAAACATAAAACAACACATCGATTCAGGGAACTTACATTACTTATACTGATAAATAACTGAAGGGCTTGCTATATGACTTTAAATATCTTCCCTGCCCCCACGCAACTTTCCGTCTATTCTTCTATTCATCTTTCATTTATTGATTCATTTGTGGGTTGGTTTATCCATTCATTTTGTCATTCATTAACTCTCTCAAGTACTTAGCTACTTATACAAAAGGGAGAACAGAAAGTTAAAGAATTATATAACCATTAGTCTATAGGTATTTACTGCCTAAACTAGGAGATAAAACACCTAAAATCAAAGCCATGCTAGCTACTAAGTTCAATAAGATAATTTAAATTTGTTCATAATTTAGAGAATGGAGAAATTCTTTTCTATTCTGTTTAATTCACAAACTTTCTTTTCCACCTATAATCTCTAGATGTCTTTATATTGTAACTTTTGGCACTACTGTTCTACTCAAACTCATCACTTGAATATCACCACTGGAGTTAATTGACAAATATGATCTTTTCTTATTCCTCAATAACTTTGACTTCTACTTCAAATCATCTTCTTCCAGATTTTTGTCTTCTCCACTTGCTTCTATGACACTACTCTCTATTGATTCTCCTCCTATATGTCTAACAATACTAACCCTTTTACTGTTTCATTTCCCTCCCTAAGTGTTGCTTCCCTTCAAGGCTCCATACTAATATTCTCTTCTCTTCTGTTTATTTTCTCTTCATTTATGAGTTCATCCACTCCTATAAATAGTCATCATTCTTGTCATCATCATCATCATCATCATCATCATCATCATCATCATCATCATCATTCATATAGCACTTTAACGTGCTCACAATAGCATTGTGAGATAGTGCTGTGGTTAACCCCTTTCACTGTGGCAGAAATAGAAGCAATAAGTTTAAATTACTTGCCCTCAGTGAGACATCTATGAAGTGTCTATGGAAAATTTTTAATTCAGTTCTCCTTACTTCAAGTCCAATACTCTATTGATTGTGCCACCTAGCTGCAAATTTATTCAGATGACTCTGTACTATCACTTCCAGATCCACATTTTTAAGATCTACTGGTCTACTTTATCAAACCTTCAAACTCAATATACACTTAACTAAGCTCATCATCCCTTCCCCCAAAAAATCTGCCTGCCCCCACCAACCTCCCAGTTTCTGTACATGGTTCAGTCATCTTTCTAGTTAGGTGGATTCCCACTTTGAAAATATTTTAAACCCTTTGATTCAGAACCCATGCATAGCCAATTTCTCCAAAACCTCCCTCCACAACACCACTTACCTAATTTTTCTCTCTGCACTCACATAGTCAATAACCTTATATGAACCTTACCATCTCTCACCTGTGATAATATAATGAAGTCCAATTTGTTTTTCATGCTACCAGTCTCTCTCCTCTTTGATCTATCCACCACACAAATGGCAAAATGGTCTCAATGAATGCTAAGTCTAACTATATTTTGTGCTTATAAAGCTCTAGAATACCCCTTTTTCTAAGAAGACAAAATACAAATCCCCTATTCTGGCATGTAAAATTCTCCATAGTCATATTCAATGTTCCATGTTCTGGAAAACATCCTCCAGTTTGGCATAATACCTCATCTTGTTGTGCCTTTCTATCTATTGGCTACTATTGCTTCTATAGAGACAGCTAGGTGACAAAATTTGCAGACTGCTGGTCCAGAGTCAAACACTCAAGATTTCAATCTGTTCACAGAAACTATCTGAAACCCTGGAGAATTCATTCAAATTGATTGTCTCAGTTTCATCACTGATAAAATGGGTATAATAATAGTATGTATGTATGCATATATCTCTCTCTGTCTTTCTATCTTTCTGTTAGTATTTACTGGCCATACTTATTGTGAGGATCAGATGTGTGCCTGACACTTAATAAGTGCTATGTAAGTGTCAGATATTAGTTCTTATTGTTTTCTCCTGTGAATGGGATGTGATTGTTGCTCAATTTTGCTTTAGAATATCCTTGTCTTTCTTTTTTTAACAAATGCTTTATTAATTTCTGGTTTACATCATTCATTTCCACCAGATTTTGAGTTACAATTTTCCCCCATTTTTCCCCTACCCACCACCCCAGAATAGCAGTCCCACAAGATATCCCCTCATCCAATCTGCTCTCTCCCATATCTTCTCCCATACCCCTTTTGCCTTTACCATTAGGGTGAGGTGAGTCTCTGTGCCCCAATGCCTGACCATGTTATCTCCCAATTACATGCAAAATAATAATAATAATAGTATTTATATATATATTTGAGACATTTAATTTTAAAGCCATGAATTTCAGATCCATTCCTTTCCTCCCTTGTCACCTATTCCCTCTGGGAAGATAAGCAATTCAGTATGTGTTGTACATGTATAGCTATGCAAAAAATTACCATAGTAGATATATTGTAAAAGGCTGCTTATAATTCCCTCCCCCCCCATCCCATGCCCCAGCTGGTCCATTCCCTACTTTGATCCTGTCCCTCTTTGAAAGTGGGTACTTCCAACCTCCCCTCCCCCCAGAATGCCCTCCCCTCCATCATCCCCCCTCTCATCCCCCTTCCCCCTACTCCCCAGCAGGGTGAGATATCCCATTTAGTATGATTGTCATTCTCTCCCTAAGCCAGATTCAATGAGAATATGGTTTTGCCTTTTTGCCTTCCTGTTCTCCCCCTCCCCTGCAGCCACTTCCCCTTGCTTCTTCTACATGAGATAGTTTACCCCACCTTGTCTCTCCCCATCTCCTCTTGCCACTCTCCTCTCTCACCTCATAACTTCACCCCTTAAGTATCATCCCTTCCTACCAAATTAAACCTGTACCCTAAATATTTATTAAATAAGTTGGTATTACTTGTTCTTTACTTTTTTTTTTGGGGGGGGGGGCAATTGGAGTTAAATGACTTGCCTAGAGTCACACAACTAGTGTCTGAGGCTGGATTTGAAGTCAGGTCCTCCTGAATCCAGGGCATGGTGCTCTACTAATTGTGCCACTTAGGTGCCCCCATCCTTTCCTTTCCAAGGGGATCAAGGACACCATAGAATGATGTCTTGACTAGTGAATGCATTAGTTTTAAGGGAGGCAGTGTTGCACAAAGTCATTGGATTCTTGTTATCTTCCAGAGGTACTAAAGTCAACTGGCAAAACAAAATTCAGGACAACTGGTGATGGCCCAGAATGTGGTGGAGCACCTTGGTTTCTTATGTCTCTTCAACCTCTAAGCATCCCACAACTTTCATGAATGTTGGAACAAATTGTTCTCACCTGGCCTTTCCACAGAGATAAGGCTTTACATCCTCCTAATTTACTGATGGGTCTGAGGCCTATTGGTTACCCTCAATCTGATTTGGCCTGTCTTTAAAAAAAATCTTTTGGGCATTCTGCAGATTCTTGTAGCCAAAGGTGAGAGTTAGGAGCTTGGTTGACAGATGGACACCTACAGTGGATGAGCAGCCCTGAAAAGGGCTCAGCAAGCTCTCACACCAGAAATGTCATTTGTCCCTAAATACCACAAAGCTAAACTAAAGAATTTATATTTGATTCTAGAGTCATCAGAGAGCCACTGGAGTTGATGGAGTAGGGGGATTACATGGTCATATATGCATTTAAGGGAAACCACTTGGGAAGTTTTATATAGGGTGAGACTGAGTGAGAAGGCTTATGGCAGGAAGACCAATTGCCCCCTGAGAGCAGGAGTTTGATGCAGTAGTCCAGGCAAATAGGGATAAAGACTTTCACTTAAAAGTTAGTTATATGAATAGTCTTATCAGTAGAGAAAAAGGGGATGGATGTGAGACAGATTGTGGAATCAAAAATGATGGGATTTAGCATCTGATTGGATATGTGAGGTGAGAAAAAAGTGAGACACCTTGAATAAGGCTGAGGTTATGAATGTGGGAGGCTGTAAGAAGGAATTATTGATTATTTATTTTTGATAGTTATTTACATATTTTCTCCTTTTTAAGATTGTGAGTTTCTTAAAGACAGGCACTGTCTTTTGCCTTTCTTTGAATTTTCAATACTTAGCACAGTATCTGACAAACAGTAAGTGATTAATAAATGCTTATTGACTTACAGACTATTTTAATATTATATATAGTGTTCCATATCCCTTGTCCCCCATTTCTACAAGTGAAGCAACGAGGTTCATTCTTATCTTTGTCCTTTGGGGCCAGGAAGAAAGGTAGGAAACCATTAAATTAAATAAGTTCCAAACAGAGTTCATTATCCACAGCCCCAAAAAAATCTTCACCTCTTCCAGACTCCCTTATGTCTTTCAAATCCAAAACCATTCTTGGCAAAGTAAATAGAGTCTCTTTGAGGGTTAGGTTATTTTTCACTTTTATTGTTGTGTCCTTAATGTGTAACACAGCTCTTGATGCATAAGGATATAATAGACATAAATCTGTTATTTCTGAAATATAAGAAATTCCTTTTTCCAATGCAATTAAAATTGTACATTGGAAACAGAAATACTGACTCCCTTTCTCCCCATGAGAATTAATTTAGTAGAGTAGATTGAATACATACATACATATATGTGTACATATATATATATAATAAAGACAAATGTAATAAAGATAGTGATACATATACTATATTTAATAATAGTTATTTAGGAATACACACATACATATAATCATGTGTATATAGAAAATATTAATATATTAATGCAAATACATTCTGATTCTAGCAATGATTTTTTTTTATTTTTGAGGAGTGGTGAGAACTAGTTCCCTTATTGTTTTGCTTTATTATCTCAAGCATTAGACACCAAACCATTTTATGAAGAAGTCCAAATTTCAGAGTGATAATTCAATCAGCATTTGTTCAATGGAAGCAACAGTGAATGCCTTAATGATTTCAGTGCTGAATTTGGAATGAGTTGAAATTGTATCTTTGAAACTTAGCATTTATAGAACTATGGGAATATCACTTACCGTCCCCAAACCTCAGTTTCTTTTTTTTTATTAACAAATGCTTTATTAACTTTTGGTTTACATCATTCATTTCCACCAGATTTTGAGTTACATTTTTCCCCCATTTTTCCCCTACTCACCATCCCAGAATAGCAGTCCCACAAGATATCCCATCATCCAATCTGCTCTCTCCCATATCTTCTCCTATACCCCCTTCGACTTTTCCATTAGAGCAAGGTGAATCTCGGTGCCCCAATACCTGCACATTTTATCTCCCAATTACATGCAAAATAGTATTAATAATAGTATTTATATATATTTGAAACATTTACTTTTAAGACCTGGAATTTCAGATCCATTCACTTCCTCCCTTGACACCCATTCCCTCTGGGAAGATAAGTAATTCGGTATGTGTTGTACATGTATAGCTATGCAAAACATTACCATAGTAGATATATTGTAAAAGGCTGCTTATAATTCCCTCCCCCCCCCCATCACACCCCCCAGCTGGTCCATTCCCTATTTTGATCCTATCCCTCTTCGAAAGTGGGTGCTTCCAACCTCCACTCCCCCCCAGAATGCCCTCCCCTCCATCATCCCCCCCCCTTTTTTTAAAGCAATTGGGGTTAAGTAACTTGCTCGATGTTACAAGGCTAGTCATTATTTATGTGTGGGTGCTCATTTTCTGAGGCCGGATTAGATCTCTGGTGATCCCAACTCTGAGGCCGGCGCTCTTACTCACTGTGCCACCTAGCTGCCCCTAAATTACATTATTCTTTTTTTTTTTTGGAGGGTAATTGGGGTTAAGTAACTTGACCAAGGTCACAGGGCTAGGTTTTTGTTTGTGTGTATTAAGTGTCTGAGGCTGGATCTGAACTCGGGACCTTCTGACTCCAGGGCCAGGGCTCTACTCACTGTGTCACCTAGCTGCCCCCATCATCCCCTCTTTCATCCCCCTTCCCCCTACTAATGTCTAATATGAATGTATTTGCAGATCCTATGCTGGACTATATGCTATCGTGGGGGGTGGGGGGAGGGAAGTATAGGAAATTTGAAAATCAAGGAACTATGGAATTGAATCTTGTTAACTGAAACTAAACTCATAAATTAATTTTAAAAAGAAAAAAAATAATGAAAGGATAAAAATATCGTCCACTGTTGCAATCACTTTTGAATAATCCTGTTTGATTCCCAGCAGATTTCTTGAGGATGTTCTCAATTAGTGTATATATGACTCATAAAAATGTTGTGTAGCTGAAGAGAATACGTTGGTAGTTGATCTCTAAATTGGTTTTTTTTTATTTTAGTATTAATAAAGGTCAAGGTTTTTTCCACAAAAAAGAAATAATATTTCAACTGCTTTACACAACTTCCAGATTTTCCTTTGAAAAAATATGAAAAACAAAATGCTAAAACTTTCTTTGAAATAAAGTAAGGGTCACCAATTTCATCACTTTATCTAGTTAAGATGCTTATTTTCCTGCCACCTGGAACTATGGTTGCCACTACACACACACACACACACACACACACACACACACACACACACACACATATATATATATGTATATACACATAGACATAAATATATATATATATGTATGCCTATATGTATATATATATGTAGATTGTATGTATGGATATATTAATAGATAGTTATGTGTGAAGAGAGAGAGAGAGAGAGAGAGAGTTTGTAGAGGCTAGCTTGATTTTGATTTACACCACTGAAAAGAAATAACAAATCTACAAAAAGAATTAAAGAAAATATCAAGGTGAAGAATACTGTATTTAGGTTCAGAGGACCCATCGTAAAATTCTGGCTTGCCAGAATTTGCCAAAAAATATTTCCAGAGCAACCTTCGGAAATGTAAATTAAATAAGCTTGGTTTGCTGATCTATAAAATAAGGGAGGAGGACCCTAAAGCCCCTCCAATTTATGTATTTATGATAATATGATCTTAACTAATATAAATAGTCATAAATAATTATTGTACAGTGTTCCTTGTTTAGAGCATGTACCAAAATATTTGCCATATGTTTTCCTTTTACTACACCCTGGAAAGTTCATTGCTCCTGCAACAGTCAGTGCAGAAATTAAATGTTAATTCTTTACTTGATTGCATTCATGTTCTGAAACTGTAAATACAGTTTCAATGGTAAAGTTCACTGAAAATTGTTGTTAAAGTTCTCAGACTGATTGGAGGATGTTCATAAAACTTTTTATTATTGTGCCAAAGATTTGGAATTGGAATAGAACATAAGGTCTTCTGATATAAGATCCAACAATATTTCCATTGTAACATCCCTCACAAGGATCTGACATGAGAAACAAATTGAAAGTTGAAAGTTTTCCTTAAAATATATTTTTAAATGGTACTTGCTGTAATATCACCTGGATATTGATTCTTATCAATTTCTTTACATTCAAAGATATGCAATCTGCATCACTAAACCATTTAAAATGCTAAAAGAATATGCAGCCATATGAACATATGAAAACTTAAATAATCATCAGTTGACAATTATTTATTTAATGCATGCATTATGCTGTGTTTTAGGGATCCAAAGACAAAAAGTATAAAATTCTTGGCCAAAAATTGATGTCATCGTATCAATAAACTGATAACGTATTATGTGGCTATCACTTGACATTAGGCTCTTTTTTATTTGTAAGGTTGTCCTCAATCCTCCCTTTCAGTAATTTGCATTTAATAAAAAAGATATTGGAGTCCTTTGTTATATTGTATAATAAATCAGAAGAGAAGAAGTATTCTGACATAAAAACTCCTATATAACAAATGGTGGAAATGAAAGGAAAGAATTCAATTCTTGTACTTTTTTTTCCAAATTTCTGTGGAAGTTCACTGGGAACCATTATTTCCATCCTTCCTTGCTTCTTTCTTTCTTTTCTTCTTTCCTTCCTTCCTTCCCTCCTTCCTTTCTTCCTTATTTCTCTATTTCTTTTATTAATAGGACATTTGTTTCATTAAGAGAATAATAAATGTGCTAGATGCTAGTGAAACAAAGAAAAAATACTTCTCTCAAGGTATTTGCATTCTCCCAGGAGAAAAGGAAATGTATTAAGTTCACTGAATACAAAATGTTTACAAATACAAAGTCGATATAAAGTTTTTGTTTGTTTGTTTTTTGTTTGTTTGTTTTTACCACAAGCAAATATAGGGATCAGAAATTTGTTGAGAGGAGTGGAACCTAAATGGCAGAGAAAAAGCAGAGACTTGCATGAGGTCTCCCCCAATCCACTCCAAATACCTGAACAAATGACTCTAAACAAATTCTAGAGCAGCGAAGTCCACAAAATGACAGAGTGAAAAAAAAAATTTCCAGCCCAAGACAACCATGGAAGTTTGACAGGAATGGTCTATTGCCCCAGACTGAGAGAACAGCACAGTTCAACATGGACCATGCCAGTAAAGACAAGGCCCCAACAAAACTGGAGCAGACCTCATCGGACTAAATCACTGGCAGCTGTGATTCTTTTCAGACTTCTCAACCCAAATGTCAATTATAACTTAGAAGGTCAGTAGGAAAGATGTGTTGTACCTGGGAGAAAGAGGAGCAAGGGGAGTCAAGATAGTGGAGGAGCAAGAGGACTTCTGTAGGGATCTTGCTCCCACCTCCTCCAATACATGTAAAAAAATGACTCTAAAAAAACTTTAGGGCTGCAGAACCCACAAAATGACACGGAGAAGCTAATCTCTAGCTGAAGAAAGTCCTGCAGGCCAGCAGGAAGGGAACAGCCAAGCATGTTGGGGGCCAAGCCCAGCCCCAGGAGTGAAACATGTTTTAGCCTCAGGGCAGCCACAAGCTACTGTTGGCTGGAGAGCCTTCAGATAAGGAGCAGCTGTAGCAGTGTTCAGAACTGTCAACCCATAGATGCTAAGGACAAAGTGATTGGTCAGGGCAGTATGGATTTTGGGATGTGGGAGTTGAGGAGTGCAGTCCTGCCTTTACCTGTGGGCCAAGAAGCTACTGAGACATGGCAAATGTCCAGCCCTGCCACTTGGCTGCTTCAGAGCTACAGACCTGCAGATTGTAGAGGGACCAAGTGTGCAGTCTGAGGGGTATTAGATCTTACTTTCACCTGCTTGGATCTGGACCACTGCTGGAGTGAGTGACCAGTGTGCCAGAGATTGTAGAGGCTGCAGAGAAGGCAGCCAAGTAATAGTTCCAGCACCTGAGAAAAATCCAACGATTGGGACAAAGCTCCCCACTCTTGTAGCAGAGTTCTATTGTGGCAAAAATCTCAAAAGTCAAGTATCTGAGTGGCAACATGAAGAATCAAAGTAAGCAAAGCAAGCACAGTGGTCCAACTTTGGATTCCTTCTTTGGGGACCAAAAAGGATCAGGTCATAGAACAGGAAGAAGAAAGAGGAGTCAGAACTCCTGCACCAAAAGCTTCCATCAAAAGAATACGCTGCTTAGAGGACACAGAGGAGCTTAAGACAGATTTTTAAAACTAAATAATAGTAGTGGAAGAAAAATTGGGAAGAGAAATGAGAATGATGCAAGAAAATTATGAAGTGAGACTAAATAACCTGAGTGAAGGATATAACATTTTAAAAATACACTAACTCAAATGTCAAAAGAGGCTCAAAAAGGCAATGAGGAGAAGAATGTCTTAAACAGATGAATTTTTCCAATGGAAAAATAATCTCAAAAACTCACTGAAGAGAAGCATTCCTTCAGAATTAGAATGGAGCAAATGGAAGCTAGTGACCTTATGAGGAATCAAGATACTATTAAACATATCCAAAAAAATGAAAAAATAGAACGCAATGTGAAATAACGCATTGGAAAAAACAAATAAGCAAACACTGACCTTGAAAATATATCCAGGAGAGATAATTTAAAAATTATTGGACTATCTGAAATCCATGAGCAAAAAAATAACCTAAAAGTCATCGTTCAAGATATTCTCAAGGAAAATTTCCCTGATGTTTTAGAACCACGTGACAAAAGAGAGGTTGAAAGAAGCCCCTGATAACCTACTGAAACAAGATCCCCAAAAGAAAACTCCTGGGAATATTACAGCTAGATTACAGAGTACCTCAATCAAGGGGAAAATATTAAAAGAAGGCAGGAAGAAACAATTTGAATACTGTGGGAAAACAATCAGGATAACACAGGATCTGGCAGCTTCTACACTGAGGGATCAAAGGGCTTGGAATATGATATTTCAGAGGATTAAAACCAAGAATCACCTACCCAGCAAAACTGAGTATCATGTTTCAGGGGAAAATATGGCTATTCAATGGAATAGAGGACTTTGAAGCATCCTTTATGAAAAAACTAGAGTTGTATAGAAAATTTGATGTTCAGATACAAGGAGCAAAAGAAGCATGATAAGGTATACAGGTAAAAGAAATCATAAGGAACTTATCAAAGTTGAACTATTTACATTCCTAAATGGAAGAACGATAATATTAACTTATGAAACCTTTCTCAGTATGAGAATAGTTGAGGGGAAAATATATATATATATATGTATGTATGTAGGTATGAAAACTTACATATATATGTTTATATAGGAGGGTATATGGGTGTATGAATACATATGCGAGTGTGTGTATATATGTGTACAGGTACACATAGACAGAAGGAACGTGACCAATTAAATAGGAAAGGATGATACTTAAAAGGTGAAATTAGGAGATGAGAGAGGAATATAATGAGAGGATATGGGGAGAGATAGAATGGGGCAAATTATCTCTTTTAGAAGAGGCAAGGGGAAAGAGTTACAATGGAGCAGAGAAACAGGAAGGTGAAAGGGAATGAGTCAAACTTATTCTTATTGAATTGGGCTTAGGGAGGAAATGGCATACACACTAAATAGGGTATCTCTCCCAACAGGAGAGTATGGAGAAGGCCGATGATGGGAGGGCAGGCTCTGGAGGCAGGGAAGTTGGAAGCACCAACTTTTGAAAAGGGGACAGGATAAAAATAGAGAATAGAACTAGCATAGGGTGGGATAGGATGGAGGGAAATATAGTCAGTCTTTCACAATATATCCACTATGGAAATTTTTGCAAAGATACACAGGTATACCCTATATTTAATTGCTTATCTTCCCAGTAAGGCTGGGTGACAAGGAAGGTAGGGAAACAATCTGGAATTCAAAGTTTTAAAATCAAATGTTTAATATAACTATTATTATTATATATGTAACTGATAAATAAAATATAAAGGCACTGGGGCATAGAGATCCACTGTGACCTGCTTGAAAGTCATAGGAGGGATGGGGGAAGATACGGTATAGAGAAGATTGGGGGAGGGGATTTTCACTGGGATTGCTGTTTTGGCGTAAAGGATATGGGTGAAATGTGGAGAAAATTTGTAACCCAAAATCTTGTGTAAATGAATAATGAAAATTAAAAATTAAAAAAAAATAAAATTATGACAATTTAGCACAGCAAAACATATTAAGAAAAGAAAAAGAAAGAGAAGCAATATCTGGCCCCAGACCCAGAGTGGCGACTGTAGTAGCGATGCCAGTGGCTGCTTCCAGAGCTCTCTCACCCCACAGACAGTGAGGGATTGAGCTGCTGATCATAGGATTGCAGGGACTCTTTGCTGGCACTGAGGCAGGATTCTCTTGCTTAGCCCATGTTTAGATGTGGGAAACAATCCTTGGAAGCAGACCTGGGTTGAGGAGGAGTACAGGTGTGGCAGAATTTGTGGTGGCAGTGGACAGGGAATCCTCCTTATAGTTTCAAAATAGATAAGAGTGCTTGTGGTCACTCACCGACCAAAGCACATGGCAGGAGGGAAGAAAACACTTCCCCTTTGATCATATGACCTTGGAAGAATGGAAAATTTACAAGTCCCTGCAAATGTCTCTGAAAACAGCTATAGAAAATGTCTGAAGCTTGGGAGAATACACCCTACACACTGGAACCAAAGAACTAACTTACCAAAGACCTAAATAGTTAAGTAATTGGCTAGGAAAATGAACACATATTGGGTAAATAATCAGACTATAGAATCTTATTTTGGTGACAAGGCAGATAAAAATATACAGCCTGAAGAAGAAAACAAAGTCAAAGCCCCTACATCCAAAACCTGCAAGGAAAAAAAAATATGAATTGGTCCCAGGCCATGGAAGAGTACAAAAAGCATTTTTGAAAATCAAGGAAGAGAAATAGAGGGATAACTTAGAAATGAGAGTGACACAATAAAAACATGAAAAACAAATCAACAGCTTGCTAAAGGAGAGCCCCAAATTATTGTGTTTTTTTACTTTAAAAAATTTTCGTCTTTATTAATTTGTTTACTTTTAGTTTACAAGATTCATTTCCATAATTATTTGGGTTTCAAATTTTCTCTCCTTTCTCCCCTGCCCTCTCCCCCTGGCGGCATAAAATCAAGTATAATATCTGCAAATACTGTCACATTAGGCATTAGTCAGTTTAGAAAAAAGGATGGTATCAGGTGGAATGAACAATGGGAAAGAGGAAACAAACCAAAAAAGAAACTGAAAGGACCAGGTAGTTTGCTTCAATCTGGGTTCAAATACTATTCTTTCTCTCTTCATAGACATCTCTCTCCATCATGAGTCTTTTGGGGTTGACTTATAACCCTGGATTACCGAGAAGAGTCCAGTCTAACAAAGTTGGTCGTCACACATACCTTGTGTCTGTAATTGTGTACAAATTTCTCCTGGCTCTACTCTTCTCACTCAGCATCAGTTCATATAAGCCTCTCCAGGTAAATATGAAGTCCATCTGCTCCTTGTTTCTTATCGCACAATAGTATTCCATAACAAACACATACAACAACTTGTTCAGCTATTTCCCAGTTGATGGGCACCTCCTTTATTTCCAATTCTTTGTTACCACAAAAAAAGCTGCTATAAATATACATATGGGTCTTCTTCCCACTTCTATGATCTCTTTGGGATACAACACTAGAAGTGGTATTGCTGGGTCAAAGTGTATGAAATTATTTATGGCCCTTTGGGCAAAATTTCAGATTGCTATCCAGAATGGTTGTATCAGTTCACAACTCCACCAGCAATGCATTAGTGTTCCAATTTGTCCACATCCTCTCCAGCATTTGTCATTTTCCTGTTTTGTCATCTTAACCAATCTCACTGGTGAGGTATGTTACCTCACATTTATTTTGATTTGCTTTTCTCTAATCAATAGTGATTTAGAGCAATTTTTCATATGCTTATAAATATCATTAATTTCTTCCTCTGAAAACTGTCTGTTCATATCCTTTGACCATTTCTCAATTGGGGAATTACTTGAATTCTTATACATTTGATTCAATTCTTTATATATTTTAGAATGAGTCCTTTATCAGAGACATAGGTTGGATTCCTTTGATTTCTTTTTCTTCTCTAATTGCTACTGCTAACATTTCTAGTACCAGATTGATTAAGAGGGATGAGACTGGACATCCTGTTTTACCCCTGATCTTATTAGAACTGCTTCTAGGTTCTCCCCATTACTTATAATACTGGCTGATGGCTTTGAATAAATGCTACCAATTATTTTAAGGAAGGCTCCATTTATTCCTGTTCTTTCTAGATTTTTTTTAATAAGAATGGGAGTTGTATTTTGTGAAAAGCTTTTTCTGCATCTATTGAGATTATCATGTGGTTTTTGCTAGATTTATTGCTGATATGATCAATTATACTGATGTTTTTTCCTAATATTAAACCATCCTTGCATTCCTGGAATAAATCCTACCTGATCGAAGTGTATTATTCTTGTGATAGTAGTTGTAGTCTTTTAGATAATATTTTATTTAAAATTTTTGCACCTAAATTCATGAGGGTAATTGGTCTATAATTTTCTTTCTCTGTTTTATCTCTTCCTGATTTAGGAATCAGTACCATATTTGTGTCATAGAAATAATTTGGTAGGACTGCTTCTTCACTAATTTTCCAAAATAGTTTGTAGTGTATTGAAATCAATTGTTCTTTAAATGTTTGGTAGAATTCACTAGTAAACCCATCTGGCCCTGGAGAATTTTTCCTGGGGAGTTCATTGATGGTTTGATTGATTTCTTTTTCTGAGATGGGGTTATTTAGGTAATTCACTTGCTCTCCAGTTAATCTGGGCAACTTGTATTTTTGTAAATATTCATCCATTTCACTAAGATTGTCATATTTATGTGCATACAATTGGGAAAAATTATTCCTAATTATTGTTTTGAGTTCCTCTTCATTGGAGGTAGATTCACCCATTTCATTTTTGATACTCATAATTTGGTTTTCTTCTAATTTTTTTATCATATTGACTAAAAGTCTATCAATTTCATTGTTTTTATTCATAAAACCAGCTCCTAGGTTTATTTATTAATTTAATAGTTTCTTTAATTTCAATTTTATTTATCTCTCCTTTGGTTTCTAATATTCCTAATTTAGTTTTTAATTGGAGATTTTCA
Source organism: Gymnobelideus leadbeateri (assembly GCA_011680675.1). Taxonomy (NCBI): domain Eukaryota; kingdom Metazoa; phylum Chordata; class Mammalia; order Diprotodontia; family Petauridae; genus Gymnobelideus; species Gymnobelideus leadbeateri. Next base: position 29,036 of record WOXC01007151.1, on the reverse strand, counting down.
ATATGTTCTATTTCTAGCTTTTTCAGTTGCATGCCCAATTTATTGACCTCCATTTTTGCTAATTTATTCACGTATGCACTCAGGGATATAAATCTTCCCCTAAGAATTGACTTTGCTGCATGCCACAAATTTTGGTATGTTGCCTCCTTCTTCTCATTCTCTTCAATGAAGTTACTAATTGTTTCTATCGTTTCTTGGTTCACCCATTCATTCTTTAAGATTAAATTGTTTAGTTTCCAATTAGTTTTTAGTCTGTCTTTAAATGGCCCTTTATTGCATATTTTTTTTTTTGCATCATGATCTGGGAATGATGCATTTTTTATTTCTGTCATTCTGCACCTAATTGTGAGGTTTTTATATCATAGTACATAATCGATTTTTGTGTATGTGCCATATATAGCTGAGAAAGTAAATTCCTTTTATATCCCCATTAAATTTGCTCCACAGATCTATCATACCTACCCTCTCTAACATTCTATTCACCTCCTTAACTTCTTCCTTGTTTGTTTTGAGGTTAGATTTATCAAGTTCAGAAAGGGGGAGATTAAATTCCCCCACTGGTATAGTTTTGCTATCTATTTCTTCCTATAATTCCCTTACTTTCTCCTCTAGTAATTTGGAAGCTTTACCACTTGGTGCATATATGTTAAGTAGTGATATTGCTTTATTCGAAATGGTGACTTTTAGCAGGATATAGTTTCCTTTCTTATCTCTTTTAATTAGATCAATTTTTGCTTTTGCTTTATCTGAGATAAGGATTGTTACCCCTGCTTTTTTTTTACAGTAATGATATTATCTGTTTCTTTCCCTCCATCCTATTCCCTAGCCTTTTGATATTTATATTTTTCTCCCCTTCTCTCTTCCTCTCCTTAATCATTTTTCTTTTGACCACTGCCTCCCTCAGTATTCCCTTATCAGCCCCCCTCCCTTTTCCTCCCCTTCCCCCTTACTTCTCCCCTCCCTTCTAACCACCACCCCCTTTGATGGCCCTTTCCCCCTCCTACTTCCTGTGGCATATTTAATACTTAATGAAGTATGTTATTTCTTCTTTGAACCAAGAGTGACAGGAAAAAATCTCAAATCTCCTCTCCCTCCCCTTTCCCTCTATTATGATACATTTGAGTCTCTTCTCCATAAAGTCCTATGCTTAACTGGTTGTGTTATTCCTTCCTTGCATCAGAACTAATGAGGGAAAAGCTCATATAATACTCATCTCCCTCCCTTCTTTCTCTCTGCAATATTGTTCCTATGTCTCTTTCTGCATCATAATTTACCTTTTTCCACTTCATTCATTCCTCTTCTTCCATTGCAGTCGCTCTGTAGCCCTTAAAAAGATTTTTATCATCATTTTGTTTAATTTATACTCATATCCTCTACTTGTCTATGAAAAGTTTGCTCTTATTAAACAACAGGGTGTGTGTGTGTGTGTGTGTGTGTGTGTGTGTGTGTGTGTGTGTGTGTGTGTGTTTTCCTTGTTTACCTTGCTATACCTCTCTTGCATCTAGTAACTGGAGCTTGAATTTTCCATTGAGCTCTGGCTTTTTCATCAGAAAGTTCTGGAAATCTGTTATATCATTGAATGACCATCTCTTTGCCTGGAAGAATATGTTCAGTCTCTCTGGGTATGTGATCCTTGATTGTAACCCGAGCTCTTTTGCCTTGAGAAAAAGTGTATTCCTCTGCCTCCAGTCTTTCAGTATAGAGGTTGCTAGATCCTGTGAAATCCTCAATGTGGTTCCTTGATATTTGAATTGTTTCATTCTGGCCACTTGAATTATTTTCTCTTTTACCTGGTAGTTTTGGAATTTGGCCACAACATTTCAAGGACTTTTCAGTTTGGGATCTCTTTCAGGGGGTGTCCAGTGGATTCTCTCCATTTCTATTTTACCCTCTGGATCTAGTATCTCAGGGCAATTTTCCTTGATGAGCTCTTGAAGGATGTTGTCCAGACTCACTTTTTGATCATGATTTTCCAGTAGGACTATGATTCTCAGGTTATCTCTCCTGGATCTGTTTTCCAGGTCAGGCATTTTTCAGTTGAGATATTTAACCTCTTTTTCTATTTTTTTTTTTATTCTTGATGTTTTCTTGGTTCCTCATAGAGTTTTTCAATGCAATTCAGTTGATTCTAGTTTTTAGCAAATTATTTTCCTCGGTTAGTTTTTGGAGCTCCTTTTCCAAATCACCCACTTTTCTTTTTAAGGAGCTGTTTTCTTCATTGTAGTGTTTTTCTAATTTTGCAATTTTGATTTTTAAAGGAATTATTCATTGTGTCTTCTGCCTCTCTCATTGAGTTTTCAAAGTTCCTTTTGAGCTCATCCAGGAAATCTTTCTGTGCTTGGGACAGAATCCTTGTTGATACTTCAGCTGTGGCTGTGGAGTCAAAATTGTGTCCCTCTGCATTTAGTTCCTCCACCTGAGGAGAGTAGGACTGCATAGCCTTTGTCTTTGAAGTCTGCTTTCTACCCATTTTGAAGCAGGGCCATATCCATGACTTTCCTCTTAGGATTTGAAGCCTTTACTGTTTAGGGTTTTGCCATGGGGCAATAGTTACTATGTTTTAAGGGTAAGAGCGGAGGTATTGGAGCAGCTGGGGCTGACTCTGCCATCCTAGTCCTTGGAGGTCCTGAGAGGGACTTTTTAAATTTCTGGGCTGTGGAGTCCCAGGAGTATTTGCTGTCCCTGATGAGGGCCCTGAATTTTATTCTTACCTTGCTCTTTCCAGTCTCAGGCCTTTGGAGGTAGGTGTGGTAGTGGCCCTTGTGGTTGGTGGGATGACTCCCCCCCCCCATCCTCTTTGATCAGGACTCTGCATGCCATGCTGTCCCAGCCTGCCTCTCTCATCACAATGCAGTTGCTATCCTGGCCTGCCTCTCTCAGTGTTGTGCCGTCACTGTCCAAGACTGATTCTCTCTGCACAGTGCTATCGCCATCCTGACAGAGACCCTCAAAATGTTGAAGAAAACAACACCTAAAAAATAAATTAATCTAAATAGAAAAAGGGATAAAAAAGACAATGAGGAGAAGAATCCCTTAAAAAATATAATTGAGCAAATGGAAAATGAGGTTCAAAAGCTCACTAAAGAAAATATATCTTGAAAAACTAGAATGGAGCAAATGGAAGATATTGGCTCTGTGAGAAATCAAGATACTATAAAAGAGATTCAAAAGAATGAATAAAAAGTAGAAGACAGTGTTACATATCACACTGGAAAAACAAATCGCCTGGACAATAGATACAGGAGAGAGAATTTAAAAAACACTGTACTACCTGAATGCCATGATAAAAAAAAAAGAGCCTAGACATCATCTTTCAAGAAATTATAAAGGTAAACTGCCCTGAAATTCAAGAAGGAGAGGGTAAAATAGGAATTGAAAGAATCAACAGATAACATCCTGAAAGGGTTCCCAAAAGGAAAATTCCTTAGAATATTGTGGTAAAATTCAGGACTTCACAGGTCAAGAAGATAATATTGCAAAAATTCAGAAAGAAACAATTCACATATTTTGGAAATACAATCAGGTAAACATAAGAATTAGCAGCTACTACGTTAAGGTATCAAATGGCTTGGAATATGATATTCCAGAAGTTAAAGTAGCTAGGATTAAAACCAAGAATTACCTGTCCAAGGAAACTGAATATAAACTTTTAATGTGAAAAAAAAATGGACATTCAATGAAATAGAGGATTTTCAAGCATTCTTGATGAAAAGACCAGAGCTGAATAGAAAATAGAGTGTACAGGGTTTCTTGATATTTAAAACTAAATTAATGGTGAGAGGAATGTACTGGGAAAAGAAGAAAAGGAGAGGTAGAATGGGGTAAATTATATCACATAAAAGAGTCAAGAAAATGTTTTTTTTAAACTTTATTTTCATTTAGTTTACACCATTTATTTCCACAAGATTTTGACTTACATATTTTCTCCCCATTTCCCCTCTATCCAGGAACCCAAAAACAGGGATCCCACTGAATATCCCCTCCCCCAATCTGCTCTCTCCTATATCCTCCCCCAAGCCCCAGCTGACTTTTCAGTAGGGCAAAATGGATCTCTATGCACCAGTGCCTGTATATCTTATTTCCCATTTACAGAAATATGTGTGTGTGTGTGTGTGTGTGTGTGTATGTAAAACATTTGATTTTAAAATTTTGAATTCCAGATTCTTTCCCTTACTCCATCATCATCCATAGTTACTGGGAAGAAAAGCAATTCAATGTAGGTTGTACATGTGTAGCTATGCATAACATTTGCATAGTGGATATATTGTGAAAGAATGACTATATTTCCAATGATTCTATCACACCTCCTACTTGTGTTATTCTCTACTTTTACCCTGTCCCTTTTCAAAAGTGTTTGTTTCTAACTTGCCATCCACCCAACCTGCCCTCCCCTCCAACATTCCCCCTCTCATCCCCTTCCCTCCTACTCTCAATAAATGTGAGATACCGGGGCGGCTAGGTGGCGCAGTGAGTAGAGTGTCGGCCCTGGAGTCAGAAGGACCTGAGTTCGGATCCGGCCTCAGACACAACACACACACAAAGAAAAACCTAGCCATGTGACCTTGGGCAAGTTACTTAATCCCAACTGCCCTCCAAAAAAAAAAATAATAAAAAATAAATGTGAGATACCCTATTTAGTGTGCATGTCATTCCCACCCTAGGGCAATTCAATTAGATTAAAGTTAACATTCCCTTTTGCCTTACTGTTCTACTGTTCCATTTTAACAATTTTCTCTTGCTTCTTCTATATGAGTTAATTTACCCCATTCTGTTTCTCCCCATCTCCTCTCATTATATGCCTCTCTTGCCTCTCAATTTCACCTTTTAATTATCATCCCTTCCTATTTAATTGGTCCTCTGTTCTCTGTACATCTATACCTGTACTCATATATACATGAGTCACATATGTATTCACATGCCCATAAGCCCTCCTATATAGACATATATGTGTATGTATGTATGTATGTATATATATATATATATACAAATGTATATATGTGTATACATGTATATATTTATATTCATTTCAACTATTTTCATATTGAGAAAAATTTCTTAAGTTATAATTATTGGTTTTCCATGTAGGAATGTAAATAGTTCAAATTTCATAAGTTCCTTATGATTCATTTTTGGTTTTTACCTTCTCATGCTTATCTTGCTTCTTGTATCTGAATTCAAATTTTCTATTCAACTCTGTTTTTTTTTTTCATCATGAGTGCTTGAAATTCCTCTATTCCATTGAATGACCATATTTTCCCCTGAAACATGATAGTTTTGCTGGGTAGGTGATTCTTGGTTTTAATCCCAGCTCCTTTGACCTCTGGAATATCATATTCTAAGCCCTTTGATCCCTCAGTGTAGAAGTTGCCAGATCCTGTGTTATCTTGATTGTGTTTCCACAACATTCAATTATTTCTTCCTGACTGCTAGTAATATTTTCTCCTTGATCTGGGAACTCCTGAACCTGGCTATAATATTCATAGGAGTTTTCTTTGTGGGATCTTTTTCAAGAGGTGTTTGTTGGATTCTTTCAAACTCCATTTTGCCCTCTGGTTCTAAAACATCAGGGCAATTTTCCTTGAGAATTTCTTGAAGGATGATTTCTATGTTCTTTATTGGACCATGTTTTTCGGGTATTCCAATAATTTTTAAATTGACTCTCCTAGATTTGATTTCCAGGCCAGTGATTTTTCCAATGACATATTTCAAATTGCCTTCTATTTATTTTTCATTTCTTTGGATCTGTTTAATTGTATCTTGATTTCTCATAAAGTCACTAGCTTCCATTTGCTCCAGTCTAATTCTGAAGGAATGATTCTCATGAGTGAGCTTTTGAGATTCTTGTTTCCTTCAGGGAAAATCGGCTTTTTAAGGCATTCTTCTCCTCTTTGCCTTTTTGAACCTCCTTTGCCCTTTCAGTTAGTCCTTTTCTTTAAGCTGTTATTTTCTTCAGGTAGATTTTGACTCTCCTTTCATGATTTTCTTATATCACTCTCATTTCTCTTCCCAATTTTTCCTCCACTTTTCTTATTTGTTTTTTAAAATCCTTCTTAAGCTCCTCTATGTTCTGTAACAAATTCATATATTTCTTGGAATCTTTTGCTGGAGGTGTCCTGACTTCATTGTCTTTCTTCTCTTCCATAGTTTGATAATTTTTGTCCTGAAAATAGAAGTCAATATTTGGACTGCTGTGGTTGCTTTTCTTCCTTTGCTTGCTCATATTGCTACTAAATTACTTGACTTTCGTGATTTTTGCCACTTCTCCCTCTGGGGGTGGGCAGAGGTTCGACCATCCTCCAGTACTTCCAGTGCCCAAGTTTCACACTGACCTCTCACTTTGTCCTTAGCATCTATGTGTTCATAATTCTGGAAACCACCACAGATGTGGTGATCGATTCTCCTGAATTCCCTCCAAAACCTGGCTGGTCATGTCTGCCTTGGGGCTAAAACCTCAGGCTAACTCAGGGCTGGGCTCTCCTCCCAGAGTGCTGCAATGGCTCCTTCCTGCTGCCCTGGTGAGTTGACTTTAACAGGAAGTTAATTATTAATTTCTTTCTCTCACATTGTGAGTTCTGGAGCTCCTAATTTTGTTTAGAGTCATTTTTTACATGTCTTGGAGAAGGTGTAAGTGGGAGTAGAATGGAAGTCCTGTTTCTGCTCCACCATCTTGGCTCCACCCAAGAAAAAAATCTGCAGTGGAAGGGATGAGGGGAGAGGTAAGAGAGAATGAATGAAATTTACTTTCACTGGATTTGGCTTAAGGAGGGAACAATATACAAACTTGATGATGTCTGGAAAGCTTTCTTACCCTACAAGAAAGTGGGAGGAAGGGGATAGGAGAGGGGTGATGATAGGAGGGAGGGCAGATTTGGGAAGGTAGTAATCAGAAACAAGGACTTTTGAGGAGGGACAGGGTCCAAGGAGAGAATAAAATAAATGGGGTTACGATAAGATGGAGGGAAATATAGTTACTCTTTCACAACATGATCAGTATGGAAGTGTTTTGCTTGACTGTGCCTGTATAACCTGTACTGAATTCCTTGCCTTCTCTATGAGGATAGATAGGGAGGGAATAAGGGAGAGAACGTGCAAATCAAAGTTTTAAAAATGAATTTTAAAATTATTTTTATATGCAACTGATATATAAGATATATAGGCATTTGGGTATAGAAATTCATTTTGCCCTATATGTAAATTGAAGGGAAGGGTATAAGAGAAGAGTTGTGGTGATAGAATAGAGGGCAGATTGGGGGAAGGGGTAATCAGAATGCACACCCTCATGGAGTGGGGGTTGAGGAGAGATGGGAATTGAATGAGATGAGACTGAAACTCAAAATGTTGTCAAAGTAAATATTGAAAACTAAAAATAATTTTATTAATAAATAGAAAGAAAAAAATAAATTAATTGAATATACACACATTTGTCACATCAATGCTTAGTCTTCAAACAAGCTACCCATAAGAAGAGGGAAAAATCAATTTCAAATGCATTCTGAACATAGAAGAAGCCTGAGAAAAGATGGAATGTTATGTGTATGAGGAAACATAAGACTAATTTGGCGTATAGAGTGGATGAAGGGCATAGGAGATGTTCTGGGAAATCTCAGAGATGAATTAGATGCTGAAAGAGCATCTCCCAATAAGCCTACTTTTCCATTATAGAAAGTGTCTTGTCTTAATATATACGATTCAAAAAGAATGAATAAAATAAGTCCTAAAGAGAATGTAACTATTTTCACATGGAAGACTAAAAGTTGACTTGTTTATTTTCTCCTGGCTTGTGAAAAGCTTTTATTCCCTTTCCCCCTCATCTATCCTGTTGTTGGATATATTTAGCACATTCCTATCTTCCACATACCAGATATTTGCCCATACCAAATCACTTTACTTCTCAGTTCCCTCTTCCAAATAATACTCAAAAATTTAAGTTGCTTGCATGTGCTGACCTACATTGATAGAGGGAGTTTGTTCTTTCAGATTTCCACTGCGGCAGAAATGAGGAGTCACCTCAAACACACAAAACTCCATTACATTTTCTCTTTGATAATTAGAGAATTTTACTTTGATGAGAAACACACAGAGAGATAGAGAGATATGGAGACAGAGACAGAGTCATAAACAAAGCAAAAAAAAACAGAGAGGGAGGGAGGGAGAGAGAGAGAGAGAGAGAGAGAGAGAGAGAGAGAGAGAGAGAGAGAGAGAGAAAGAGAAAGAGAGAGAGAGAGGTAGAAACAGAGAGAGAGATATATGGAGAGTCAAGAGGGAAGGCAGACAGAGAGATAGACAGAAAGAGAGAGGACAGAGATGGAGGGGCAGAAGCAGAGAATTTGTGGTTTATAACAAATGACATCTTAATAGGTAGAATGATGAAAACCTAGAAAATCTGACCCAGAAACGTTATGTGGTCTCTAGGTCTGGAGATCCTCATTAATGATGCAATTGATTATCTGTCCTGGAATCTTTAGCTTTCTGTCTACCTGAAGTCAGGTGTTGCTAAGGATGTTCTTTGAAGTGCTTTCCAGCTATAGAAATCTATTATTTTCCCATAAACAAGGAAAAGAATACATTGTGTTACTGTGATGATGCCTATAGAGAAAACAACAGGAAATGTGATATAGACTATTAGCTCCATAGATATGTCAGTCAATCATTCTTTTATTTCATGAGAAGTGTTCATTTCTCACTGAGTTCATAAACATTAAATTTATGTCCAAATATACCAAATGGTAATCCATTTTCCTTTAGTTGATCTCTAGTCAGTTAATGTACATGTTTTTTTATTCATTTCTCAAAATCAGATTTTTTCTATTGCCTGTGATATTATACTGACCTGATTGATTTGGGTTGTTGTATTAAAAATCAATTGATCAGGTAATTATGTTGGTTCACACCTATAGACCCTGTTGCTCAGGAGACTGAGGTTGGTAGATAGGTTGGATGAAAGAGTTATGCGTTACACTAAGTCTAAAGACCTTACTCTGTGGACTAAGCCTAGTACCAATACAGTGAGACTTTTGGCAGGAAAGGATCATCAGACTGCTGAAAATAGAATGATCTGGATCAGGATGGAAAAATAGCAGGTTAAAGCTTTAGTTTATCTGGTAGTGAGTAGCTCCTAAACTTCTAGCCTGAAGAAGATAGGGAGATCTTATCTCAGAAATAATTAAAAATCAAATCACATAAATCCTCCTGAAGCCTCCTGAGTTATAAAGTAAAAGGAAGAAAAAAGTCACTGACTCTGGGACTAATGGAAACAAACTAATACCTCCTCTAATGGAGAAAATGGTGTGTATGTACAAAGCAGGTACAAAATCACTTAAGGTGGAGGGCTGAGAAAGGCATCCATCAGAAGGTGGTGCCTGAACTGAATCTTGAAAGAAGATTTGGCTATTTTGTATCTAACACTCAAATATAAAACTCAGCTATATATAATACAAATTGTTTTGGTTAAAACATCAGTTTTTGAATCACACCACAAAAACTCACAAGCTCTTCTATCCAGGCCATGATAACTACTCTGTGAATTGCAAATGAATAAACATATCAATAAATTAAATTATGAATGCATTAATTATTTGATGAAAGAGTGAATGAATTAGTAAATCCAATCATTTATTAATCCTTACTCTCTGTGAAGTACTGTGTTAAGTGCTAGGGGAACAAATATGAAACCAAAAGCAATCCTTACTTTGAAAGAAACTTAAGTTGGAAAAAGAAAACATAGCACATATAGAGATATGTTGGCGGAGGAAGATTTTTTTTTTTTGAGGTGAGAAATTGACAGAAATAATCATAAAAACCATGACAGACTAAAAAGGTTTTCTAATACACACTGTATATGGGTGACTGCTTTTAAACTGCCTCTTTAAACTGTTACTCTTCTCCACCACTCTCCTATGTATCCCCTTTTCTCTGACTCTCAGCATTCATAGTTCATCTAAATCCACCTTTAGTAATATTTTCAAGCATACATGCATATTGTATTTAATATTTTCCCTCCTTCTATCCCACTCCAAACTCATGTTCAACTTACATCTAGAACACTGGATTCCCTTTATCCTTTCAGTTTTTATACCCTCTTGTTGCCTTTTAGCATTCAATCTGCTATTTTTAAACACCCCTTGCCACAACAAATATGCCTGTATATCAGGAAATGGATTCCACAAATTTTGAATAGAAACTATATATAATAATGAACCACTGTGATTAACTTTTAAATCCTTGAATATGCCTGGGAATCCTCTTCAGAATCTCCAAGAAAGTCTTCATCTACTGCCTCATGTTCTAATTAAACCCCTTTTCCCTTAAGCACCACCATGTAAGGGAAATAAGTTGGAAAACAAAGAAACAAAAAAGCTATTATTCAATGTTATTCTCCTTTGGTTAATTACTAACATTGTGATAAAATTTATCATTTTGTCTTTGTAAATGCATAGTATTTTAATTACATAATAGATTTCTTTGTGTTACCCAAGAGACAGACATAAAGACTATCATTTTATCATTCATTCTATAGGAAAAATAATTAACTTAGAGATTAGATTTTGAAAAAGTATAATTTTAATTAGAATTATATCTATAGAAACATTCATCTCAACATATAAACACAACAGAGCTAAACCTAAAAAATCATAATATATTATTTTTAAAAATAGATATCCAAGTACTAGTTTAACCAAATATTATATGTTACATTATGATGACATTACCAAGATAGTCATATAATACATTACATTTCCTCATTTTCCTCCCTCCAAGGGTTTTGAGAGACTTCCACATTATTTTTTTCTTTGCTCATCTTTACTGAGGAGCAAATTGAATTAATTTTTATGTATATAAAGAAGGAGGAATGAGGGTGGGAGGAGATGAAAAAGGAGGGCTGGAGGAAGGGAGGGAGGGAGGGAAAGAGAAGGAGAAGGAGGGAAGGAAAGTGGGAGAGGGAGGGAGGGAGAGATGGGGAGAGAGGGGGGAAGATGAGAAGAAAGAAGGAAGAGAGGGAGAAAGGGATGAGGAGAGGAAGGAAAGGCTAGAGGGAGGAAGGCAATAAGGAGGAGAGATGGAAGAACATGGATATTTGGTGGCATTGAGTATAAAAGAATGATTTATCTTCCACTAAAATAAATTAGGGGGGCAGCTGGGTGGCACAATGTATAGAGTACAGACACTGGAGTCAGAACAGACCTTAGGGGATTGAATCACTGGCAGCTGTAGCAGTTTCCAGAGTTCTCAATCCATGAACACAAAAAGAAAATAAAAGGTACCCAGGGAAATACTTTTGGAAATGGGTGAGAAGAGAACAGAGTCCAGGACCTGTTTGCAGGGTGGCAGAGGTTGTGGTGGCTGCAGGTGCTACTCTGGTGCCTGCTTCCAGAATTCCAGTACCACAGATGGTGGGGGGCGGATAAGAGAGCTGACCAGAGTGCAATTGCAGGAATCTCTCCACTTGCACTGATGCAGGATTTTCTTGCTTTGCCTTGCTTGGATCTGGGTCATAGCCTTGGGTGGTGATCCTGGGGGGAGGAGTGATGGTGTTGCAGAGCTTGTTGATACCATGGAGAGAGGAAGTCCTCCTCACAGTTCAGAGGCACATGCCTAGAAGAAGTTCTGACAAGAGTTACACAAAATCCCAGAAATCTGGGACACAGCACTCTCCACTCTGGAAGCAGAGTTCTACCATGGCAAAGAGCTCAGAAGTCAAGTATTTGGCTTGAAAAATGAGCAAGCAGAGAGAGAGAAATCAGATTATAGAATATTTTTATGGTGAGAAATATGATCAAAACATAGAACTAGAATAAGACATCATGGTCAAAAGGCCTGCATCAAAAACCTCTCAGAAAAATATGATTTCATCTCAAGCCATGAAAGAACTCAAGAAGGATTTTGAAAATTAAGTAAGAGAAGTAGAGGAAAAATTTGAAGAAATTTGAAGAAATGAGAGTGTTTCAAGAAAATCATGAAAAACAAGTCAGTATTCTGCTAAAGGAGACCCACAAAAATACTGAAGAAAATAAGACCTTAAAAATAAAGTACCTCAAATGGCAAAAGATATCTAAAAAACCAATGAGGAGAAGAATGCCTTAGAAAGCAGAATTGGTCAGATGGAGAAAGGAACTTCAAAAGCTCACTGAAGAAAATAATTGCTTCAAAATTAGTTTGAAGCAAATAGAAGCTAATGACTTTATGAGAAATCAAGATATTATAAAAGAAATCCAAAAAGATGAAAAAAAGAAGCCAATGTGAAATATCTCATTGAAAAACAACCAACCTCCGGTCGGCTAGGTGGCACAGTAAGAGCACCAGCCTTGGAGTTGGGATGTCCTGGGATCGAAACTGGCCTCAGAAAATGAGCACCCACACATAAATCATGACTAGCCGTTAAACCTTGAGCAAGTTACTTAATGCCAATTGCTTATGAAAAAAAAAGAAAGAAAGAAAAACAACCAACCTCGAAATCTGATTCAGGAGAGATAATTCAAAAATTATTGGACTATCTGAAAGCCATGATCAAAAAAGAGCTTAGACATCATCTTTCAAAAAAATATCAAAAAAAAAATTCCCCTGATATTCAAGGACTAGGTGTTAAAGAGAAAATGAAAGAATTCACCCCTAACCTCTTGAAAAAATATCATAAAAAGAAAACTTCTGGGAATTACAATCAAATTCCAGAGTTTCCAGGTAAAGGAGAAAATATTACAAGAGGTCAGGAAGAAAAAATAATATGAGTATTGTGAAAACACAATCAGGATAACAGGAGATCTGTCAGCTTCTATATTAATGGATCAAAGGGCTTGGAATATGATATTCTGGAGGCCAACGGAGTAAAGAATAAAAATAAGAATCATCTACTCAGCAAAACTTAATATAATACTTCAGATGAAAAAAGTGGACATTCCATGAAATGAAGGACTTTCAAGCATTCTTGATGAAAAGAGAAGAGCTGAACAGAAAATTTTACTTTCAAGTGCAAGAATCAAGAGCATCATGGAAAGTTAAACAGGAAAGAGAAATCGTAATGAATTTAATAAATTTGAACTTATTACATTCCTACATAGAAAGATGATATTTATAACTTATGAGATTTTCCTCATTATAAAGATATTTGAAAGGGATATATATATATATATATATATATATATATATATACATATATATATGTGTGTGTGTGTGTGTGTATATTAATATGCATGTATAGGTGGGTGGGGAGGGCACAGGGTGAGTTGAATATGAAGGGATGATATCTAAAAAAATAAAATAAAGTGGTTAGAGAGTAATGTATTGGGAGAAGAAGCAAGGGAGAGATAGAATTGGGTAAATTATCTCACATAAAAAAGAGCCAAAGACAGCTATCAGAATGGAGGGAAGAGGAGGGAGGTGAGAGGGAATGAGTCAACCTTACTCTCTTTGGATTTGACTTAATGAGAGAAGATCATAAACACTCGGTTGGGTATCATACCCAAAGGAAAGTACGGGGAAGCATAGAAGAGGGAGGGATGATAGAAGGGAATACAGATTGGGGAAAAGTGTAGTAAGAAGCAAACACTTTTGAAAAAGGACAGGATCAAAGGAGAAATATAGAATAAATGGGTGGTGTGATAGGATGGAGGGAAATATGTTTAGTCATTCACAACATGACTACTATGGAAAAGTTTTGTGTAACTACACATGTATAACCTGTATTGAATAGTGTGTCTTCCTAGTGGGGGTGAATGAAGAGGGGAAAAATGGGAGAGAATCTGGAAATCAAAGTTTCAAAAACAAATGTTAAAAAATTGTTGTTCTATGCAGCCAATTAATAAAATATACAGGCAATGGGATATATAAATTTATCTTGCCCTACAAGAAAGTAAATGGGAAAGGCATTAGGGGAGGGATGGGAGGTGGGATATATGAAAGGGAAGAATGGTGGAAGGAGAAATCAGTGTCCTTGCCAGCTTGGGTAGGGGTAGGGGAGAGATGGGGACAAAGTTTGTAACTCAATATCTTGTGGAAATGGATGTTAAAAAGTAAAAATAAATTCTGAAAAAAATAAGAAAAAGAATATTTGTTGTTATTTTTATAGTCCAGAACTCTTATTTCATCTGTATTAGAAAAGCTTTATGTGGAAGGCTCCCAAAATCTAGACCTATACTTGGCTTGTATTGTATAGTTTTGGAAAATTTCCTGAAGCACTGAAAATCTTGCCCAATTTTCACATCCAACATCTTCCAGAAGTTTGAGTTGTTATCAGCTCTTACTGACTCTAAGGTCATTTCTTTATCCACTATAGCATGGTATCTCTTAGAATTAAATATGTTTCTGTTCATTATCCCATGGTTTTTGGTTGCTGTATTTAGTTTTCACTATAACTTTCATAAATATGACAGGTTTTATTATCATAAGCAATTTTTGTGTCTGGTTAATGTGGCAAGGGTGGGAGTTGGGTGGGCAATATTAAGCTGAGGGAAGTGAATTAATGTCCTGGGACCTTCTGCTGTTCCTGGAGAAGGTGGGGGAGAAGGCTCAGTAACAAAGTAAACATATACCCCTCCTCTGAAGTGGTCAATCCTATTGGCTAATTTCTGTTGATTTTCTATAGGTGGTGGAAGCCAGAGGAATAAAAAAGTGAATATTTGGACAGTAATGTTGGAACAATCTATGCTTTCCACTCTGGAAAGATATGCTAATGATCCTTCATTGGTTTTAAATTTACTGTTTGGGACTTAGATGTTTCTTATAGTCAATCATGTTCTTGGTGTCAGAGTTTCATTTAAACCTTTCAAGATAGATGAGCATAGAATAAATATTTGCTTTGAAAAAGTAGTAAGAAGAAAGAAAACAAACAATTTTCCCCAGATACCACACTCCCTTGACAAAATACCTCCTCTTCAAATAGGGAAAATTCAACCAATGACCATTGAATTCAAAGGAATTTGCTACTTCCCGCCCCCCCTCCCAGAATACAGCACCTAATTATTCAGTTTATTAATATTCCACAGTGGCACACAATTGTATTTTATTTCATTTTATTTGCCTTTTGGAGGGCAATTGGTGTTAAGTAACTTGCCCAAGGTTACACAGCTAGGTTTTTGTTTGTGTGTGTTAAGTGTCTGAGGCCGGATCATAACTCAGGTCCTTCTGACTCCAGGGCCAATGCTCTACTCAGTGCGCCACCTAGCCATCCCTGTGGCACACAATTTTAGCCACTGTCAACCATAGATACAGATTTAGAGTTCATCATGGAGACTTTTGCCACTCTTCTCCTCTAATAATTGCATGCCAAAGAAGTCCAAATAAAACAGAAAGTCTTTAATTTTTAGTGATCTATAAATTGTATAAAAATTAGAGATTTATTTTTATATTTTGTAACCACTAAAATGGAAATAATATATGGCAGGAAAGTTTGAGGGCCTGACTCAGAGGAGGAAGACTTTGGTTTTCAGAGACATACTACTTAGAGTCAGAGTCAAGTCATTTGATGTCACAGTGCTATGGGCCAGAGGTGACATATATGTGGCTCATGTGATCTGCAAAACTCCTGATTGCACACAAACCATATCAAAATTAACACTGAGATATGTTTCATATAAATAGATTAAAATATAATGAAATATAAACAATGTTAAATACGGTTTTCTAGTTCAGCATAGACTCATATGAATGCCTATATAAGATTTAGTGGAACATTTGAAACCATTGTTATAAGCAACTTCATACAGTGATAAGTTTCATATAGAGAATGTAATAGCATTGGTACAAAGATTTATCCATGTAGGAGTTCTTATAACACAGAAATCATAAATCCTGTCCTTACTGCTATTCCTGTCTTATTTGTCACTGTTAAAATTAAAATTATGTATTGTTTACATGCTCTTGCTGAGGAAATTATTTCTTTTAAAGAAAACACAACAAGAAAGCTCTATTGGGAGTATGGGATATTCTGAGTGCTAGGATAGATAGGGAGAATGGACACATATGGCAGGCAGTCTGCTGATGTCTTCACTGTGTGAAGTTGCCCAGTGTAGATGAAGTGAAGACATTTTTATACTATTATTTTTTTCCAATTGCTTTATTAACTTATGGTTAACATCATTCATTTCCACCAGATATTAAGTTACAAATTTTCTCCCCATTTTTCAGCTACCTATGTCCCCAAAATAGCAGTCTCACAGGGCATCACCTCCTCAAATCTGTTCTCTCCCATATCTTCCCACATTCCCCCTTCAACTTCTCCAGTAAGGTATGGTGGATCTCTATGCCCCAGTGCCTGTATATCTTATTTTCCGATTATATGGAAAATAGTATTATATATATTTAAACATTTTGTTTTAAAACTATGGATTCCAGATTCATTCCCTTCCTCCCTTGTCACCCACCCTCACTGGGAAGATAAGCAGTTCAATATAGGTTGTATATGTGTCACTAATGCAAAACATTAGCATAGTAGATATATTGTAAAAGACTGACTATATTTCCCTCCCTCCTATCCCACCCCCCACTTGTTCTATTCTCTACTTTGGTTCTGTCCTTCTCAAAAGGGGGTGCTTCCATCTTCCCTCCCCCCCAGCCTGCCCTCCAATCCATCATCCATCCTTTCATGCCCTTTTCCCCTACTCTCCTCTAGGGTGAGATACCTTATTTTGTATGTATGCCATTTCCTCCCTGAGCCAGATTCAATGCAAATATGGTTTAAACATTCCCTTTTGCCTTCTTATACTTCCTCCATTGTAACCATTTTCCCTTGCCTGTTTTATATGAGATGGTTTACCCCATTTTATCTTTCCCCATCTCCTCTCATTTTATTCCTCACTTGTCTCTTAATTTCACCTTTTAAATATCATCCCTTCCTATTAAATTGGTCCTGTGCCATATGCCTGTATACCTTCTGAGATACCCTATATATATTTTTTCCATTGCCTTCAACTATTTTTATACTAATAAAAGTTTCATAAGTTACAATAATCATTTTTCCATGTAGGAATGCAAATAGATAAACTTTGATAATTCCCTTATGATTTCTTTTCCCTGTTTACCTTCTCATGCTTCTCTCGCTTCTTTTATCTCAATGTCAAATTTGCTATTCAACTCTGGTTTTCTTCATCATGAATGCTTGAAAGTGCTCTATTCCATTGAATGAACATATTTTCCCCTGATATATGATACTCAGTTTTGATGGGTAGGTGATTCTTGATTTTATCCCAGCTCCTTTGATCCCCAGAATCACATATCCCAATCTCTCTGATACCTCAGTGTAAAAACTGTCAGTTCCTGTGATATGCTGATTGTATTTCCACAATAATAAAATTGTTTCTTCCTAGATTCTTGTAGTATTTTCTTCTTGAATGGAAATTCTGTAACCTGGCTATAATATTCTAAGGACTTTTCTTCTTGTGATCTTTTTCAGGAGGTGATTACTGGATACTTTCAACCTCTGTTTTTTTCCATCTGGTTCTATAACATCAGGGCAATTTTCCTTGAGAATTTCTTGAAGGATGATTTCTAGGTTCTTTTTTTGATCATGGCTTTCAGGTGGTACAATAGTTTTTAAATTATCTCTCCTGGATCTATATTCCAGCTCAGTTGTTTTTCCCATGTGATATTTCACATTTCCTTCTATTCTTTCATTTGCTTGGATCTGTGTAACAGCATCTTGATTTCTCATAAAGTCACTAACTTCCATTTGCTCCAATCTTATTCTGGAGGAATGATTCTCCTCAGTGAGCTTTTGAGATTCTTTTTCCATCTGGCAAATTTGGCTTTTTAAGGCATTGTTCTCCTCATTGCCTGTTTGAGCCTCTTTTGCCTTTTGAGTTAATCTATTTTTAAGGTGTTATTTTCCTCAGTCATGCTGTTGACACTCATTTCATAATTTTTTTTTAAAGCAATTGGGGTTAAGTAACTTGCTCAAGGTTACACGGCTAGTCATTATTATTTATGCGTGGGTGCTCATTTTCTGAGGCCGGATCTGATCTCAGGTCATCCCAACTCCGAGGCCGACGCTCTTACTCACTGCGCCACCTAGCCGCCCCTTTAGGGCAATTGGGGTTAAGTAACTTGCCCAAGGTTACACGGCTAGGTTTTTGTTTGTATGGATTAAGTGTCGGAGGCCGGCTCCGAACTCAGGTCCTTCTGATTCCAGGGCCAGCGCTCTATTCACTGCGCCACCTAGCCGCCCCTTCATAAATTTCTTGCATCATTCTCATTTCTCTACTCATTTCTCTACTCCACTTCTCTTACCTGATTATTAAGGTCCTCTATGGCCTATAACCAACTCGTATTTTCTTTTGAAGCTTTTGGTGCAGTAGTTCTGACTTCCCTGTCTTCCTCCTGTTTCATGCTTTGATCCTTTTTTTTCCTGCAAAATAGCAGTCTAATGTTGGATTCTTCTGTTTGTTTTGCTTCCTTTGCATGGTCATGTTGCCACTCAATTACTTGACTTTTGGGCTTTTTGTCACAGTAGGACTTTGCCACCAGACAAGGGAGCTTCCATCCCAAATACTGGGGTTTTCTCAGCAGCAGGAGGTATTAGTTCAGTGCCCTCTCTGAAGACTCCACATTCTCTGGCAAGCTGGTTACACACCCCAGGACATCCACCCTAGACCACAATCCAGATCCAAGCAGTTTAAAGCAAGAGTGATTACCCCTCAGACTGGTGGCTTGGTCCCCCTATATTCTGCAGGCTAGGAGGTAAAGCTGCTGCTTGGCAGATGGCAGAGGCTCCTCAGTGGCTTCTCTCCCTGGAAAGAAGAGGCAGATGCATTTACAACTACTGGGTCCCAAAGTCCATACTGCACTGACCTTTCACTTTTTTCCTTAGCATCTATGTGTTGATAATTCTGGAAATGGCCACAGCTGCTGGTGTTCTGGAGTCCCTCCATCCTGCTAATGGTCAGGGCCACCTTGGGGCTAAAACCTCTGCCTCACTCAGTGCTGTGGTAGGCTCCAAGAGTGCTGTGCTTTCTGCTCCCTGCTGGCCTGGAGGCTGTTCTCAGCGGGAGTTTAGCTTCTGTTTTGTCATTTTGTGGGTTCTGTAGCTCCAATGTTTGTTCAAAGTCACCTTTTACATGAATTGGGGAAGGTGGGAGCTGCAGATGCTCAGAAGTCCTGTTTCTACTCTGCCATCTTGACTCTGCCTCCATTTTTCTACTATTCTTATCACAGAAACTATTTTTAAAGTAGTTCATTTTTTCAGGTCAAATGCAGACCAGTGTTTGTAATGGCTTCCAGTATAAATCAATTGATTTTACTCTACACATATTTATTAAGCAACTAATAAGAAGAACATTTTCCCCTGATCATTGGATATAAAAAATACAAAGTAAGTGCTACTTTCATTGAGATGACTACATAATACTGTAAGTTATATTATGTCGGTATTGGCTGGGCTAGTGAGAGGATAAGCAGCTGGTCTTTTGGTTAAAAAAATAGTAAGTACTATAGGCAAAGTTTGAACTCATGACTTCTTGATTTTAAGAGAAGCCTACTCCTCCCTATCCAACACTATCTCCTTTGCTATATAGAACAGGAAGAAAATCATCTCTATAAGTTTTACATATGTTTTCTAAATTTTTTATTCTTTCATTAGTTTTCAGAGAATTAGATCATTTCAGACTCCAAAAGGGTATTACTGTATTTGTAGTGTGATTAATTCCAAAACTTGAATGTCATTTAAGGACATTCTCAATGAGGAGTCAACCATCTGGTATTGGAAGTCCTACAATAAGAAACCAAGATCACCTGAGGCCGTCTTTCCACTAATGGGATAACTTGATTTGCCAAGTTTATATTTGCATTGTTTTTATATAGTATAGTTTAAAATGACATCATTTTTTCACATACTCTAACCACGAAACTTATTTTCCCTTCTGTCATAATTACTCAGTTTCTATTATGTAATTTGAAGACCTAAAATAAAAGACAACATGTTGTAGTGTGTGTCAAATGGCACAAAACAAAGGGACACAAAATGGTTCTATAGTCAACAGATCAAAGTACAAAACCCTTCTATGAAGGTTACTCTATTTGTGATTTAAACAATGAACCTAAATTTCTTAAGACATAATTTCATCCACTGTAAAGTGAAAGGGTTTGGGTAAATTTTGTGGACTTTTGTAGGATGAAGTCTATAATTCTATAAACAGATTATTGAACTTACACTTTTCCCAAATTATGTTAGAGTTTAATATGATAAATCACCCAAATTTCTAATCACATGATTTTTTAAGGGGATGAACCAATAATCTTTACCATTTACCATACTGCTCTACCGTCTGCACCTCTGAGGTTTTCCATCAATCAACCTCAAATATCATGAAATTATTTCCTCCCCAATTGTAATGAGAACCCTATAACAAGTACTATCTTTTTTTCTGCATCTTCATTGCCTATTTTAGGGTGCCTGACATATAGTGAATACTCAACAAATAGTTTTTTGTTCATTCATTCAATAATTTATTATTTAGATACTGTTCAGGAACTTGAGTGGAAAGCAATAGTTCTATTTCACCAAGACAATGGGGTAAATTAGGAACTTAATACTATTGCAGTATAAAAAAATGAAGGAAGAGGAAATTTCACACAAATCTTGGAAGACTTTATAGACTTATGCTGAGTAAATTGAGAAGAACCAACAGAACAATATATAATATTGTAGCAATAATAAATATATGATCATATCAATGCAATCTTAAATGCTTTCACTGCAAAATACTGATGATGATTTCCAGCTACTTTCCATTGGAGAAATTGGACAATCAACAAGACTGTATTATTATGTCAAGAATTTTGATCACCATCAAATATAAAATTACAAGGAAAAAAAATCAAAATGAGCTCATACTCTAATGGGGGAAGTGTAGGCAACACCTGCATACATAGGAAATGTTAGTGCACAGTAAGGGAAAAGACTTATTGCCTGACCAGACAAAATAGTAATCCTCTCAGTTGTTGCTGTTTTTTGTTTTTTTCAAACAGGTTGTGATGTAAAAAAAAATTACAATAATTAGGAGACTGGCATTGGGAACAGTGGTGAGAAAATTGTCTTCATGCTGTATTTGGAATAAAATGACCATTCAATTTGACTATGTGTAATGGAAAGTAAAAAACAAAATAAAGATCAGAGTGAAAATTATTTTGGTCCTATCCCCTAAAAACAGTAATGATTTCATCTACAAATTTTTTCAGTCTGTGTTCCTTCATAACTAAGGATGTTGGATGTACAATTTAGTTTTCTTTTCCTCTTCTTTCCATTTCAAATATTACCATTCATGTTGAATCATCATTACCTAATCCGCTTATTACACTAATGGCCTCTCCACTAATCACCTTATTCCAAGTATATCTTCTTTTAAATACATCACACAGATTTGAACCACACTAATCTACCCTAATAGTTTTTTTCATAAAAAGAAATACAAAAGTTTTGCAAATCTTTAAAAAGACTGAGCAAGTATATGACACCATGATTACATTTACATTTGTTGCTACTACTATAAATCAATAATCAGTCAACAATTGAATGAGCATTGTTTTGTTTCAGGTCCTTTGCAAGGCACTTGGAATAAAGCAAAAATAAAAAATTAAAGTGGAGTATTCTTATTTTCCAGAAACTTGACATTAATTTTAAGAGACATGTGCATGTCTGTCTGTCTATCTATCTATCTATCTATCTATCTATCTATCTATCTATCTATCTATCTATCTCCATGTCTGCCTGTCTCTCTGTCTGTCTATGACTATCTACCTATCTATGTATCTATGTATCTATCTATCGATCTATCTATCTCTATATCTATATATCTATCTATGCCTCCATTTATCTACCTGCCTACCTACCTAACTTAAAGGTAATCAAATCTAAAGTCTGAGAGACCCTCAGAAAGCATAGTGTCCAACCTAATATTAGAAATGAAGAAACTGAAAGAGTTTAAATGAATTGCCCAAAGTCTCCTAGTAAGTGTTTGAAGCAGAGATTGAAATTATATCCTCCAGTGTCAAGGACAGTATTCATTCATATAGACCATGCAGGCATCTTCAAAATATCTAAGGAACTAGAAAACTGTTGATATTCTTGTTGAATTTTCGATAAATGAATATCAATATAAGTGCTAGGATAAGTATTAGACAGTTGCTATCTGCATTAAAAGAGAAAATATCCACAATGATGATATCAAATCAATCAGTCAAAAAGCACTGTCACTTCCTTCATAAAATGCAAAAAGTGGGGGTTTGGAGTCAAAGTGGTGGAAAGGAAGCAGTAACTTCTCTAAGCTCCTCTGTGAATCCTGTCCCTAAACCTTAAAAAGTGAATCTGAACGGATCCTGGAATGACAGGATCCACTTGGCAGAATCCAGCCAAGGAAAGTGTCCAGTGGGTCTGGACAGAGGAAGCCCAGAGCATGTGGGGTCTGTACAGCACAGACTTGAGAGCAGACAAGCAGACTGCACAAGAGAGAGAAGAAGGCCCAGCCTGCTGATTTATCCATCCCAAGGATGATTTACAACCATTTCACCGGCATATCATCAGGGGACAGAAGGAATCATTGGAACAAGGTAAGAGAGTGCTTGGGGCCCCCAGCAGAGAGAGCAGCTTCTCCTGGGGCTATCAGCCCCCAGGCTGGATATTTAGAAATTGCCTGCCTGGCTCTCCAGGGGCTAGAATGGCAAAGTAAACTCTAGCTGCTCCCACTGATTCCTCCATCATGAAGTAGAAAACCCAAAGATAAGTCTCCTACCCAGAGAGAAATCCTAAAATAGTGGAAATAGCCTCAGGCTTGGGAGTCATCAAGAATGGGTATAACTGAGGCAGCAAGGAATCTGAAGAGAATAGAGGGAGGGGTTCCAACAAGCCCCACCTCACCTGACCAGCAAAAGCATCCTGAGCTGTAGCCCAGGGGTATAGAGGCAGAAATCTGAAGTGGCCAGACTACACCTCCTCCACAGAATACTCTGTGCCTATCAGCATACCTCTCTGACACTCCTGCCTTAGGCTCAAACTAGATACCCAGAGGCTACAGCATTCAAAGTGAACAACCAGGCCCTTAAATCATACCCTGAGAAATTAAGAAATAGGAAATTACAATGGGAATGAAGGGAGCTGAGAAGGAGAAGGGGAAAGTAAGAAAATGAATCCAAGCTTATTATGTAGGTCAAGAATAACCAAATACAGAGGGCAACTTGGACTCTTTACCCACACCTGAGACCACAGAAGGAAATATGAACTGGTATCAAGCCCAAATAACATTCTTGGAGGAGCTTAAGAAATATTTTAAAGACCATATCAGGGAGGCAGTGACCAAATAGGAAAAAAGTTTCACTGCAGAAAATAAATCCTTAAAAAGTAAAATTAGTGAAGGAATTGGAGAAAATACCTCCCTAAAAAAGAACCTTCAAAAACTAACCAAACACTATAATTTGCTAAAAATTAGCATCAATCAAATTGAATCTCAGAACTCTATGATTCACCAAGAGTCTATAAAACAAAACATAAAGATTGAAAAAATGGAAGAGGGGCGGCTAGGTGGCGCAGTGAATAGAGCGCCGGCCCTGGAGTCAGAAGGACCTGAGTTCGGAGCCGGCCTCCGACACTTAATCCACACAAACAAAAGAACCTAGCCGTGTAACCTTGGGCAAGTTACTTAACCCCAATTGCCCTAAAGGGGTGGCTAGGTGGCGCAGTGAGTAAGAGCGCCGGCCTCGGAGTTGGGATGACCCGAGATCAAATCTGGCCTCAGAAAATGAGCACCCACGCTTAAATAATGACTAGCCGTGTAACCTTGAGCAAGTTACTTAACCCCAATTGCTTTAAAAAAAAATGGAAGAAAGTGTAAAATATCTCACTGGAAAAACAACTGACCTAGAGAACAGGGTGGCCAGGCCAGCATGTGGCTGGAGGGACCCCAGAACACCAGCAGCTGTGTCGATTACAGAATTATCAACACAGACCTGCCTAGGACAAAGTGAGAGGTTAGTGCCCTATGGACTTTGGGACCAGTATTTGGGAAACTCATCGGCTTCTTCCCCTGATGCCAAGAAGCTGCTGAAAAGACAGGCATACTCAACATTTTGCAGGTTCAGTGGTAGCTTCACCTCCTGGCTTGTGAACTGTAGGGAGATCCAGCAATCAGTCTTGGGGATTAATTGCTCTTGCTTTAACCTGCTTGGATCTGGATTGTGATCTGGGGGTGAGGTCTGGGGTGGGTATCCAACTTGCCAGAGCATGTGGAGGCTTTACAGAGACCACCTAACTAACACCCACGGAAGTTGTGAAGACACCAAAGTTTTGGACAGAAGCTCCCCTGTTGGGTGGCAGAGTCCCACTGTGGCAACAAGCCCAAAAATTCAAGTAATTAAGTGGCAACATGCCTAGGCAATGGAAATAAAATGAACATAAAAATTCAACATTAGACTCCTATTTCGGGGGCAAAGAGGATCCAAGCATGGAACAGGAGCATGACTGTGAGGTCAGAAATCCTGCTCCAAAAGCCCCAAATAAAAATGTGAGTGGGTTACAAGCCATAGAGGACCTTAAGAAGGATTTTAAAAATCAAATAAGAGAAGTGGAGGAAAAATTGGGAAGAGAAATGAGAAGGATGCAGGAAAAGTATGAAATGAAGGTCAACAGAAAATAACAGCCTAAAAAATAGAATAACTCAAATGGCAAAGGAGGCCCAAAAGGGTAATGAGGAGAAGAATGCCTTAAAAAGCCAAATTTGCCAGCTGGAAAAAGAATCTCAAAAGCTCACTGAGGAGATTCATTCCTTCAGAGTTAGACTGGAGCAAATGGAAGCTAATGATTTTATGAGAGATCAAGATGCTCTTAAGCAGATCCAAACAAATGAAAGATTAGAAGGCAATGTGAAATATCTCATGGGAAAAACCACTGACCTGGAAAATAGACCCAGGAGAGATAATTTAAAAATTATTGGACTACCTGAAAGCCATGATCAAAGAAAGAACCTAGAAATCACCCTTCAAGAAATTCTCAAGGAAAATTTCGCTGATGTTTTATACCCAGAGGGCAAAATAGAGCTTTAAAGAATCCACAGATCACCTCCTGAAAACGATCACTAAAAGAAAACTCCCAGGAATATTATAGCCAAGTTCCAGAATTCCTAGATCAAGAAGAAAATACTGCAAGTAGCCAGGAAGAAACAGTTTCAATATTGTGGAAACACAATCATAATAGCCCAGGACATGGCCGCTTCTACACAGAGAGATAGAAGGGTGTGGAATATGATATTCCAGAGGGCAAAAGATCTGGGATTAAAACCAGCAATCACCTACCCAGCAAAACTGAGTATTTTGTTTCAGGGGAAAATATGGTCATTCAGTGGAATAGAGGACTTTCAAGCAATCTTGAGTAAAAAACAGAGTTGAAGACAAAATTTGACATTTAGACACAAGAAGTAAGAGATGCTTTAGAAGAGAATTATACTCAAATGCCTCATGGTAGTCTATGAAGGTGAATACCTATGGTTTCTCTCTGACATAATGGACTAACCTCGAAAGGCTTGGAATGCTGTTCAACATTCAAGTACCTGTCTGCCATGTGAGGACCAGCCTAGCCAAATTTAGAGAAACTCATTCACAGAAGACTCTTGTTGTTCAGTCACTCCCGACCCTCTGGGACCCTATGGATTGAAGCATGCCAGGCGTTTTTGTCTTCCATTATCTCTCAAAGTCTGTCCAAGTTCATTGCTTCAACACGCTGTCTCTCCCTCTCTTCTCCTTCTGTCCCCTTTCCATTTTAACTTCAATCTTTTCCCAATTAGGGTCTTTTGTAATGGTTCCTGTCTTCTAATTATGCAGGCAAAGTATTTCAGTTTTAACTTCAATATTTGTCCTTCCAATAATAGTCTGAATGAATCTCTTTAAAAGAAGAAGAAGAAGAAGAAGAAGAAGAAGAAGAAGAAGAAGAAGAAGAAGAAGAAGAAGAAGAAGAAGGAGGAGGAGGAGGAGGAGGAGGAGGAGGAGGAGGAGGAGGAGGAGGAGGAGGAGGAGGAGGAGGAGGAGGAGGAGAAGGAGAAGGAGAAGGAGAAGAAGAAGAAGAAGAAGAAGAAGAAGAAGAAGAAGAAGAAGAAGAAGAAGAAGAAGAAGAAATGGATAGCAAAACTATACTAATGGTGGACCTCAATCTCCTCCTCTCTAAACTTGATAAATCTAACCTCAATATAAACAAGAAAGAAGTTAAGGAGGTGAATAGAATTTAAGAAGAATAGATATAATAGATCTCGGGAGAAAACTAAATGGGGATAATAAGGAATTTGCTTTCTTCTCAGCGGTGCATGGTACATACTCAAAAATAGACCACATACTAGGGCATAAAAACCTCACAATCCAGTGCAGAAAGGCATAAATATTAAATGCATCATTGTCAGATCATGATGCAATAAAAATTACATGCAATGCTGTGGAAAAATAGAATAAAAACTAATTGAAAATTAAACAATTTAATCCTAAACAATGAGTGGGTCAAACAAAAAATTATAGAAACAATCAGTAATTTCATTCAAGAGAATGATAATAATGAGACAACACACCACAATTTGTGGGATGCACTAAAGGCACTTCTTAGGGGAAATTTTACATCCCTGAGTGCATACATTAATAAATTAGAGAAAAGGGAGGTCAATGAATTGGACACGCAATTGAAAAATCTAGAAAAAGAACAAATTGAAAATGCTCAATTTAGTACTAAATTAGAAACATTGAAAACCAAAGGAGAGATTAATAAAATTGAAATTGAGAAAAGAATTGAATTAATAAATAAAACTAACAGCTGGTTTTATGAAAAAAACCCAATAAAATTGATAGACAGTCAACATGATAAAAAAAAGAAAGAAGAAAACCAAATTACGGGTATCAAAAATGAATAGGATGAATCTACCTGCAATGAACAGGAAATCAAAACAATAATTAGGAATTATTTTTCCCATTTGTATGCACATAAATCTGACAATCTTAGTGAAATGGATGAATATTTACAATAATACATGTTGCCCAGATTAACTGAAGAGGAAGAGAATTACCTAAAAAAACCCATCTCAGAAAAAGAAATCAAACAAGACATCAATGAAGTCCCTAGGAAAAAATCTCCAGGGCCAGATGGGTTTACTAGTGAATTCTTTTTTTTTTTTTTTTTTTTTTTTTTAATTAATTTATTAGTTTAGTTTCAGTTAACAAGATTCAATTCCATAGTTCCTTGATTTTCAGATTTCCTTTACTTCCCTCCCCCCTCCCCTCATGACGTCATATAGTACAGTATAGGGTCTGCAAATGCATTCATATTAAACATTATTCCAATTACAAAGACATATTGTACTAGGTGGGATGAAAGATGGTAAGGAAGAAGTACCACCAAACAATGAGAAGAACAAGATCATTTAGTTTGCTTCCATCAGGATTCAGGCTCAGTTCTTTCTAGTTATATCTCTGGATGGCACATTTCTCACTTTCTTGAGTCATTTGGGATTAACTTATATCACTGCATTGCTGAAAGGAGTCCAGTCTGTCATAGTTGGTCGTCACAGATATGGTATGTCTGTGATTGTATACAAATTTCTTCTGATTCTACTCTTCTCGCTCAGCATCAGTTTGTATAAGTCTCTCCAGGTAATTATGAAATTCGTCACCTCCTCGTTTCTTATAGCACAATAATATTCCATTACATTCATATACCACATCTTGTTTAGCCATTCCCCAATTGATGGGCACCCTTTTAGTTTCCAATTCTTTGCAACCACAAAAAGGGCTGCTAAAAATATTTTTGTACATATGGTTCTTCCTCCCACTACTATGATCTCTTTGGGATATAACCCTAGAAGTGGTATGGCTGGGTCAAAGGGTATGAAATTATTTATAATCCTTTGGCATAATTCCAGATTGCTCTCCAGAATGGTTGGATAAGTTCACAACTCCACCAGCAATGTATTAGCGTTCCAATTTGCCCACATCCTCTCCAGCATTTGTCACTTTCTTGTTTTGTCATCTTAGCTAATCTGACTGGAGAGATGTGGTATCTCAGAGTTGTTTTGATTTGCATTTCTCTAATTAATAGTGATTTAGAGCATTTCTTCATATGCTTATAGATATCTTTAATTTCTTTCTCTGAAAACTTCCTATTCATATCCTTTGACCATTTCTCAATTGGGGGATGACTTGTATTCATATAGATTTGGCTCAATTCTCTATAAATTTTAGAAATGAGTCCTTTATCAGAGACACAGGTTGTAAAAATTCTTTCCCAATTTCCTACCTCCCTCTTGATCTTGGTTACATTGGCTTTGTTTGTGCAGAAGCTTTTCAATTTAATGTAATCAAAATTATCCATTTTGCATTTTATAATGCTCTCTAATTCTTGTTTGGTCCTAAAATCTTCCCCTCTCCACAGGTCTGTCAGGTAAACTATTCCTTGCTTTCCCAAATTGCTTACAGTATCATCCTTTACACCTAGATCATGCACCCATTTAGACTTGATTTTGGTATATGGTGTTAGATAGGGATCTATGCCCAGTTTCTGCCATACTGTATTCCAGTTTTCCCAGCAGTTTTTGTCAAATAGTGCATTCTTATCCCAAAAACTGGGGTCTTTGGGTTTATCGAACAATAGATTGCTATATTCATTAACTGCTGGTCTCCTGCACCTAATCTATTCCATTGATGCACTACTCTGGACTCTCTGCCAGTACCAAGCAGTTTTGATGACTGCTGCTGTATAATACAGATGAAGATCTGGCATAGCTAGTCCACCTTCCCTAGCATTTCTTTTCATTAATTCCCTTGATATTCTAGACCTTTTGTTTTTCCAAATAAATTTTGTTATTATTTTGTCTAACTCTACAAAGTAGTTTTTTGGTAAATTGATTGGTATGGCACTAAATATATAGTTTAGTTTGGGTAAAATTGTCATTTTTATTATATTAGCTCGACCCAGCCACGAGCAATTGATATTTTTTCAACTATTTAGATCTGATTTTATTTGTGTGAGAAGTGTTTTGTAGTTGTGATCATATAGATTCTGGGTTTGTTTTGGCAAGTAGATTCCCAAATATTTTATAATA